>VZZY01006582.1:74432-93720 GCA_013400335.1 Eurystomus gularis | reverse complement strand
TTTTTAATTATTCTCTCCCCCATCCCACTGGGAGTGGAGAGGAGTGAGCGAGTGGCTGCGTGGTGCTTAGTTGCTGGCTGGGTTTAAACCACGACACCAAGGATTTTAGAAGTAAATTTTATCTATTTTCTCTATCATTATGCTATAATTATTCTCTATTAAATTATTTCTCTAGTTTTATCTATTACCAATTTAAAATGCTTTCTAAGATTCATGAGGAAATGCAGGGTGGATTTAGCCTAATGCATGTTTACCTGTGTTAAACATGCCATCCCATTTATTCCTTCTGTGGCTGTAAACACTACCTTTCCAGCTAATCCTTATTTCCTTATGCAGTAGACATGGTGTTGCACTCTCTCTTGAGTGCTGACGAGATTGTGGTGCAGTCAGGAATGAAAATGTCACTTGACCATTACTTTTCTTCATACAAATGGCTGTTGTGTAGAATTCGTGTTCTTTGCACAGGAAACTGGGAGAATGGGATAAATGAAAATTAACTCTTCCAGAAATAAGACTGAATTCACTGTGATTCCCCCATGTTCCTAGAAGAACTAGACAAACTACAGACTTCCACAGTATTGCTAAAAGGATTTCTGTATTTCCTGCATACAGGATTTCTGATGAAGTTGAGAGAACCAAATTAGATACTATGATTGGGACCTGTATTAGTAGCTCCTATATATCTTTTAGCATCTAATTGACAATTGTAAGAGGGCTTTCATAGACAAAAGCCTTTAAAATACTCCAGTACCTATGTTATCAATCAACACTTGCTGTGTAATTTAGGTCAGCATGGAAGCACATTCCTGTAGCAGTTCACCTGAACTTGTTATTCAAATTTCCCTTTCAATCTCCTGGACCTACTGAGGGTATCAGTTTGGGAATGGATGAGAAGCATTGTGATTTTTCTAAATTTTTTGTAGAAGCATTGACTGCTGGTTGGGGTGCTGTGTAGATAGTCACTGGCTCTTCTCTGGGGTTCTTCTCCATGCAGCTATTGCAGTGTGGTTGAAGCCTGGGAGGGATACAAAGCAAGACAGATGGTTTCCCACAGACTTCCCCTCTAGCTCTTTCATCTTTCATCTAACTATTAATTCATCTGTTTGGATGGATACATTCACGCATGGAACTAAGATGAATAATAATGAGATTTTTAATAACTCCCTACATTTGCATTCCTTGTAACTCTTTACATGGTTCTAGCTGATTAAAATGAATCATTTACATAATTAACATATGGTTATAGTGTTGGCTTTAATGTGCTGATTATCTCAGTACTTTTGTCTAGAGTCAATTGGATTCAAACTGTAACAATTGTTTGAAGTGAGAATAGTTTATTCCTGTGAGGATTGGTGGATATTTGCCATGGGGCCTGGTTAGAAATAGCACAACTGTCCAAGAAATTCTTTAATGTAAAGCATGTATTAAAAAAAAAAGTCTATTACATCTGCTGTGTTTAGGTCAGGCTTTACAAATAGCTTTCTCTGGTTGGGGAGACTTCTGCCATTAGTTCTTTAGTGAGATACAAATAAAGTACCAGGTGTAGTATAAAGAATGAATCAAGGCAACCAATACAGGTCTAATTGTTTCTTAATTTGCAAAGACTTTTTTTTGTTTCTCTTCTTTAAATCAGGTTTAGAAATAATATTTTGTTTGTTTTAAATTATGTTAATGTAGAACGATGGAAATACGTATTTTTTTATTATGTAACAGTATTTTTACATTCACTGGATTACTCTGCTTTCAAGAGAGGAATAGTTTTCATATTTATTATTTTGCTTGTTTCTTCCTTGCATGTATGTGTGCAAGTTGCACTGAAGCAATTGTATTTTACAAATTGGTAGAATATTTTTCCAATCTTGCTATCGCCCTTCATGGTGTGCTTTGCTTCCTAATGCAGAGCCTGCTTGAAAACAGAAGAAAGAATTGTCAGGTTTTGTGGTTAGGTAACTAACACGTGTGTCAGTGAATGCTTTTTGGATGTTCATGAATATTTGAAGCAAATTTGTGTTAATTGCACTACTGTTGTCCACAATTAGTCTGTGGTAGACATGATTAATTGTAAAGAGCCCTGACATTTATGCATAAAAGGCTTGAGGTCAAACAGAAATGGAGAAAAATGGTTGCTGCAGCATTGGCAGATGGAATGCTAATGCATTTTGACTCGTACTGAGAATAATGATATTTCTACATCAATAGCAAATAATTGTTTTAGAGCTGTGGAATATTCTTCTCCTCTTCTTTGCTTTTCTTTCCCTGTTTAACTTCCTTCCACCCCCGGATGCCATAGTCACTGGTTGTTTTTACAGTGTAGTCTTCAATTGGCTTGAGTACTTCTTTGTCAAATGCTTTACTGGAAACCAACACCAAGTTGCTCGCTGGGAAAGGCCTATATCAATTTGCTTCTCTGAGGAAAAGTGTAATGGAGAAAATATTCTGATGATAATTATGTGTGCATTTTGAAGGAAGTCTCTTGAACCTGTGTTGATATATATCCTACCAATAAATGAATTTTGCATGTTCCTACGACAGAGGCCTTAATAACATTTTAGCATGCTTAGCGTGTTGAGTTGTAAATAATTCAGCAGATATAATCTCAATGCTTTAATATCTATCTTGATAACAAACGGACCATCTTCATAGTGTCATTACCCGCATATGGGTGTGATCCAGAACTATTTGGGTCCTTTTCCACAATAGCTTAGACCAGTACGCTGCATTGTTCCCAATGGGTGGAACTATAGCGCTACAGCCTTCTTCACGGGTTGCTGGTCCTAAGCCCTAGAACTTCAGGGCAATCAAGGGACCCTGATAGATCTTCCTTTTTAGAAATCTAGAAGTATGGTTTGAGTCAGTGAATGTAGCATCACATAAACCCAAGGCTGGCTGTGTACGCATGGTGAACATCAGTCAAATGTTTGTGTACCTGGAGCAGAGGGAATCTCCTCCCAGCTCCTCGGTGTTTAGGAGCTGACTGATAAGTTTCCTTTGTTCAAATTGACATTAATCTATCTAATTCTTCATAAGATATTAATGGACTCCTTAGTCCAGTGAAATTCTGCTGGTTTTAGATCCTGAGTGAATGTAGTCCTTAGTGTAAAGGCTGAACAGCTAAGACTTTCCCATAAATTATTGATGTTAAAAAAGAAAAAGATGGCACTCTTAAGCAAGCAGAATTCCCTGCCTTCGTTTTGTGCATTTTGATAAGTTTCAGGTTATCAGGCTTTTCCTGATGCAGCATCCATGGAAGATAGCCTAAACCTTTCCAATAGCCTTTGTAAGTTTTTATTTGTTTATATAAAAGTTTGCGGCAAGATACAAAATTTTATACTACTTAACAGTTCCCATTTGAAGTGCACTGAAATTACATTTTCTATCTGTTCTCAAACAATTTTTTTTTCACATGAAAACACCATAACCTACTTTTAAAGTTTACTTACCTATATTTTGCTGTCTGCAATGGATCAAACTTTTGTTTATTTACAATTTTTTCTGCTTTGCAATTGCTTTTCAGCACATCTTCAAAAGTTACAGGACATAAAATGGTAGCCTGGAAATGTATTATGCTATTCGATGAATATTTTTAGGACGTCAGTTTAGAATTAACTAGCAGTCCTCCT
The DNA here is from genome assembly GCA_013400335.1 of Eurystomus gularis. Classification (NCBI taxonomy): domain Eukaryota; kingdom Metazoa; phylum Chordata; class Aves; order Coraciiformes; family Coraciidae; genus Eurystomus; species Eurystomus gularis. The sequence goes on along the minus strand of VZZY01006582.1, from coordinate 90,100 downwards.
AAAAATGCTGATCTCACAAAATAGTTTTTCAAACTGGTCCAGACAAGTGTTAAGTGTTCCTTGAAATCATATAGACTTTCTAATGCTTTTGGTTAAAAATTAGGTGGTGATTGTTATAGTGGCCTCTGAGAAATGTTGAGGGTTGATAACGGTCTTTGCTAAATAGTCTGAGACAGTGTTCTGTGGAATATTTCTCATGTAGTAGCTCAGCCTGCTGAATTTTTGCTATAACACGCTTGCATTAAGTCAAAACCAGGTAGCAAATGTTTACACACAATAGGGCCTTATATAATTCTTCCATAATTGTGTTCATAATTTTAACAAACAAAAAATCTGGTTTTCATAGTATAAAGGCAACCTGTTGCCAGTTTCACTCTGTTTTAGAGTCTACAAAGAAGTAACGTAAATGAGAGAAATCTGTTATATATGTAACCCAAAGAATACGGTCATCTAGAAGGATTACATGAAGTGAAATACTGTTGCTCAGTGACATTTGGTTATGTGGCCTCATTTTCAGGTATGCCGTTCTTTGAAAGCAGAATATATGGTACTAATCTCCAGCTCTCCTCTAATAAATGCTGGACTGTGGACAGGAGATGGCCAAAAGAGAGTGCCTGGGCAAACCTTAATCTTTAATAAGGTGCAGAACTAGTCTATAACTGTCAAGGAATGACAGAAGAGCAGTGCTTTCAGCTTGCCTGCTCAGAATAGAAAATGGGGTCCTCTGACAGGCAAGGAAGCCTACTTTATTCTTTATTGGGTTTTGGGGCTATTATTGTGCCTGTGTTATTTAGTTATTTGACAATTGTGAGTTGTTGGGGCAAAAGGAAGTCCGGTTATTAATGTGAAAACAAAATTTGAAATGGATGTTTATGCTGAACTTGCATTGAAACCTCTTACTCTTACACTTGGAAACAAAGCCATACCTGATGCTAAATGGATGCTATTTGTAATGTAGAAATATAAGGTGCTTTTGTATTAAAACAGAAAGCAGCTGTTGGAGATAAAGAGAAACACAATTAAAAAAATAGGAAAACCAAGCAAACAACATTTAATCTTTTCCAGTTTCCAGAGGATGAAAAAACAATGCAAATATCGGGTGTTTTAATTCTTTAAACTGCTTCTTGCTTTCTAGAATTCCTGATAATAGTTTTTGGGTTTTTTTCTGTGCAGTCTGAAGTGTTTTCCCAAGCTTCGGCTAGAAAAGTGACACTTCTGTAACTGCAGTGCCAGCTGTGGTTGTGTGCCACCAGTCATCGGCCTGGGAGCGTGCAGAGGGCTCCTGAGTAATGCTTTTATCAGATTTGCAACAGATCCAGCTTCTGCTGCCTGAGCCGTGTGCTTTGGATGCCTTCCGCGGTTCAAAGCTGCTTGGTCCATGAAGCAGCGCATGTTGCCATTTTTTTTGGAAGTCTTCTAGTGAACTAAACATTTTCAGAACTTGAAGAGTCCTGGGGAAATGTTTTTCTCCGCTGTTTTACAATTCAATTATCAAGTTGCTTATATACCAATACATGGCATTTAATTTGAAGAAATATCAGAGACTTCCTCAGATGTGTGGTTTTGGAAAGATTTAGGTCTGCTTACAGATAGTGAAAACAGGACTATTTTAGAATATTTTTAACTGAAGGTTCAGGAATTTTGAATTTACAAAGATCAATATGGACTTGCATCTTAGTAAGTTTAGGCAAAATACTTGCCTAGAGACATGAGGATATACATTCTTCAAATATATAGCAAATGTGGGACAGGTATGCTAGCAGATAGCGTACTGCCACGTTACAGCTCCAGGCTTCTCCAAAATATTACAAAAAAACCCATTTCCTGATTTGTTCTTCATTCTTAGTGTGTACAAGAGAGACTTGTGTAGTAGTTAAAAGTTCTTTAACCTTAAAATAACGTTGCTTTAAATGTTGTCAATTTGTCTTTCTAAATGTATAATTCAGATACAATAAAAAACTGCCGGTGGTGGTGCTTTGTGGTGTTTGGGTGGTTTCACCCAAACTTTTCTTTTCAGTTTTTAACAGCACTTCTAAATCTCTAAAAAGACCTGCTAAAATACCGTTGTAGGGGTGAATCAATAGAAAATCACTGGTTTCCTCTGGACTGGTTATTTATCTGTTGATTTTCCAGCCAAATACAATTTTTTCCTGATTTTTCTTAAATCCTCTCTTTATATAGTCTCAGATATGTATGCGTGTAGTCATAAGCATGTTGAGCAAAATACTGCCAAAAATAGAGCTCGCCCAAAACTGCAGTCGGTTTTATTTCTGCAGAACACCCTACTCCTTCATAATATTTGTTTTCAAGTAGTCACACTCAAGCTGTATAGCTATCTGGGATTTTTTTTAAAGCTGTTTCCAATAGGAAACTAGTTGCTAGTTTCTAATCTTTGCATTTATGCTCAGATTTGCAGGTTGTCAGCCTACGTAATGTCCCAGGAAAATCCGTACAGAAATGGACAGCACCTCACAAGTGACAGATACCAGAGCACGTACATCTGTGGTCTGGCTCTGGTGTTGCAAAATGATACAAACTCAGGACACATTTTAGTGCTTTTAAATTCAGAATTGTTCTTGTTCTGTAGGAGTGACTGGCCAGAGTAAATGAAATTTACAATAATTCTAGTAAGAAGTGAGTAACAGGTACTGTTAAGAAGAGATTTTCTATATCCTAGGCAAAAATTCACCATTGTCTCAAAAGTAATACAGATGCTCAGTAGTGATTTGTGGGAAATACTGCACTACAAGAAAAGGGAGGAACATATAACTTCTGAATGATGTTAAACTATATGTTTTCTTCTCTTATAGTCTTAAAATGCAAATAATAGTTTCAAGTTTTGAAAGAAAAGGCAGGTACTGAACAAATGTTTCCAAGCAAGGAGTTCTTCAGGAAAATTCCAGCTGACTTTGCAAACTAGTTTTTATACGATTGATACATCCACGTTGCTGTTTTTGGTCTTGAAACCTGCGAGAAAAGTGTCTTCCAAATGTGGCAAGTTTATTCTCTAAAGAGCAATTTTGGACATATTGTTGTGTATGTAGTTGTCAGTGGACTTTTCATCTAATCTCATCATTGTATTATTCAGTTAAGGGTCGTAGCAATTTAAGTATGGCACTCTGCCATTTCAGACAGATGGGCATGGGCAGGCAGCCAAGAATATGTGTTAAGGGCAGAAGACTTTTCGGCAGCTTTGTTTGAAAGTGTATCTTGGCCCACATGTGGCGTGACTATACATACCTACATACCTGATCTACTATAAGGCCTGGGCTTTGTCTTTGCAGAGTCTGGGGTGGCCCTCAGATAAAACGCTGGAAAGATCCCTTAGCTTTTCTCATAAGACGCTAGTAGTCCCAAAGAAGTCTCCATAGCTCAGCAAAATAGTGGGCCAGGTGTCTTTTCATTATTTGCTTCGGCTGAGTTTAGTCATTTACACAATTTACACATTATTTAAATCAGAATAAATNATATATATAAATAAATATATATAATATATAAATATAAAACTAAACTAAATATAAACTAAACTAAATAAAACTAAATATAGTTTATTAAACTGTTTGGGCTTTTTTGTTTATCATTTCTGTGTTAAAAACCCAATGATACTATTTTTTTGTATTTACTAGAGGACAGAAATTCTGTATATTGGCCAGTGATTTCTTGTCCTGAATAGGCATTAACATTTCTTAACCCAGCCTCAGATAAAGTTTATTTTCTTTACTCTTGTTTAATGATTACAGCAAGTTGCTTTAAGGGAAACATTTAAATACTGTTTAACATGGCGTAATGTAATAGAGTGTGAGAGATATGTGTTTGTGGTCTGAAAAAATAACTATTCAGCTAAGTTTAGTTGAGCAGCCAGGCATGGTCTGCATTTTAAATATGTTGCTATTAGTCACAGACACTAAAAGTTTGGTAACAATTGCTTTAATCATTTAGTCATTCTGGGGATTATTGCTTTATTTGAAAATCAATCATTTGTATCGTGTTGCGTTTGTAAGTGAAAGTAGTTTAAAGTAACATCGAAGGTAGGACTGCGTTCTGAAATTTGCCTGTGGCTAAAGATGTGCAGGTACCTTAACAATTCCAGATCTAGTTTTCAGATGTCTGTAGGTTGACTGTAAAGTCCTAGCAAAAAAAAACCACAAACCAACCCAAATAGGAAAAGCTTGTTTAAAATATTACTGTATTAGCTGTGAGTTTTCTTTCTGTAGAGGCAGCTCTGTAACAGCGCAGTGCTTTTCCCCCTTGGTCTCGTGCTCACGTAGGGGAGCCTGAATCATCCTCAGTCGCGCTGACTTGAAAACTGTGGCTAAACAAGAGAGTAGAGTCATGTGATTGATGACCACACAGCGGAAAGCATGAACTGGGCCTGAAGAAAAGCTTTTAAACTAATTGTGTTACTCTCTCTTATATGCACAAGTTGCATTACCCAGAGAACTGCACATTTTCTTGAGTCCATCCCTCTATCACTTGGCATCTCTTCTCGGGTTTTGTATCTTTTAATATAGTAAAAGTAAAGGGGAGAAAAGAAAATAATATTTAAGTCTTCTGGTTATTTATTTAAGAGCTTTGGTGATACTATGGTGTATCTTACGTTACACTGAACTTCATTGTGTACTTCAGTTCACAGAAAATTGGATTTTTTGAGCAATTCTGTTTTAACAGTATTTAAAAGACCTGAATCAGTTCTTTTCATAATCTTAAAAGAAAGGGTATGAATGCAGAATAAATTCCAGATAAAAAATTATTTGTGTAGCTCAACTTTTTTTATGAAATAGAGGCTAGTGGTCCAGAAGGGGCCACCGTAATGACCAGGTTTGACCTGTAATACCACTATGGAGTTCATCAGTTTTGTTCCAGCAGCCACACTGTATTATATGTTAACCTTTTAATCAGTTGAGTGTTCAAAATGAGGTAATGAACAAATGCTTAATACATGTTTCTTGGTATCTGCATTGTGTGCAGATCTATGAACACAGAACGCACAACTTCATTGAAGTTTGGTGTGATTGTATTCATAGATTCATAGAATGCCAGGTTGGAAGGGACCTCCAGGATCATCTGGTTAGGAGGTGTCAGAACTAAATGTAGCACTGAAACGACTGTTACACTGTATTGAAGAGAGTGTCCATGCAGGAGCATCACACAGTTGTATCAGCTTAGGTAGTATTTTGCCTGTGATTTTGCCAGGATTTATGGTTGGAAATGCACCTTTCCTTCCTCCATGAAACAAAAGCAAAACTGAAACAAAATGTAGTATACTTGGGTACATTTGAGAGGTGGGTTTTGTTTGCATGAGCAGGTTCCTCCCAGATGAGTTTTGCCATCATTCTGTTGCCGTCTTAAGATGATATTACGTGGAATAATACTGGATTTGTTGCCATGTCAAAAGGCTATTTGTAGTGCAGAAACTTGGCAGATTTCTGTAATTCCCAGATATACTCAACTAATTCCCTCAAGGTGGTCACACCTTTGTTGTGCCTCTGAGTCCTAAAATTTTGGTTTGATTTCCTGAGGGTTCAAAGTTGTTTTTCCCACAGAGACAAAATATTTGTGTTGACAAGCCACCTAAGATAGATTACGTAGGTGGTCTGTCTTAAGAAGCTGAATGTATTATTCCTGGGAGAGACAGACATACTTGTTCTCCAACAGGTGGGTGTAGGTGCTCGGAGAGCAGGTAGAGCTTGCTAAGTTGAGCCTCCAGATTTTTTGCAAAGATTCTTTGTATTCTGTCTTTAAGTATTTTATTCCTTTCTCCTCTTAACTCTTGCTGCGGGAGGAATTTTAGCCTTGCCTTCCCCTCTGGCACAGCACAGAAGTTCAGCTGGTTCTGGCATCATAAAATGGACAAATCCAGTGGTGTCTTGGGGACAGAGATGTGAAGATCTCACTTGCCTGTTGGAGCCTTAAATGAATGGGGAAATTCTGCCCCTTAGGTGGTAGTCAGTACTCCAAGAGGGGAATGGAGCAGTGCTAGTAACTGCAGTGCTAGTGCTATATTTGCTCTGTAATGACTCCTAGCCAGGCTTATTTTTCACCATTTTAATAGAGAGGGAGCTTCTCCATAGGTCATTTTTCTGTCCACCTCTGTCATTATGTTCTGAGGGTTGGATACTCTTACACTGCATCCTTATCCCTGTGTGGCTCTGTGAGGAAAAGGAGGCATTGCTTTTTTTTTTTTTTTCTTTTTCTTTTTCCTATCCTTCTCTCTCTCATAGATAACAAGCAGAGCTTTGTTGAGTTAGTGCTCCTTGCAGCACCTGGGGATTAGTGTTATCTCTTGAATTGTAATGTATGGGCCAATATTGTATCACATCCTCTGTAACTGTAAAGGGAATTCCATCATCCTGTGTGCTTTCTAGTGATTTCAGCATTTTTACTATGACTATCCAAAGCCCACTGTATTTTCATTTGGAGGGGGGGGGAAGGAGATGAGATGAGGGTATACAAAACCAGGAACACCAGTTTCGTCTTTGGTAAACTGTCATACTGTAAACAGGCAATTATAATACTTAGAAATGAGGCAAAAAGCTTTTTCTATGCTCACTGCTCATGTTTAAGAATCTTTTAGCTTCCTAGCCAGTTCTCAGAATAACTTAGTACTTACTTAATATATTTGACCTAATGGCCAAATGTGGCAACTTTATGAATTATGTATCAGTCTCTTGAGTACCAAACTGTGTGCTTTGGTTTTATTAAATCATCTCTGATTTGATTATATTCATTATATCATACAGCAAGTTCATTTCTTTTGAATTTATTGTTCGGACTTCACAATTAAAAGATGCAAATTAAATTGTATAGTTCCACTCCTGTCTTCGTTATGATATCTATGAGTGATGCACTGATTTTTAGAATTCTAAATACTATTACAATGTAGCTTTCTTACAATCTAAGAGTAGAAGACCAAAGTAATACTTTCCATTATCATTTTCTGGACCTTGTATTATCTGTTCAGAACAAGCATATGTCCAGACTCGGTAACATCAGCAGCAGTAGTGCACGAGGCGTCTTTAAATATTTCAACTTGCCAATTAGTGGTATGGTGATGGTTTTCTGAGATGCATAAATCACAACACTGCTCAGTTTCCTAATAGGAATATGACAACTCACTTAACATCACGATATTTTTAGAAACCTAAAGTTTGGCACTTCTGCTGTTCTGAAGTATGGGGTTTAGTTTTCAAAATCAACTGGGAGGTGAATGTCTGAGGTTAGTGAGATACAAGTAGGAAACGCTGGCAAATACCTGGAGGGTGAGGATTTTGTATGACTTCGATGTTTCTTATGCCTCTCAGAGCTCAGCTGTGTATGTTATTGTTCAGTCCAAACCATCGACATAAACACTCCAACTGAACCCAAGTACAAGCTGTATTTATTGTATTCTCATAATTATAAGGAATTTCTAGCTAAAGGGCCATATGTAAGTCTCGATAGCTGGAGGATATAAAAAGTGGGAGAGCTCATATTTTTTGGTGATTGACTTGATGTATTTCAATTTAGGAACTATTTTCAGCTTGTGTGTATGGAATTGTCCAAATTCCACAATCCAGGATGCTAAATAGCTCCCACATATGCAACAATCCTGCTCCAAAAAAGCGGAATTAAATGATAGATGGCATGTGTTATATACTAATGCCTGAGGCTTTCCAGTATGCTACAGCAGAGGGTTTCCACTTTCTGAGTGTTTATTTAAAGTAAAATTAAATTTGGTCCATTCATAACTTCTTTATTGTATTAAATGAAAAATATATATCTAATTGGTTTGCAAGACTTTCAGTTCTCTGTATTCTTCTGGCTCCCATCTTTGTGTTACCACAATTTTTTTCTTCTTTTTTTTTGGAGGTGGGGGGGGGAGCTCAGTTCTTACAGAGGGTTAATTTCTTGGGCTTTTAGAATCTAGTTTAAGTACGTTGATATTGCTTGTTTGGGATAATATCCCAGTTCTTAACAGAGAAAATTCAAATTAGAATGTTTTTGAAAAAGATGGATAAAACCTAATCTTTCTATTCCTTGTTAAATACGTTCCATATAGCTGCCTTCAGAAATGTACAATTACCATTAAGTAGTTTTCTGACTATGAAATGATACTTAGTCTATAAAAGGATACTTACGTGTTATTTTTCTTATTTATACTGGAAAAAAATTAGATTCTGACCTTACAGTGGGTATGTTTATGATTCAACAGTAAATATTGAAGAAGGCATTCCTCTTCTTGAGTCAGGGTGTTGAAAGCCTTGAGTTACAGCAAGAGTACAGGATTTTCTGAGTAACAAAGTTGTTGCTGAATAAACACAAAAAGTTTGTTACACTCTTAAATTAGGCAGGGATAAACGATGAATGGACTTCTGCAACTTGACTGGTTTTAATTTCATTGGAATCCTTGGAGTTGCACCAGTGTAAATTGAACCCGTGTATTCAAGATTGCATTCCTGAATACTTAAGGTTTTCCTATTTTCTTCTTCTTTATCATGGATGTACTGTTGGATGAAGAAGATAAGTTTTCTGCTCCATATATTATTTTCTATTATGCAGGCTAAAATATTACAATTCCTTCTTCAAAGAAAACAATATATTTGAATAAGAACTAATTACCTCTTTTTTTATTCCAAGTGACAAAAGCTAATATATCACACTTAGCCACTATAAGAACTCCATTTCAGTAAGCTAATTAAACTAATCCTATCTCTACTCATTATTCTCAGTTCTGCTAAATATTTTAACAGCATAGATTTATGTCATTACATAAATTATATCATACTTAAAGAAAACAGTTTGCATAATGGTGTATTTGCATTCCCGAGAGTTTATTTTGGGGTTTTGAATTCAGATTTCAAGTTTCAGTTGAACTAATATTATTTGCTTTATTTAGGGTTGGTAATTCTTCTTAATTATTACTAATTATCTGGAATGATGTATAGCTTTAATTAAGTGCAAGTGCTTGGCATTCTTGTTAACACATATTAACCAGCGCCAGTTCTCCTGTATATAGATCATAGAATGCCAGGTTGGATGGGACCTCAAGGATCACCTAGTCCAACCTTTCAAGGTAGAAGTGTATATAGTTTAAGTGAGATGGCCCAGCACCCTGTCGAGCTGAGTCTTAAAGCTGTCCCATGTCGAGGAACCTACCACTTCCCTTGGGAGAATGTTCCAATGTTTAATTGCACTCATGGTGAAGAATTTTCTTCTGGACTCCTATCAGAATTTCCCCAGGAATGACTTGCAGCCGTTCCACCTTGTTTTAATATAATGTTATTTTAATATAATGTTAGAAAGTTGGGATACTTCCTACTGTTTACAACCTGTAATTTCATAACATAATGGCTGATTAATATACTGGTCATGGGGAAAAACTTGCTTTTTGTTTGTTAGCGATTGTAAAATTAAAAGATCATGTGCTTACTGGACATTTCTTAAGCTACATATTTAAATTGAGAATGTGTACATCACTTTTTCTACTTAAATTGTAAAAACAGAATACATTGAATGCTAGGAATTTAACAGCAGTGTTGCTGAGAAGCTGTAAAGGAATAAAGTATAAATACCACTTCAGACTAAATTGCTTTCTACTTATAGACGTGTAATGCAATTAAAACAAGAAGCTCTAAGCCTCCCAAATCTCCTAAGTTTAGCTTAGGTATTTGTACTTAGGATATCTGCGGCAAAGCTTTCCAAACTGATAAAGACAATGCAGATGAATAATTAATCAGAATGAATTTACAGTGTGTGATTCATATGAACTATATCGAGGATTGATTTTGATAAATCACTTATATCACAGAAGTAACGGTGTTCTAATTTTAATGCTAATTTTCATACTATTATCTGGACTTTAATTTCTGTCATTGTTACTAGCTTGTCAGAGTGCTGACACGAGGTGAATCATGAGTTTTTTAGGGAATTCACACAGAAAGGGAATTAATTGTGGTTGGCTCTAGCAGAGGATCCTGCATGAGTCTGAGAGAATGACAGACAGACAGACAACTGACAGACAATTTGTAAATTGTTTTATCCTAAGTGCTGTGGGTTATGGTCCCTCAGCTCAACACGCCATGAAAGCTATCTCACTATTATGCTTGCCAAGTCCAATCTGCCAACTTGAATTAATAGAACTGTAATTCATCTTCCAGGTATCAAGCAAGCATCAATACACACTTTTCCATGATGCTTTACCCTTCTTTCCACCTTAGGGGCTTCTTGAGTGCAACAAGAACTGCTTTCATATTTTGCTCATCCATAATCAAAACCTTTCATCCATGTACCAAGTGTACATATATGCTGCTGTTTTGGTTCTTTTTCAAGTATTTGTGCCTAATCATTACAAAAGACCATGATAATTTTATTTCTGTAATGTGTGCTCTTACTTTTCTGATATATATTTTTAAAAGTAAATTGGTGAGCAGATTTTTAGAAATTAGTTTCCTTTTACTCATCTAATTTGCAAAGACGTTAGCTACAAACAAACATCAGATGTGATTAACAGAGGTTAACATAATGATGTAATCTGCTCATATTTATAATGTTAAATATATTGCAAATATAGTTTTGAGTGCCAGAAATTATTAAGAAGAATAATGAGGAAAATGGAGCACAGGATAGACTTTCTTTTATCCTTCTCTAATACATTTGTCTCCTTCATGTTTTGGAGAATGTCAAGCAAAAATTTGAAGTATGAAGATAACTGCTTTGAATAACAGTTCTTAGTAACTTGATTCAAATACTGTATAAACAATTCACTCTTGGAAAAAAGGTAAAATTACTAAATTTACTTGTGAAGAATATCTAGATTTCAATAGTATTTCAAAAAATAGTTAATGGAAGATTATAAATAGTCCAAACCCAATAAGCAGATACTGTGTGCAATATTTGTACTTAGTTTCTTAAAATAATAATGCCTTTCAGTGACAAAGGTGTCTAATAAGGGAAAAGTTGTGGGCCACAGAGCTTTTCACCTTCACCGTGCTTCTTCAGATTTGAGCTCTATCAATAGTGACTGAAGATTGTTGGCGCCGGTGCACATTCAGTGACTTCTATGGAGTAAGTGTGCAAAACATCCTGGTGACTGGTATCTAAAAAGCTGGCATAGCATGTAGAGGTCTTCTGGTGTGGCAGGACACTCGAAAGATAGAAAGCAAACCACGGACCTTACTATGGGCATTCTGTTCTGGCCAGGTGTAGGAGCTTACTAATGTGTATGAAAAAGCTTGTGATTCCACTCAAGTTCTGTGTGTTTGGAAAATGCCTGTGAAAACTTGAAATTGGTCTGTGGTTTGAAGTGCTTACCAGGTGTCCCGGATGTTCCAATGAGTTTGTGGTGTTCATGCAAGCTGCTGAGCAATGCTGTGAGAAGTAGAGTTGTGGCTACTTCTCTTGAAATCAGAGCAGAATAGAAGGTATGCAGAACTGGCTAAAAATGAGGCTGTGGAGGTTGGAGTGAAAAATGTGTAAGTAGACTTGGAGCTGGTAAGTGCTCAGATCATCAGTGACAAATAGTGTTCGTGAAAATCTAGCATTTCAGTTTTGATGGATTTAGAGTACTCTGTTTTGCTGAAGTGGCTAGCAAGTAAGATTTAAAAAGCCAAACCAACAAACCACTAAAAGCCACAAACTATGAATGACGTACGGTGTATGATAAATAAGCGGTTGGGAGAATATTGGCCTTGTCATCATGAAGTAACGTGTTTTATCAACGCAAGATATAAGCAGAAAGAAAGGGACTTTCTACCGTGAAATATTTGTATTTGTCTCCTCAGTATATTTACTTTTTATGTAGTTTTCTCAGTGTCTTTTGCGTTCTAGAAGCGCACTACTCAGCATTAGTTATGAATATCGATAAAATAAATTCCAAACTTCTGTTGCTAGATATGATAATACTTCATAAAATTACTTGTACTTTTCAAAGTATACTGTACCTGAGTAAAATATGAATTGTGGATGTAGCTTTGTGTTTGTGCTTATTTATACAGAGCTTATCTGTATAATTTTTATATTAAGAAATACCTGTGTGTGTATATGTAAAGTATATGCAATTTATGGCTATATAATTTTTTTTTTGCACTAAGCTTGTTCAACAGTACTTTCTTTTTATTTCTGTATGTGTTAATTATTGAGTGCCAACCTCTAAAATGTGCCTGTAAACAAAGACTTAGTTTGGAAATAGAAGAAATTTTTATTTTTTTTTTTTTCTGGGCACATCTTATTTATTTAATAGTCTTTTCTTATCCTCTTCTACAGTTTACAGTAACTTGCATACTGACCGTACTTACATTAATTGGCATGTAAGGAACACCAGTTACACACTCATACATATCCTTCCTCAATAATGTAGTAAGCTAAATGTGTTTGAAATTTCATGTGGTTACGTATTGGTAAATGAGATGTATTTGTGGATCATGTTGCTCACACATTAGCTATGTTTAATGATAAATTTATCATAAATACTTCATTGGTCAAAAGATCTGCAGATTATATAAGTGTTTTATGGAACTGCCAGAAACCTAAAACTGTTAAGGTGGTGAAAATCATTTGGAATTTCTTCAAAAAGTTGGTAGACCACAAACTTAATGTCTCTTTGGTCTTCAGTTCTAGTACTTTAGTATTTTGATCTTTTGCTTTTATAAGTCATACAGCTGAACTGAAGTTACTCCTCTTGAGGACCTGACTTCAAGTGCTAAATATACCAATTCTGTCTTTTGCTAGGCAAAGAAGATGATGACAGTATATTCCCATGCACTCACAGCAGCAGTTTCATATATTTGATGAGCTCACATTCACAAGACATCACCATATCCCGTAGTATACAGCCAGGTGGACCAGACATTACATAGTCCATAGTGAGTAAATAGTCCTACATTATATTAAGCTGTCTATCCATTACTTTCTAGAACTGTGATGACTGGCTGTTGGCATTGGGGTGGGGGTGTAGTACTAGGAAATCTTCCTGATTGATTAATTCAGTAAAATGCTTTCTCTTTTTGTCATGTTCTTCTCCTATCCTACCATATGTTCTGACAATTTAATCCTAAAGTGGCTACCAAAGATGTCATTACTATAATATGCGTTATAGCCTGGTGTAAGATGGCAAAAAATTGAAAGAAACTCCAGTGTATTCATTAAAAAATAATTTGTCTATGATTACTGCAGGTCATGATAACAAATAGAGAGGTATTTAGAAAGAAAATCAGCCAAAGTGAGCAAATAGCTTTCCAGACGTAGCATATGGGTGTGAACAAATGCTTGAAAGAATATTCTAAAACTGTTTAGGTGGTCTTTCCAGAGATATTTTTTGTTGTGTTCCTTTCTTGTTACTAGCATAATACTGAGAATTCTAAAATTGAAGTATAATACTTAAAATATCAAAAACAAAGGCTCATCATACCGATAGAACTGTTCTGTAACAAACTGGTACGTTTAAAAGGTGGTGGTTTTGCATGAACAGGTCATATAGCCTAATTCAATTCCAGACTATTGGCCTCCTGGTTTTGTGCTTGACCCTGCATTACCTGTATTCAAGCACTTTGCAGCTGAGATGTTACTGTTAAATACTCTAATAGCTCCAAAACTTCAAAGCTGATATTATGAATTCTACATCCCAAGCACGCAACTAGTTCGAAGTCGAATGGTTTATACAAGACTTATAAATACATGTAATGTCCTCAATTAACCAGATGGTACAATTGGATCATGACAGGTGGCCACAAAGTGGAGTAGGTGCTGAGGAGAGCAGGATGAGGGAAAGGAAGAACTGGTTGTATTAGAAAAGAGGCAGGCTGATATTGTCAAGCAAAGAAAAGGGCTGGGAAGAGGATATCACCACTCTCTGTGAGCACTTTGGAGTAAGTGACGGGGATGTAGACAGCATTTTAAGCTAAAAGGCACAAAGACAAATAGGTATACGCTGTCTGTAATAACTTAGAGATAGAAAAGAACCTTTAAATAGTCACATCAGGGAGTTTCTGAAACAGGATTCCAGTTTAAGCATGTGCTGGGGGAGGTCAAGCAGTTATCATATTTTAAGATGGAGTTTCTTGACAAAAATTACATCATGTGCCTTCCTAGCAGGTGACTGAACTCACTGACTCAGGAATTATCTTCCAGTTCTGCTTTATTTCCAAGAAAAGTGAAAGTCACAGATGCTCTGGCTTTTTCAGCTGCCAAAATCCCTGCAGTCAATAGGATTAAACCTGCTAAATTTGTGCATGAATCTGTGTTTTCTCCTCCACATTCCAGAATTCGCATGTTACTACTATATTTGGTGATGGTGCTACTTTTCCTAAACCTTGCTTTTTATTTATGGAAACCACAGAGAATTTTTACTTTGAAATTTATGATGTTTGGCCAATCAGTTGCTCCCACAGAGAGTGTCTGGCTTTATGGAGTCTTCAGGGGCATGCCTGTCTGTTCTGTGATGCTGATTCTAAGTTCTGGGTTTCTGTATAAATTTAGATAGCCCATCTTATTATCTGATAAAGGAATTATGGTTTGTATCAGTATAAAAGAAAATCAAGTGTATACTGTATTAAGTTACCTTATTTCAGGGGAAGGTTAATTGGAAATGCAGCTCACACAATGTGTGTGGAAAAAAAATAACAGAAGTGATGACAGTCGATGCATGCAGCCCATGTGCCTACCATTTTTCCATTTTCTTAAGCATTTATGGACAATTGAACTGACACAGCGTGCAGTGAATGGATAACTTCCACATCTTTCTGTGCATGCTGTAAAATTCATATATTTTTAAAATTACTAATAGTATGTACAGAGAGAAAAAAATTACATGTTTTGATATTATACTAAATGTCAAATGTAGTAACTACACTGTGGCTGAAATTTTGGTACTTGCAGAATCAACTACTTCATTAATTTTTTCACTTGTAGGAACTTACTTGCAATTTACTTTTCAAGAATGTGTATTTTGTTAAAAATCTAATTTCAGAGTTAAAAATCCCAATTCAGCGATGTTTCAACGCTTATTTTGTCAGAGAAGTTAAATCTGTACAGCTGCGTGTTTATATTTTTAGTACATGCATCCTTAAATTAATACTACTTCCAAAGATTAATGACAGCACAGTACTTGCACTTAAAATTAACTCGAGGCCAACTAGAACCCTTATGGTTCTTTATATGTAGACATTGTAATTACTGCAATGAATTAAATTAGGATAAAATGCAACTTCACTCTGCATGATCGTCAGGATTCTGTGGGACCGCATCTGATAGTAGAAGAAGCCTTTTCGTGATTTTTAAACCAGCCTTGTGTAAATATATATTCATAGCCTTGTGAGTATTATTTTCAGGGTGCCTGAAGTTATTTTGTATATCGGATCCTCTCCCAATTTCATTTTACATATAGCTGTCTCTATAATTGTTGTTGTTTTCCCAGCTGCATTAGCTTATACCTTCTTATATATTCTTTTTTGTATTTCTATTGAGAATCATCACTAAACCAAAAAGAAAATTGTGCTTTTCTTTTCAGGGTACGTTGAAGTATTATGTTATATTTTATCAGATTAAAATCTTTCATGGCACTCTTAAATAATCATTGTATTTTTCCCCCCTGGTTTTTTTGAACATATTCGTTTTAAGCAATCAGCTAAATAAGCATTTTTAAACTGTCACCCAAAGTACTTAATCTACTGCCAGTGTACACCTTGATGATTCCT
>VZZY01006582.1:63713-74420 GCA_013400335.1 Eurystomus gularis | reverse complement strand
TATGAATGGAACGTATTCTATCCATATTTTCATTATTCTATCTAGATGCATGCTTATTATAGAAGTCAGGTGAGGAGCCATTTGCATGTGTGCCTGGATTGATATATATGCACGCGTACAAAAAAGGTTGAAACACAGGTAGGAGAATATGCAGGAATTGTTATTTGCTCTTTTTCTGGCCTTTTCAAATTAAGAGAATGTGATGGTATTTTGGATGATTTTGTGGTATCAGCTCATTTTAATCACTTTAAAGACTTAATTTAAAAAGAAAAATTAATTTTAAAAACCTAACAAATGTCTATGAATGATATCACAAACTGCAGAACTGTGAAAGGGCGGGTAGTAAGGAAAGATTATTAAAAAGAAAAAAAAAGATGTAGTAGAATTAGCAACAAGCAGTTTGGTCCGTGCTGGTGGTTATTTTAGCTGAATGTTACATGCTGGTAGAATACATCATCTTAGACAAGAAATAGTCTTGAATGTTTTGCTCATTTAACAACTTCCTGCAGCTGATTAGTCCAGCTACGTTCTTTCTGGAGTAAACACTCGACCTATGGCATTCTTTGTATTGTCGTTTGAACTGTTGTGTGTAGATGTTCCTTTTGCGGAATATACTTGAATCTTGGAGACAGTTACAGTCTAGTGACAAGCAAAATAATCCACGCCTCTAGATTTTACCAGCCTTTAACTGAATACTATTGGGTTCGCAGATGGATATGTGTAAATTGATTGTTACTTCATCTCTGATCACAACCTTTTGATTAATCTTGACTTTCCCTTGGGCAGTCATGCAGAATTTGCCATGTGGTGCAGCAGGCAAGTAAGTGTTTAAGATTTTCATTGTTAAGCTTAGTTCAGGTATAAATCCAGGTTTTAGTAAATGGCTTTTTGGGTAAAGCAGCATGTAATATTATCCTTTGTAATGTCACAGGTTTTTCTGAGAAATACCTACCTCAGTAAAAAAGGCTGCATAGCCCATTTGGGCTTTTTAAAAACAAACAGAAGACACATGGAAGTAGAATAAAGTAATCTCTCACAGCAGAGAAAGGAACTGACCTTTTAGCCATATAAAGTTGGGTCAAATTCCTGGAATAACAGAGGAGTATGAAGAACGTTACGGGGTCTAGCATCTCTTGAGGGCTGGGGAAGAGCATATAACTGCAGGTAAAGTGGTCAATGAAATGCATGTGGCAGAAGGATTGAATCTGATAACGTAAAAGACATGACAAATGTTGGATGCATTTATGGTATTAGTATAACTGTAATGTATATTATAACTTAATTTTACGATGGATGAGTTTTAGTTGTGATTGAGAAGTAAGGATGTGAGATAGGATTAAAAAGAATCTGAGAAAGAAATGCACACTTAATACATAAATTCCTACACTCTCATAAATTGTGGTGTCCCATTAAAGAACTAAATGTTAGAGACTCAAGAATGGCACTATAGTTGTAATTACTTCAGTAATTCTTTTAAACTCGGTGCAAAATAAACCGCAAACAACAACGACGAAATAGTGCAGAGAAAATGTATAGAGCAAATAGTGTGGACAAATGTTATGCTGCTTTCCCTGAAGTATTCAGGTGACCTTATTCTGTATCAACATGAAAAAATGATGTTGGGATAAGAAGGTCATTCAGACATCGAGCAAAAATCAGTCTTTTGCCATAGACATTTCCAAGTATATATCAGCCACTCTTGATAGGAATTCCACAACTGATTTGATGTGTATATGTAGGTAAATTCATAGTAGATTTTCATTCCTGGAGATATAAATAATTAGTTTCATAGTAAGGTGATAATCAAAGCCATTTTTGTAAAGCATACACCTCAAAGTATGATTTTGTCAACAAAATCTGTTCTGTTATTAATAGGGATTTTCACATATACTTGCTGGAATATTACAAAGCATTGTAGATACGAAATGAAGCTATTTATTGATCAGAACTGATTTTTTTCTTTCCCTTGAGTCCGTGCCCTATCTGTAAAGTGCTGACTGCTGCACACTGCTGATTGCAGATTTTTTTTGACAGCAAAGACCTGACTCTTCCCTAATCCATGTAGCTGCATTGTACAAATTACAAAGCTTGTGTGACAGACCTGTTCTGTATTCCAAGAACTGCAACATACCTGTCATCAGATAGAAGCAAGAATGCACGAGTCATCACTTTACCTTGGAAGCAGAACAGATGATTGAAATTATTTCTTAGTACTAACTAATTCCCCTTTTAGTAGAGATAAGCTGCTTTGTTCAGCTGTAAATGAAACATTAGGGTATTAGCTGTCAAGCCAGAAGTATTGGAGAAGCTAAGATTTTATCAGCAGAAGTAACATTTTGGGCAATAAATTGTTTTGTTGGGCGGAATACTAATCTCCAGAGGTACAAAGAAACAAAGCTCATTAAGGTAAATGCTTAACGTGCGCACAAAAAAGCAAAGACAAAGGCTTATTACCTTTGTTTTGGGGATACATAAAACATTTTCACTTTTTCATCTGCGTAGCACTGAAGAATTATCTGTTACTGTTATTAAAAAGATGCATTTGTAGACTTGTAGAATGCTTTCTGAATATATCCAAGGGACAAATGCATTTCTGAACTACCAACAGAGAGCTGCAGTAAGTGATGGCTTTTTGGAAATTGTTTTGTTTCCCTCTAGGTAAAGTTAGGTATCTGCATATTGTCCTGTACTTTAGCGTTCACCAAATTAATAGACTAGCATTATTAAAGGAATGTTTGAAATAGAGAAGAAAAAATGTTTGAGTTATAACATTTTTATCACTGTATGTACCTAATCTAAATTCGTGTTTGTGGCGTAAAGCAGTAAGATGATGGGAGGAGAGGAACTGTGTTGCCATTGGGGACTGCAGCTAAATAAAAATATATTTGGAATGTGATGAAGGAATTGCAGGTCTGTAAACCAAGGATGGACACAAACTTTCTATCAGAAACAATTGAATAGGAAGTAGGCAAAATAGGTCGAAGGAATATGTGTGTGTGTGTGTGTGTGTGTGTGTGTGTGTGTGAGCTAAAAAGCCAAAGTACAGCCTGCAAGTAGCCAGAGGAAGATGCTGGTTTTCATCATTACTTGTTTGAAGCAGCATTTTAGAAAACTGTAAAATAGAAGTAAGTTTAATACGTAATACAAAAGAAAAAAAAAAGCATGCAGCTGAAAAATTGCACAGAAGATTCTGTTAATAGCTGACATAAATGTCTTCAACATTTTCTCTGTGCAACACTTAGGATTTTGGAATGCTAGAAGAGACGGCTTTGCAGTCTAACCTGTAATCTACAAAAGAGTTCAAAAAAGTTGCTTTAGAGAGAATAAAGAAAAAATAATAAAGTAGAAGACAACTGGCCAAAACATGGGTTATTTATTAATGGGTTTGAGTAGATAGAAAACCACAGACAGCTTTGGGAGTGAAATATTTCATATAAGTGCTTTATATGCACACACACACACACACACCAGCTGTAAAAGAATATAAACTTGATTTTTAAATTCAGGTTTTATTTGAAGAATTCAGATCTTAGGAGTATGAATCTACTATATGATTGTATGTTCCTTGTGCAGTCCTAGTTTGACTGTAGTGACCTGGAACAGCAGGAACTTTTAGGCTGTTGTTTTACTCCAAACACTGCATCAAATCAAATGCAGCCTAGCTTTATTTTGGCACTTACTGAAGGACTGCTTTCTAATCTGAAAATAGTACCAAGACAGAGTTGTTCTATGATTGCTGGAGTTGCGTAGGAACATGAAGTCCAGAGGTAAACTCTGTATCAGAACTTCTGGCTTTTAGTATGTGCTTTCCTATGCTTTTCTTACCTGTGGGGAATCTGCTTTTTCAGATGTCTCAGCAGTTGGATGCTAGATTTTAGGCACAAAGGCTTCATTTTAAGAGATGATGCGTGCTTCCAGAAAAACCAATCAATCTGCAGCAACTTAAATAATCTTTGAAAATGTTAGCTTCAACCTATCCTTTTCCTTACCTGTAAAATAGCATTATAGAGGTAAGGTACTGTGTAAGAGTAGCATATTTTTGCTGTTTTTAATAAAATAAGACTGGAATCTTTTGCATTGTGGTCTCATGCCCAGGGTACTCTGTTACAGTTACCCATGAGCTAAATTTCTTCTCATTAAGACGAAAAAAGATCCTCAATTTTTCAGTTAGCATGATCAGCAAATGAACAAGAGCTTGACTATAACATTTTAAAATGCATAGATCGGCTTTCAAGTGCTACAGACTATAATACCACACCCGATTGTCAAAGCTGAGCTATGGTAGACAAGCTCAAAGTGTTAATGGAACAGCAACTTCACGTTAGGGATCAAATCCAGTCATTTATAATAGTTGAGCAAGTTGATATTTATTGTATAACTCTTTCCTGAGCAGCTTGTTTTCAGTGTTATATACCAGTATCGATAAGGCCTATTGTGAAAATAAGTTAATAGAGCTACTGTTAAGAAGCCAGTAAATCACAAGTTAATTACTTGAAGTAATTTAGGTAATTCAACTATTCAGGATTTCAGTTACTGTTATATTCTGACATTTTATATTGACAAAAAGATAATAAACATATATGTGTGAATAACTATATAGTTCCTTTACTCTTAGGGGGTGCAATAATGTAGGCTGAACAGAAGCCTTGAACTTCTGAAGCTACGTGGATGTGAGCAGGATGACAAGGCAGATGTGCAGACATCTAGAAAATATTTGAGAATTTCCACACTGCCGATCAGTGAGATGGAAACTGTTTTTCTGTGAGCGTAGGCTGTGGAAACCATAGGTTTCAATGGCTCCTGTTTTTGCAGTTACTAAGCTGCATTAATTCTTGACTTGACATTATGAAGGCCAGTGTAGTACACCTGCACTGGGCTACAAGCCTTGTCCTTTACTCTCATATGAAAACCATAGACTAAGAATATTCCTTCCCGGATTGCTTCATAATAAACAGTATTTCCAGAGTCACAGAACACTTTTGTGAATGTATTTTAAAGACAGTAGTAGAAATTTGCAATGTCCTAGATTCAGCTCGTGTTCCTGACATCATAGTCGTGTATCCAGGATGTTTTTCGGGCTGTGACAGTTCAAGAGTATTTGGATGAAGATAGAAGTGTATTAGAGGTGGACATGAGTACCACATGAAATACACATTTCAACCTGGACCATAGATGTGTTCAAGATTCTGAAACATAAGGTGAAAGGGTCTGCTCTAATTTTTAACTGGTATTCTAGGGTAATCTTAACCATTCTTTTGTCTTGTTTCAAAGCATAAATTTAGTTTTTAAAGCATGCTTTTTTGGAACAATTATTGACCATTACTGAAATAGAAACCTGGATTTTCTTGCATATTTAAAAATCGCTTGTTTTTATCTGACATCTGGTTAAGCTTTGGGTGTATTACTTCCACGAATCACCAGGAAATAAAACCAAAAAGATATCAGTTGAAATATTTTCTTTGTTCTTTTCTACTTTTGGAGCTCCTGGAGCAGCTTGAAAGTAGATAGAGCTCTGAAAAAAATAAAGGTTGTGTTTGTTGTTAAAATGCGGGAAGAGAGTTTTCTGTGAATATCAAGTTCCAGAATCTGTGAATTTTGACAGCAAATATGTGGGGTATGGTTTGATGATCCAGGAAGTCTGGCTTTTAGGATTTTTAGCACTGCATCAGAAATGCTATGCTAACAGAGTACAAGGTGCTGATCTGGTAGAGACTTCAATGGGCTCACTTTGTACTGACAGGTCTAACCCAAATCAGGCATTCTTTTACTCTGTCACTCTAACTTTATGCAAGATCAGGTATTTCTCTTGTCTCAGCTTTCACAAAGCCAGCACAACCCCCCCTCTGAACCCCGTGTTCTAATTTATTGGGTAGAAATACGACTATACCTTTTTTGCTAGGATTTGTACTGCAGGTAATCCAGCAATGTGTAGATCTGGTA
This sequence comes from Eurystomus gularis, assembly GCA_013400335.1. Classification (NCBI taxonomy): domain Eukaryota; kingdom Metazoa; phylum Chordata; class Aves; order Coraciiformes; family Coraciidae; genus Eurystomus; species Eurystomus gularis. Next base: position 68,480 of record VZZY01006582.1, on the reverse strand, counting down.
GCAGTGACAGGAGAATCGTAACAGCCTAAGAGAGAGTCAGGAAAATTGTGGAGATGCATACTTTTGCCAGCATTTTAAACTGCTATAAAAGAAGCTGCAGTGCCTCAGCCAGCCTCGCAGTGCCCTCTTTGCAGGCTGGGAGGGGAGGCAGCGGTATTAGTCTCACAGAGGATTAGGCTGGAGACTAACTTCCTGAACTACAGCTGCACTGGCTGAACATGATCCAGCAGACCATGGCATAAAATGCCAATGATGTTACCATGTAGTGCTACTATAAAATGCCAGTGATGCTGGTACCTTCATGAAGTGATACACAGAGAACATGAAAAAATAACATCTTGTTGACCACTTAGTCAAGCTCTAACGCATGTGGTTAAAGAAAATGCTGATTTTGGACCTTTGTGAAGTGAGACTCAGAAACTTCAGAAGCCAAATGTACTGGCAAGATATCAGTATCTTAACTTTGTAGTTTCTGGAACTGTGCTGATTTTTGACATTGATCAGAATTAGTCAATTAAAACCAATGTGAGTTCGGTGCCCAGTTGGCACTTGAGTATGCTGGAAAGGGTTGCAGTACAAGGTTGGAATCTTATGTTCAGTATATCAATGCAATTGTCTTTTGTTTGAGCAGTAGGAAAGGGAGAGATTACAGTTAGTAAAATTATGACAGGTTAGGTAACCTGTCAGAAGAATCCTTGAAGTGGTAGAAACTTTTAATAGTCTCTGCACAGAACACTGAATACCTTACAGTGTTTCATAAAACTGCTTGCTGCAATGTTTGCTGATAGAGTGTTGAGTGTTTTATATGCATTTGCATCTGTATTTTCATTTGTATAATGTTTCTTTTTAATGTCAACCCTTTGCCTAAACTGCTTGGGTTTGTATCTCCAGGCAGCAATGATAACTGACGAAAACAGTGGTGATACTTAGCTGAGAAATTGTACTTTGGTTGCTGCTGTGTCCAGGGATTGCAGATTGTTCTTGGATCTTGCAGATTTGATACTCTGTAGTCCACTGGCATACTTCTGGTGCCAAACTTAAAAGGAATTTTTCAAGTCCAGTATAGTCCTCTGTGTTCTTTATCTATTTGCATCCTTTGCATAATTTTCATTTCAATGAAAAGCTCATCAACTTTCCCATATCAGGTTTCTTTTTTTCATTTGTACTGTGATTTAGAGACCTAATTTGTTAGCCAGGAAGTGGAATAATGGAGGGGTAGTGATAAAGAAACAGTGATGTTGTTCTGTTCATGTGGCTTCTGGATAAATCCTTGAATTACTGTATTGAAGATGCTTGAAATTTTACAGTCTTTGCTGACAGGAAAACTAGGAGAATCTATCAGCAGTGCACAGTGGATGGGCCACATTCCTCAAATAATCCAGTCAATTAAAAATTGATTTTTGTTCTAGGCAGCATGGTGGTAATGTAGTGGGGAGACAGTGTATGCATTACCAACAGAGCTCACATCAGTTAAGTGATATTTAGGTGATCTTCTGTCATGGGAGAAAGCAGTGCAGTTGATGATCTTTGCTACTGAAGAAGCTAAATTGAAGTGTCAGATACCAGAATTGCATTTTATTTCTAATATGTTGGCCTGCCAGCCCGGGAGAAGCTATGTGAAGTCTGTGAATACAAAGGGACAAAAGTGCTAAATCTAGCAGAAACTGAATGGTTTGGGGAAGATTAAACTATAACATGGCTTTTAGAGCCTTCGAGTAAATGCATTTAAAGAAATTGAATCTTGAACTCCAGTTGCTGGACCTTTTGTCTAGTACCCTTCTCCTTTTTCCTGACAGCAGATCTGAAGTAGATGAAAGATATTAATGAACAAAAATTGTACCAATCTTGTTTATTAAAAGAAAAAGCCCTTTTAATGCCACTGAAAAGTCAGAAAACCCTTTTCTTAACGTAGTTGAACTGGGAACAAAAAAAAAGCCTAAAATGTCCATTGATAAAATTGTTTAACTCACATTTGCGGGATTCTGAATTACAGAATGTGTAGAGGTATCTGTTTCTAGTATCAGAAACACATGGAAACCTGTAGTCATGCAGACTGGACTGTATCCTCTGTATGTATTGTCAGCCTGTGCAGTGTTTATTTTGGAGAGACAGAGTACCAGCTCACAAATCTGAAATAGTCTAGTCTTGTCTTGATTCATTAAAGCATCCAGTGTTAATAACAACTTTGCAAACTTTCCAGCAGAATAGAAAACATGCAAAAAGGTTTATCTGAGGTTCTTGGTAATACCAGCATGCTGAAGTCACATCTACTTTTGATTATGACACTTCACAGTCAAACACCATGACACTAACAGCGTAACTTGGAATTTTTTTTAACAGGTGCAGGTTTTTTTTGCTTCATTTTCTGTCAAAAGCAGTTGTAGAATGTCCTAGTGCCATCTGTGCTTCACCTAAAAGGTGGCTACAGTTAAGTAGTGGGTTAAGTGATACATATACCCTTCTTCAGACCTCTTGGAGGTTTTGTGATGTTCAGTTTCTTGATGTCTGTGAAGTGCTTTATAGTGCTCAGGTGAAAGGCACTGGAGAAGATGTAAGTGGTCCTGTTATTTAACATTGAGATCCTAATTTTGAATAGATAGCATTATGTCTGTGCTTGCCAGAAAACTGTCGTGGTAATATTTTAATAACCTATTGACATACATCTCACATCTTGGATTAGCTGTTTGTAAAATGAATACATCAAAGATAGACTGGAATGAGTAGCAGTGGCCTGCAAGGTAGTTCAGAACATTGGCTGTAAAGTAATCACATGCTGTATTTCTGAGCATTGCTTGACAAAAATGTTTGACATCTCAAAGCCAAATTATGAAGGGGACAGTGCATTTATAATTGTCTGAATCCAAAATTGTTTTCAATAGAAGAGATTGGTACAAAAAAGTGTGAATATTTCTTGTCTGTACAACTACTTAACATCGTCTTTTGTTTTAACATAAATTTTAGTAAGCTGAAAGTCTTCTGTAGAAGATGGTCTGACCTGTGTCATTTTTCTTCATTAATTTATTGCTAGACTATATAAAGAGAAAATAAATCACAAATGTTTTTTAAAGGTTATTATTGGGGTAAAATGCCTCTGGGTTTTAGCATTTCGGTAGTGGGAGAAAAAAAAAAGAGAAAAAAAGATAGTTTTGGGCCTCAGAACTCTTCAGCAGGATTTGAATACAAGTGGCCAACTGTGATAAGTACATTAGGCTCCCTTCTGTTAATTACAGTATTTCAAATGAGACTAATTTGACAGCCACAGGCTCATACTATGCTAAATACTTCCTATAGTATTACTTTAAGGAGAAGTGTCCTTCCCCCCCATGTGAATACTTTTGATAGGACATTATAGTTTTAGAAGCTCTGCACCACAAGCAGATAATATCTGATTGCCTACTAGTTCTCTGTTTAGTCTGAATGATCGCTCTCTGATAATGACTAAATTGAAAAGGTTTTACCAGTCTTTGACAGAGACAAGTACAAAATGTGGTCAGATACTTTCTCTAAAATGTCTTAAAAAATGTGAGGGTCTTTGTTGTGTTTTTTTTTCTGTGTGTGTAGAGATGTCAGTTTACTTGATCTGTTGCTCTGAGTGACAATTTATTAGAAATATGAAATACTTTCTTCAGATTGTATTAACTAGATGTTTTTTTCTTTTATTTGCTGTTCTTTTTTCACTAGAATAGTGCAAAACAGGCTGACTTCTGATCTCATGGCTAAACTTAGATATTGTAGTTACCATAATATGGGATTGGATATTGCACGAGGACACACTCATGTTTCGTAAAAAACAAGGAATTGTCTGTTTTCATGTTAACTTGAACCTTGTACTTTGTGAATAGCTTTAAGAAGTAACTTCATCACAAGTAGTTAGACATAAAGTACTAGAGCTGTAGTAACTTTTCTTTTGTTATTATTGTAGTTTTGTCCAAATTCCACCAGGTGCTGCCAAAGAACATACAGCCTAAGCAAAGTTTACAGCCGAAGTGGAAGGTGCTTAGAACATGTGTGCACACTTCAGGAATACAGCCATTAAAACCGTTTTCAGAAGCACGAGCATCTTCCCTACACACTTAAGAGCATACCTGTTTTCTTTGTAACTAAGCACTAGGAATGAAACAATCTGGTGCAAAGTGACATCATTTTATGGGTATCACGTTGTTAAAAATGCTTTTTTTTTTCCTTCTGACACAAACATTCATCAGGAGGCAATAGGTGAATAATAACTGTTTTAACAAGCAGTTACAGACACTTGTAAATATTCCACTCTGTTGCTGTCTTAATTATGGTTATTATGGGTGTTGGGGTATTTGTTTAGTGAGATGTTCAAATTACTGAAGTGTAGTGTATTTGGTAGTTTAGTTTTATTCCTTTTGTTTTGATGTGGTTTTTAAAAATCCAATAAGCAAAGTTGCTATAGGCGCTTTCTTCCTATTAACTTTTTTAAAGACGTTTCTTTCTTTTGTTTGCTTCTTGTCTTGCTGAGTCAGGAGTTTTGTATATCACAAGCCAGTTCCGTTTCAGGTTTTGTCTCATTCTGGGAAGAAAATGTGCTTCCAAAAGCCACGGCTTGCTTGAGGTAATAAGAGCCCCAAACTGGTGACTGATCACAACAGTGCAATGCAAAATGCTCAGGCAAACAGCACTCGTAGCAGCAGGAATCAATTCAGAGCAGTTTCTATCCTGCCTCCCTGGTGAGTTCAGCCATTGTGCTTATGACATAAAAAGCAATGTGCATTTTAAGTGCTATACTTTTTTTTTTTTTTT
>VZZY01006582.1:42444-63692 GCA_013400335.1 Eurystomus gularis | reverse complement strand
CTGTTGCTCAAGTGTTGCTGTGGTTTAAGTCAAAAAGGTTGGGTCATGGGCAATGCGTTACTGGTTGCCAGAAAAGGTGTAATCATTGTCTGCTAGTTTTGGTAATGCAAAAACACTGTGTTAGCTACTGCATTGGGCAAGGAACTTGAAGGGATTAGCCTCATAGCAGGTAATCGCTATTGACTAGAATGGTAGCATTACGTTCTATAAATGCCATGTTTTTTTCTTTTGTGCTTTATTTAATTAAAGCCTTGAATTTATTGTCATGCACAGATGGTTTATGTTTGAATGTTTATTGAATGTCCAGCAGCAAAAATGAGACAAAAAGATTCTTTGAGCTAGTCCGGCATCATCAGTGGGGATTGCAAAGATAAATGTGGTTAAGGGAAAAAAAAAAAGAAATGTAGCTGTTACTTTAAGCAGAAACATATTCAGAAATGTGACTGTAGCTAGTTCTGCACAAAGAAACTCCTTGCTTGTAAGAAATCCATGGTGGTGACTTCACCTGGCAGTAGTTAGTTAATTATTTACTGAGCATTATGTTTGCCTTCCCTTGAGATATGATCTTCCTTGTTGTATCTCACTCCTTCCGCCACAAAGTGTCAACTAAATATTTGAATGTAGGATATTTTAATTACTTTAGATCTCAAAATATGTCAGTATCTAAGTACTTTGTTTCTTTTCATAACTATATGTGTATAATAGATAGCTCAATATTACTGTAACTTTCCTGGGTTCCCATTTTGTCGCCATCTCAATGTTGCTCTCAGTGTAGGGAGAAAAGGAGAAAGAGGAAATGTAAATTATCCTACCGATGTGAGATTGGATCGACATTTAAGCTGGTAGGTGTAGTACAGATGCTGTGATCAGCTGCTTGGAGCCAAAATACTCACAGTTCTTGTACTATTCTAATCAAAGGTCCTGAAGATTGAGCAGTTCTCTGATGTGGTCTTATCAGTTTGAGTATAATGTAAATCCTGTTACAGCAGCTTTGTCCGATCTGCCTGTAGCTTTGTTCTGAACCTTTCAGTAACAGTTCACTGAAGCAGAAAGAGCCCTGTGAATTGATATTATAAACCTGCATGGTTGCTTTATTCATTGTTGAAGCAACAGAATATAACAGAAGTATTTATTTTAGTGGATTGAGGATACTTTTTTTTTCTATCAGTATGAGCAGGGGAAAAATGTTCTAAATGCAAAAGAGGAAAAGCTAATACCATAATCATATCCATACCCATTTGGAGCACAATCCCATTGAAAGATAATGCAGAATACTATATGTTTAATTTATTTTACACATTCAGAGAGATTGTTAAAATCCCAAAGTGTTGTTATTTCCTTCTGATGTTGAAAAAATGTCATGTGACACTATTATAATCAGGAAGTAATAGTCATGTGAAATAAAAGCTTCTCATAATGCACTTAGTCTTCCCAGACAACTGTATTTTTCTAAGCACCACCTACCTGCTCTCTTTGGGACTGAGATGAGCCTTAGAAATTCCAGATTGTATTGTGTTCACTTTCTTGCTGGTGGGCATTCCTTACTGAAGTTCAAGAGCATGAAATTTCTCTTTAGTCCCACTGCTTTGATATGGTATTTGCCTAATAATCAAACAAATTGAAGTGTGGAAAAAAATTGATAAAACTGCAGTATCTTAAAATTAAGAGGCTGAAATATTAAATTGCGTTCCTTGTAATAATGCTGTGATGCCATGTTGGCTCTTATTCTTTAAAATCAGTTTTTTATTTTGTGCATCAATAAGAAATATTACAACTTTGGGAATTTGAAAGATATGCACTATTTGAACTTCTAAAGCATTATGTAAACTAAAAACTCTGGCTTTATACTTTAAAGATCTTCTGGAGACATTTAATTGACATTTCTTAATAATGCAGATATGGAAGCCCAACTTTATTTGTAGGTGTTTGCATATGCTGTCAATGAGTTCTGCTACTTTAGATGCATTTTCTCTTGTGTGGGGATAGGAAGATTTACAAAGTTAGTTCCATTGCCATTAAAAAGTGTTTCAAGTGGAAATCACTCCAAGACTTACGTAAGATAGAAATATTATTGTACACTGCTCTTGAAATTTCATGTTCTGTTTTTTAAAAACCACTGATCAGAAAGTTAAGGTAGTGAAAAGCTGATAGATTTATTTTTTTTTAATTATTATTTTTTAAATGTTAAGTATTTTAAATACCTAAGGAAAAAAGGTATGATACACTCTTAATTATGGAAAAAAATTGAGCTTGTCAACTCTTCATTGGGAGTAATAGGTGTAAGAATTACTTTTGTGGAGAATTAATGTATTTACCTTTTATATTCCTTTCAATTTCATGTAGTATTCTATGAAAAGACAGACTTTGTTCCAGGTTTATCTGATAACATAAGCAACCATAGATAATGAGAGATCAATGCTATCTTCAAAAAAGAAAAGTTATCCAATGCACAGATCTGCATCCAGACCCCCGTTGGGGGAATCTTGTTTCTGTTCAGAGTGCCTGAATTAAGGGTAGAGCTTCTATAACTCAGCGGGAGAGCAAGATGTGCCACATGCCAGTCCTATCTCAGAACCTGTCAAGTAAAGTAAGGATGTTGAAGGTTTTGTTAAATGTTGAGAGTTTTATGTCCTCACTGCTTGTTTTTGTGTAGTGTAAGGTGCTTGAACGTAGCAGCAGAAATCAGAAGAAGTTTGGATGGATACAAAATGATACCTGATAAGTCTGAGTATGTGGCATAAAAGATGTAGCTGTCTTATGGGATGAAATATTGAAAGGGTGGTTGGTATTTTTTTTGTTGTGGGGTTTTTTAGGTGTTTGTTGCCTTGTTGGTTTTTGGTTTTGTTTTTGTTTTTTTTTGCCAGGCAGAACAGAAAGAAAGGAAAAATATTTTTGGTTTATTTCCCATATTTAAACAATTCCAGTGTGACGGGAATGCTGCTGATTTTCCGTATGTAGCCATTCCTCTCTTTACGTATCGAATAGCTGTATGAGCTTTCACGGGATGAGTGTTGTTACTAATCCGTGAGTCTCTGAAACACCAGGCAGTGCAGATGTAAACTGGGTGACAAACACAGTGAGCTGTGAAGCTCAGATGGTTATTAATTGCTTCATTCTCACTTGAAATTCTAGCTAAATAAATCCAACAGTTATAGTAAAATGTAAAGAGGAATACATTGACTTAACTTTGCAGAACACTAACTTCTTTTGCTATGTACCCACACCGCTCATCAACCCAGATGTTTTATGTGTTGGCTACAAGACACTCGCATCTCTAGATTATGAAAACATATCTGTTTGTATTAGCAAGATGAATGTTTAACTAATTTAGCAGTCAGGTCTTCTATCCGTGATCACTGTAAACATTAGCATTGACTAGAAGGTAAAACAAGGCCTGTTTGCAAGGCCAGAAAGTTGCCTCAAGTTGAGTTTTTTATTTGTTTTAATTTACATGTTGTTTTTATTATTATGCTTTTTTTCTTCCAAAATAAATTTTAGGTATTTCTGCAAAAACTAGGTAAAAATAAGGTGTGTATATATGGTGTTAGGTTTCCCTGTTTGTGTCTTACTCATCTGAAGTTTGTGGAATTTCTTGCAAATCTGGTTTTGTATTAAATCTTCACTCTGAAACAATTCCTCCTGTTTTGTTCTCTGTAGAGCTGTAATATTTGTCCAAGGATGAGCTGCATTCAACATTTTGTTAACTGAAATGGGAAGTGACAGACTGACTAAAAGAAAATCTCCGTGCTAAAGAAACAGATATTACTTCTTTCTCACAGATTACTATATGCCTGGACACTGAAGACTGAGATTGCAGATATACTAAGGTTTCATATTGAGCCGTGTTAGACTAATTTGACCAGAAGAGAGACTTCTGTATCATGTTATTTTCTCCTATAGTATTTGATTGAGGTGGTCAAACATTGAGAATATTGTGCAGGAAAAGGAGGGATTGGAAAAGAGAAACATTCAAAAAAATAATACAGATTTGTTAGATGTATTTTGTTTGCATTGATTTTCACTGTAGATATATATCTTTTGATGGCAGCTGTCTTCAACATAATAGCATAATAGATAATACCCTGCTATGTAATTCTGTATTTTTCTTATTTCTTTTTACTGATATTTGTAGAACAATTTACAGTCGTTCAGCACCTGCACACTTAACAAAGATGTTTTTCTTAATTGCAGGAAGAATGTTTTGTTTTGGTTTGGTTTTGTTTTTTTTTCAAAATATGAGAAAGCCATAGTTATCATGCAAGAATATGAAGTTGGAAAATGTCTGAAGAACTGCAGAGGAGATTCTGCAATATGGGCATGAGAAAGTACAAACTGTATGCTAGTCTTGCAGAAATAGGTCTCCAGCTACAGGCGATGCTCCATCAAAGAGAAGACAGCCTACTGCCTGCTTTTTAGTTCGGGTTTATCAGGCTGTGACTCAACAGGTCAGAGACAGTGGTGATTGCACTGGTTTGAGGCGTCCCTGTCCTTGATGGTTTGCTTCCATGCTACAAGGAAGGGAGAAGGCAGTACTGGGAAAATAATACTTAATAAGTATTAAGTACTGGGAAATTATCACAATTTCAGCTGTTCCTCTGTTGCATTTGTTTTGGAAGAACTGGGAGACTTGAAAAAGCAACACACGATGGCAGTTCAGACCCTCCTGTGCACAGGGAGAAGTGATATTAGGGTGCTCATGTCCAGCTGCCTCTGCTGTTCTCCAGGTCCTTCACTAGTCACACTGGCTGAGACAAGGAGCAATATCAATTAATTGGCATTCATCTCTCCCAACTCTCCCAGCCTTTCTACAGGCTTGACAGAGGCAGCGTGCCCTGCCCTCCCTTTCCTTAGTCAGAACAGGGAACATGCATTTCATGTGGAGTCACCACTTTAGGGACATACAGCTTGGCTAAATTGAAAGAACTCCAGTGGGACTTTTCTTGCTGATCTTTACTTGTGTAAAGGAAATAGATGATCTGAAAGTTATGTTCTCTAAAAGTTTAATATTGAGAAATTGGAAACTGTTAGCCCACTGTCCTTCCCTGGCTAATACCCTAATTTTGTTACTGGACTTAGTATTGGATGTCTTCTGTCCAGTCAAATAAAAATTAGACCAAAAGCACCCATTTTGTGTAAACTGAAAAAAGAGTGGTTATGTAGTAACATGGTATAATCCTTAGTGAGATGGAAAGGGTGGTTACTGCATAGTGTCATCGCATCATTTACAGAGCGGTTATTAGTTTTATTTTGGATTGCAGTTATAGCTCAGGACAGGGAAAATGTTGTATATTGCTTGCTTTTTTTTTTTTTTGACTCATGAGATAGCGTGCTTTGTCAAGAGTGCATTTGTTAGTTTCACTGTCATATTTATATTAAAGACATAGCAGGATCCTACTGCACTATCAATTGTGTTTTGTTACCCTTGTCTTTGCTTGCAAAGGTCATCACCTCACAAATTTGATTTGTGAATCAAGTTTGAAAAAGAGCGTTTTCTTTAGAAGTGGAATTGTAGTCGGAATTAAGAGGCAGTGCTGCTCAAGAAAGTTTATGTAACGTATTCCTGAGTTTCCTTTTGACTCTTACGCACAGTTAATTGAGCACCTCAGTGTGGGCAGATTGTATTCTTCCATGTCAGAGTTGCAGTTGCTTTTGTTTTGTTTCCCGTTTGAATAATACATTTGATTACCATGGCAAATGTTGCCGTGTATGCATGCTTGACTGTAGTGCCTAATTAACTGATGATAACAAGGCAGGATTGCCCTCTTCTCTTTCATAAGCAATCATATACATGACAGTTCTTTTATCTTTCTTCAAAACTGACTTGCTCTCCTGACCCTTAAGCAGCTCCTGTTTTCTGTGTTTACCTCTGATGTCTCTGCAAGACTGTTAATTTTCTGTGGCATATCCTATCTAGTTGTAATTAACACATCGAAGAGCAAAGAAATAGTTCTGCTTGCAGATGCCTAATGGAGGAATGCTTTCTTCCAGTAATTATACAGCTTCATTTTACTGATTTGCATTGACCTACAAGGAAATATTTTTTTTTTTTTTGTGAACATCTACAGTGGTATAGCCCTAGTTAGGTGGGGAAAACAAACTAAAAAAATGAGGTTAATTTGCTATAGTTTACCTACACACACAAAGTAAACTTAGAAGCAGTCAGTGGTAAGTTTGGTAAAGGTTTGCATTTAGCAAAGTTAAATTAGAGGTAAACATTGCTGTCTTCTTGCATGTATTTAATCCTGAAGTCGAAGGCCTGTTCTTATAATTAGAAACTTCAAGAAGCACTTGACCTATTTTAAGGAAGCATTACAGTTGCATGTATATAAAGCAAATAATTTCCAGCATTCTATCTTAAAAAGCCTGAACTTACATTTCAGATAAATGAGACCAGGATTTCTATTTATCGTTTTATAGCTAGACTGAGATTAAAGCCATAATGAATACAAGTTCAAAGAGAGGAAGGTATAAGAGAAAAGGTTGGTAGTTACAGCAATAAAAACAGGGGCAAAAAGAACAGCTTTTCTGAAGGACTCAGGCTGGAATAATAATGATAGAATTGTCTAAATCGATATATCTCTTGTCAGCCTCACGTCTGATGTTTGAATCAGTCAGGCCTTTTCTGCAAGAGCTTTCCTCAGGAATATTGAATTATTTATTATTTGTATCTTTTTTCCTTCCCTTTCTGATGATTTTTTTTCTTTTTTTTTTCTTTTCTTTCTTTTTTTTTTTTTTCCTGACTTAGTAAAATTTGTTTTTTATGCTGCCAGGTTCAATGTTGTCTGCTGTTTGATAAATAGCAGTAATTGGGTGTATAGCAGAAGTCATGTAAAAATGTATGACTTCAATTACATCTAGAACAATTTTTTCTTTATATTGATCTTTTCTTCCTGTATAAGAGCTGCTCTTCATAGCCTCCAGTGCTGAGTTTTTAAAGAATTACTCTATGTCCATATGTTGGCATGCACTTTTGAACCCATGCATCTTTTTTTTAAAAAAAAATTGGAATGCTGTCTTGAATCAGTTCTGTCTAAGCAGTAAGTGAAAAATTAGAGTCATTCAAATAGTGAAATATTCATACAGTATTCTAGTCAGATGAGGGATTGCATTGCTTTAAAATTACAGTGCCTACTTACAGTCCCTGTTCTCTTGTCTGAGATAATGAAATGAGGGTAGTGGCCAATTAATGAAAACATCTTTCATTAACAGTTACAATCCAGATAAAATTAAACTATATGTTTTGAAATTCACTTTTGTGCAGTAAAGCTCTGCTCATTTACAGTTGTGCACCATAGTGTTTAGCCTTGTAGATATTATCAAAGGTGTGATGTAATAGAAACGTACTGCCTGTAATTTCAAATATTATGTCAGAATTCTCACTGTGTTCCAACTGCAATGTTTTTAAATGCTTTCATCTTTATGTCGGTGCATGAGGTGATAAATAATTTGACCAAACTGTCTGATGCTAATTTATGATAAAATAAGTTAGTGTATTTGCCCTGAAATGTCTTTATAGGTCAGAACAAAAGATGGGCTGATTCTACATTTGGATGGGGATTATGGTTTGCTCTGGTATGAGGTGATGGACTGATTAGAAGTTTAGGTCTGGATCCAGGCTTTAACGGAGTTCAAGGCTTTCCGCAGTGGGTTTTTGCAAAGGATGCTGCTGTAGTCTGTTATGCACATTGGTTTTCATTATATGCATTTTTGAGGGGCGTGCAGTGGAATATTGCCTTGTCCTTATTAAATATAATTCTTGATCATTACGTAAGTCTTTGCTTGCTGTGCTTCATGCTTCAAACTCTTCTAAAGTGAGATTCAAAGTAAAGGGTTATGTAAACAGTCATATTTATGCCATCCAGCGGTGGATCAAAGGGAATATTCTTCACAATTGTGGTTAATTTATGTCATTTGAAAATGTAATTACCTCATGATAATTGCCTGCTTTGTACAGTGCTATTTTGTGTTTTTAAAAAGCAGTCATGCTCTAGGTTGCTAGTGGACAGGAGTGCTGAACAGACTGGCTATAACCTAAATCCTGCAGTTCTTCCTCTGGTACGTGCCCTGTTGTCCTTTTAGGGAGGGGATAAGTGAGAGCAGGAATTGCCAATTTTGCTTCAATAGTTGCAATAATTCAGTCGAGATTCTCCTGTTTCTAGTGGAGCTAATTCTCAGGATATATTCCAGGCTGTTGATATGTGTGTGTTTCAGAATGTGTCTATTGACAAAGAAATATCTCCTGTCTCTGAAGTGTTTTGTTTAGGAAACCCTAACTTTAATCCTTCAGAAACAGCTGTATAATGTGGCTTATTTGAGGACTGTCAGTAAATGCCTGAATTGTTCACAGATCGTCAGAGTTGGCTGGGGTTAAATAGATAAAAAGAAGTTGGTGGTGTTTTTACCCCAAGTCTTGTTTAAGCCTCGCTAGCCTTCTGTTTTTTCCTGCAGCAGTTTGACAAAATTGCCTTTCCTACCGGCAGCCCGTTAGGTGCTGTGCACAGAAACAAAACCCTATTGTTTTAGATTTTCTTTCATATCATGTAGGTGTCTATGCCGTACCACCCACACGGTAAAGCAAGTGAGCTGTGAAATATATTCATTGTTAGAGTACAGGGGAAATGGAGGCAAGCAATCGGCAGTAATAATGTACGACAGCAAGGGGAGGCTGCCAACATTACCTGCATTATTTCGGTTGCCTTTTTCATTATAGGTTCGGGAAATAGGCAGCAATTCGATTATGGCATGATTTGGGATGGAATTGCTTGCCGTTCACTGACCCTGTCACAAGGGGATCAAATGAGAAGTCAGCTCAAATAAAGTTTATAGTGCATTNTGGGGGGGAGGGTGGGAAGAAAAAAAGAAGGATTGGCTGAGATGTATAGGAATGAGCTCGTTGGCCAATAGTGTACATTCCCCTCCCCTCCCATGTGCAAATCTCAGCTCCTCTCTAGCTTGTGAGAAGCAGCATGATTAATAACACTGAGGGAACCTGCCTGTTGGATTATTAATTTTCCATCCTTTTCCCCTTCTCTTACGCATACCCCTGATGCTTTGCCTTTTTTTAAAAAAAAGCTTTTCTTTTTCTTTTTTTCCTTCTCTCTTTTTAAATTTTTTTTTTAATTTTTTTTTTTTTTTTCATTCCCATGGAGCTAACCACTAGCCACTAACATTCTCGTGGCTATCCAACCCTGCAAGGGCTTACTTCACAGTGGGGTGAGTTTGTATATTAAAACAGGGGATTCTGCAAGGAAGCAGCAAGAACAAATAAAACAAAAAAAAAAAAGGAAAGAAAAGAAAGCAAACCCATCCCTGTGATGCTTGATTACAGTACAGTTGCCTTTAGCTACGACTGCTAAAACCAGAGTTAATGCTGACCTGGAAGGCAAGAAATGTGTTGCAGTGTCTGCCTGTTAGTCCTAGAGAGTCCTGCACTTGCATGGACAGATAGACATTGCTTCTCGTTATTCAAACTAATTGAAATTGGCCCTTTAGAAACCTGGATTGCACAGGGAGGATGCAAATTGATAGAAAATGGGAATTAGTGGTAGGTGCCTTTAACAAGGCTTTTACAAGACTCTAATGAAAATAGTGTTTGTTTTACAATCACAAATATCTTTGTTCAGCTGTGTGTTTTTCGTGGAATAATCATGATAAAATGCCAGTTACAGAGCAGTGGTCTTTGGGGAGTGTGGGGAAGTCTGAGGCCAGCTGAGGACAGTTCAGCACAAGTGTGAGAAATGGGTGCTGAGGGTGTTTCCACGGGCGTGCGGTACTGGGGGCGGGGGGATGAGGGGGGGTTCTCGCTTTTGATTCGCTGACCAGGTCATGTGTCCAGTCTATATAAAGGAAATGTGGGATGTAGGAGTTCCATTTTGATTTTTGGATGTCTAGATTTGATTAGTTTAATGAAGTTGTAATACTGCGCAATGTATTTTATTATTTCGCATTAATACAGCAGGATTAAGACATTTGCTTTTGTTAATGCACAGTAAAGCACCAAGAATTTTGTGTCTTGAAGCACCTTACAGAATATATCAACTCGTTATCAAAAAAGTTAACTGTTGGTAAATTTAATACCAAGCCAGTTTTATAAAGATGTATGTTTATGTACGTGCACATAGAGTTGTTAGTTTTGTTTGTGAAAGGAGCAGGCAAGATAATGCATCAAGAAGGCACTGTTGATGTGGTTTTACTGAAGGTAGGGTGGGGGGGTGGACTTTTATTTTTTTTTTAACCTATGCCATACTTCTCAAGTGATAAGAAAATGAGAAATATAATGTGTCTATTTTGGATTTATACAACGGATGCTTTGCAACTGGTTTTAATTTTAATTTCTGCTCTGAATTAGCGTATTCATATTTTGTAGTGTGATTAAAAGCATTGGTACTAGAAAGACAAAGGATTAGCTACCTAATACCGACATAGATAGTAGACATACAGGCATTCTGCACGTTATATCTTAGAATATCTCAAGTTGGAAGGGACACATAAGTATCATTGAGTCCAAAGTCTGTATATGTATCAAAGATATATATGTCATATATTTGTCTTTAAGCATCTAGCTGAAAGGAAATATTTTGTAGATTTAACGTACTCTTTTTTTTGACAGTCTTTAAGAAGATTTGTAAACAAGCTAGTATGACATAGTCACGGTATTCAGTGTATCTCGGTATTGCTTTAATAATATTTCACATAAGGAGCTCTTTCTAAATGGCACACAGATCGCTCTCCTTAATTTTTAGTCACTCTTTATTAGGAATTATTACCTTATCGTGGAGGCACCTGTTTTGTCCTGGAAGTTAGTTTATGATGTCGTTACAAAGATACCAGTTGCAGTTCAAGTTTGAGATGCATAGAAAGCCTGGGGGCAATGCTTTTTTGTTTGCTTTATGTACTTATTTCTTTTTATTGCCTGTGAGATTATTAGTAGAAGGAATTGTCATTGATTAATGACTGAGCCCTAATTGTTTTTTATTCCTTTTCCCTATATTAACGTTAGTGATACCAAGTTTTGATGTGCACGAACACTGTGATGTACAAAACCACTGAAACTATTGTATCTTGTTATGTGTAGAAGAGTACTGATGATAACACATTATACTTTTAAAGATGTTTCACTTTTGATTTTATAACTGCTTCTCTATCGTGCCGAAACATACTTAAACGTGAGACCAATAAATGTATTTGTGAGCGCACATTTGCATATGCATATGCTGTATGTTTCTATGTGCTCTTGGTGAGCCAGAGCCTGACATGCCTGTATCAAGGAATGCCTTATTTTGACAACTAGCTAGTGTCATAGTAGCTTGGAAAAAATAGCTGGTTTTGATTTTGTTTTGATTTGTTTGTTTGTTTTTCCCCAGTATAACTAAATATTCATTAATTTTGTTCTTTTTGATACTGCGAAATCAGGTCATGTGAAACAATAGCAGGAAATATAATTTTTGGTATAATTTTTTGATCAAGCAGTCGAGCCAAATGTCTTGCAACTCAGACTACAAAGGCAGAATAAAACTTTGTGAGCTCTAAAATGGTATCATTTATTGGCCATGTTGATTTTTAGACTCCCAACAATTATAGATCTGTCAGGTGTCGTGGAGCTAGTGCTTGTAGTCTTTATTGAATTTTATTATCTGCTGCAGAGTTACGATACATAACAAGGTAAAGTCACTATTAATAAGATTGCCTTTTAATGAAATAGAAGGTGTTTGCAATTTTTTTTATTGTTTTTTGTTTGTTTGTTTGTTTTTTTTAGCTTTTACCGAAAATAAAAGTAACTGGGATTAAAGTTATTTGACAAGGAATAATTTTGTAGCAACTGCTTGGAAATTTGTAATGGGTAGAATCTCTTCCACTGTTCGCACGTGGAACAGTATTGCAATAGCACGGGTATTTTCTTCACATGGTAATGGACAGATGTGTTTATAATACTCCTCTGGACCGTGCAAGTCTTAGCTTATCTCAGTTTATAGTCACAGTGTTGACACACATACATCATGATCTCAGTCATCTGAAGAATGTACAGCACTGGTGAATGCAAATTATTTCCTTTTTCAGCCTTTGTTTTGTTATCTATATACTTTACTGTTCTGTCTATCATAATCATATATTCTGCGATAAAAAAAGATCCCTTATCTCTGTAGGTCGGGACTTACCATGTGTCCACACTTCTAAAGGCTACTGTTAGTAATTCCTAAAGCTCTTAGAGAAGTGATTAGGGAGTCATGATTGCTCACAAATTGAGTCTTTTTTTCTGCTTGACACTGATCCTGTGATAGTCTCCCCACTTAATCCTCACTAGCAATTTGCCTATAGTTGCAGCTAACAGGAGGTGATTAGAGGGGAGTTGCCCACTGCCTTTTCACTTCTGTTGTAGTGGCATGTTAGACAGAGGCTAGTGAATCAAAGCTGTTTTCCTATTAACTCAACACCTCCTAATGCATTAGAGCCACTTTTATCTAATAACAGTGTTCAGCTTCTAGCACTATTTTAATGTTACTTGGTATTCCTTTTAAACCATCACAATGAGAATTTTTAAAATTGGAGAACAAAAAGCGTAAGCAGAATACCCAAAGATGAAAGCAAAATAATGAAACTAACATTAGTTGGGTCTCAGCTTTTATCAGCACATGCGCGTGACCCCAATTAAAATCACAGGAAATTTTCTCCCTGCATCAGTAGGCAAGTAGGCTCCACTTTCTGTAAACGTTACTTTAACTGCAATCCCAGTGGCAGGTAACTGAGGTAATACTTTTGAAGTGATAATGGCATACATTTACAAGTGAGAACAGCACCCATGAAAGGGTGATAATGAAGAGTTAACTTTTCCAAGTATTGGTTACAGTGAAGAATACGAAGGTCTCAGGTGAAAATTCCTAAATATTTACTACTTTTAATTTTGACCTACCTGTAAAACCTATCACTGATTAGTTGGCATTTATTATTTTATGGGTACAATACAGATTCTCTACCCTGAAGCCTACGTTCTCCGGCTTTTGTCAGTTTTATTTTAAAAACTTAACCGTGTTTTATACTTCACTGCTTGATTGACATTGTTCTTAATTACAGTTTGTTTTAAAGAAACATAGTAATGGATTTAAAAGAAGCCTGTACGATCTGAGAGGTGTCCAACAGCAAGCTGACTTGTGTTTGTTTTTTGAAGTCAGTGAAAACATGTCCTTTTTTAAGATTCACAGCATACATCAAACACAGTGCATATATGTGATGTTTTAAACACAATTTCCTGGCTTTACAAGAATCTACCACTGGGCTACATGTTAAGCATCTGTTTATAGTACGGGGACTGTGACTGAGGTTACCGCCCAAGTTGAAATAGATAGTTCAGTTGCAAAAATACACGTGGCAGTTAACAAGAGCATCTCTCTAACTGGTAGATTGGTTGAGATGCAAGAACTAACAGAGGCAGCATCATTGTTTTTTGTTCTGTTTACCTCTTTCTCTGTTTACCTAACAGTGTCTGTTTACAGTTTAAACTTCTTTATCTCCTTTCTCTTCTTGACGTTCACGTTGCTGAATATATTTAAATTTACATGCTTTAGAGTATATAACATGAACAAGTAATATTTTAAAATTCATTAACAATTTGAAGTGGACTGCTAAAATAGAGGAAACATTAGTTAGGCGTTAGCTCACACTCAGCCAGCTCATCTCTCTGAGAGGCACAGAAACCTCAGAAGTGTCACCTGTAATCATAATTCCCTATTTAATTTGATTCTACAGGACGAGAACAAACAAAAGTGGACAAAATTTTCTGCTTTTAGACTGAGAGGTTATTTTATATGCAGTACACGTATAGGCAGCTAAATAAATGCATCTGTCTATTCTGAAATTGTAAAACGTGTCATAGTTTCCAAATTTGTCACAGGTCTATCATGATGATACATCTTCAAGCACACATCTTCTGTACAAACAAACAGCATTATTTTGCTCTGTGTCAGAATGCTATTTTCAAGCTCAGGATAGGTTTGTTTGGTTTGTTTTTTAAGAAAAGTAAAAAGCATGGAAAAATCCTAGTGCCAGTGTTTATGCCTCTCTTAATTTGACTGGCAAACACAGATAGGGCAGTAACAATAGTCTTAATCAGGTCACTCCAAAATAACTATTCCTTATTTTTCATTTCACATGCTGCTGTTGTACCGTCTGGAGCTGTCAACTCTATAGAGAAAGCATCCTGGTTATAAGGTGCACCCATCCAAAAATTCCTTTCTTGTGTTAAGTCCTTGGAAGCGTACCGCTGGATCATTAAGGAAGCCAAAGTGTAACTGAATTCTGTTAGGGAACCCATTTTTAAGGAAATATTTTTCTGAAGAACTCTTTTATACTTTAGTCCTTACATTTTGCCTTCAATTTTACATTGTTTCTCATTTTTAATATGGGTGCAAAAATATATCCCATAAATTTACATAAGGAAGCCAAGTAGTAACACCTATCATTTGTCTTCTTCTCTTAGAAATAGAAGACAGATGAATAAGCTGTCTTCCGCTGTATATTCGTTTGTGTTTTGTTCTTTATGCTGCAAATACTAAACATTAAAAATGGCATAGATCCTATCATCTAGAAGCTTCTGGGCGTCTGGTCTTTTAAAGCCGTAAGCAAAAAAGCCTTTCAGAACTATTTCTGAATTGTTTTTCATGCTTTTTGAAGGTACTAGGTGCAGAACCATAGAAAATGTATGTAGTCTCTTCTCAAGACACATTGCTATAAACTACGGCCTGACAGGGCATCTGTCTTCCAGAGCTGTAGGGCTGCTTAATATCCAGGACTTTAAAGTCTGTTTGTTTATTTAAGTAATAAGCGTGCCTTAGTTGTGAGGTGAAATACTGCCAATTCATTTTTTTAAAGGACACTGAATAACAGGTTTTGGTTCCTATTCTTCTATGCCATTTTCATGAAGAAAGGAGGCTCTTTGATTTTTTTTTTAAGCACTGCTGAAATAGCTGGAATTTAAAATTTCCACAGTTATGCAGGCCAAACCTATTTTTAGTGATGTAAGCTACTGTTTTATGATAGAACAAAGCGTGATTTTTGTGGTTTTTTAAACTTCATAAAGAGAATGGATTTGTCTAAAAGGTAGCTTGTTGTATCATATTAATAGACTGACTTTGTTAATTAAACTTCTGTTCATCTTTTCTTTTTTTGGAGGGCTTGAGGTAATGGAGGGTTGTAGCAGAAAAGTAGAAGTTTGTAATTGGTGTTTGCAGCCCAGAAACGTACAAAGTCCATATAGATACATGGGAGTGTAGAGAATCACTGCCCTCAAGGAACAGGTTTATTAGTGACCTTAGTTAAGGTGAAAAAAAGAGCGTGAGGTGGGAGAAATCTGAATGGATTTGGATTTCATTATATTAACAGTTTGCTGTAGTTTACTCAGGGATTAATTATAAAATTGAACATTGCAGGATTTTATTCTTTCATCCTCATGTCCTACCTAGTCTAATGTAGTACAGCATTTCTACTGGGGTATGCTGTGGTATCCTACGTTTAGGTTGTGGCTAAAAGTGATTTCCAGCTCCAAGTAAATGCCCAGGATATATCATGAGTCTATGTCAGGATGAAAACTGTGCGCGCACAGTCTCCTCTCCCACTGTCTCTGGAAGGCTAACTCAGGTACATCAAGTAGAAAGGGACAAGGACTTCAGTGTTTTTCAGAATGCTTCTGCCCTACAATGTGTCCAGAACCACAGTGCATCATAAATGAAGCACAGCTCAATTTGTGGTTGCAGATGCTCCAGGTTCCTGAGATGTATGACACTGGCATGCAGTTCCTCTTGCATGGCTTTCAGTGGATCATCTGTCAGCACACTGATGTTCTAGTTCCTTCAAAGTGCAGTTCCTTGCTGCACAGTGGCTGTTAAATACCGTTGGGATGTCTCGTTTGCCTAGCCTGTGATTTTAGGATAAAAATGTGAAAATTGATAAAGGGGGAAATAGAAGCCTGCTTTTGTAATTTCCACAGAAGAAAATTCAGTTTGGTCTCAAAGAGTAAAATTGAATTGTGTTGTACTGAAGCACCCTGAGTAATACAGACGTGGAACATCAATTGGTGACCTTTAGTGTTAACTTGTGTTTCTTTTTCCTCTAACGGTCAGGCTTTAGTGTACCTGATTGGTCTTGGTTGTCCGGTATTTTTAGAGTCTCATTTCTGACAAAAGGCCTTTAAGAATCGCAGTGCAATGAGCAGCTCTGCTATTAAGGCCCAGACTGTACTTTAGCACAGTCAGGTCTGTAATGTTCATGTTACCACAATTTTAGGAGTGGGGAGGGTGGGCAGGCTTCAATGTCTCCGTAAGCGTTATGCCTCTGAGTAACTAAGGCTGATGTTTTGACTGATATTGTCGTATTTTTATAATAAACTTCTAGAGAATTACTTTTTTCTTTTTAATATTAAAAAAAGCAGCATACCAAAACATTTCTAGCACCTTGTCTGTCTGTAGTCTACGTAGGACAATCAGCAAAAGGCTGATTGAATCTTCCTCTCTTGTACCTCCTGTTACTCTCTTGAGTAGCAGACTGCTTCTCTCAGAGAGTGGAAAGCCGGGCTCTGTATCTCACCCACCTCCCAGGAGAAATAAGGTAACACTGCAGATGAATAAGGAAGTCCTGCCCTTCCTTGTACCTGGGTAAGTGTTTGTGCAGCTGTTCATTGAACCAAATAATGAAACTCATCTGGATGAAGCTAACCAATTCGCTCTGGGTTAGTTTAACCTAAGTCAAAATCCTGGTTTTGTTCAGCCACATTAATACGCAGATTTGTGTCAGTGCATGTGAGAGGGCACTGCAGGGGTCAGTGGGGGCCATTAGAAACTGCACAACTGGCACCACCTTTTGGAAACAGTCTCTTCTGCAAGCTTATCACTGAGCTACAGCATTATTAGAGAAAGGAAATAAGGTAAAGAAGTGCAAATAATTAGGTAGTTTTGAGAATGTTTTTTATGTTCCTTGTGACCATACAAAATATTGTAAAAAGCATCCTGTGCTAGTATATATTCAAATCAGGACACTCAGAACTGCATTTGGAACCTCAGATCTCCTGTGTGGGACATCCTAAGTCCTTTGTTACTTAAATGGCCAAGACAATGTGTTTGGACAGTGGTTGGTGCTATGGAAATGGAGTCTCAACCTTGAAGCTTTCTAATTCAGTCATTAGCATTTATTTATTTATAGTTATTTATAGGAGAATTGATTCAAGCTTTGCTAAAATGCCTGAGTGGTTGGGATGTTTTGGTTTGGTCTGGTTGTTTGGGGTTTTTTTAGCACTGAAAGTTTGACTGTTTTTCATTTAAATAAGTTGCGATGTAGAGTTTGGTGAATTATTCAATTATTCCTTCTTGTTCCTAAAATGATCTGTGGTTTGCTTACAGAAGTTGGTATATGTAAAAACGAAAACAAAACCCTATATAAACAATCAACATTGACAGTCTAAAGCAGTTAAGTGACTAAAGAGTCACTATTTTGCTCTAAAATTTTATTCAGTTTTGTGAGAAGCTTCTATAGGGCGTCAGGGGTATTTTTCTTGTTTGAGTTTTACGGTATGGTTTAAAAACTCTAGAAAATGTATGGCATTTTTTTGTTGGAAATTAGTTCTTTAATATAAAATTGTGGCAACCCTATTGCCAGTATTATAGAGCCAATTTTTGTTCTTTGGTCTAGCTCCTCAAAACTGACTAGTGTCAGATGTTTCAGGAGCAAAGACCAAGTGGTAAGGAGATGAGAGGTAATGCACCGTTTGCAAAGATTTTGTCTTAATCCTCTTCAGACACATGTTGATGTAAACTATAAAATGTGATATCTGCATGGTATCTGGAAGTTTTTCTTTTGAAAAGTGTAGTTTATCACCTTTAGTCCCTCTGCTCCTTGCAAAGTTCTTTCTGTAAAATGTCTAAATGCTGTTATGACTTCTGCATTTTCATACATATAACACCTACAGTTCACTAACAGGAAACTTCTCCTGTCTGACAATCCATTTTTACCTCTTCCCTGACAGACGGACAAAAACATGTTTGTTCTTCAAGGTTGAAGAGAAAGGGGACAACGCATATTTACTGCTCAGAATTTTTCTTAATTAAAAAGTCCCAAACCATGTATTGTTAAGGAAGGATTACTTTATGAAGATGTAGCCTATGGAAACAGAGAAGTTTGTACAGTCAGCAGAGCTATGCTAATGATTTTGTTCACAGAAGCATCAAGATCTCAATTTCCTGCCAGTGATGAGTCTGTTTCTTTACAACAATAGAAAACACCAGATAGCACTGGGATATCAAAGTGGGGGATAATCACATCTGAAAATGCTTGCTATCTTTTCTTTAATACCTTGAGAAAGTTACTTGGTTTCAGTGATTCTAATATTATATATACTTCCCTATATAGAATAGTAAAAGGTAAGCATTTTTGGTTTGCTCCCTCTTGCATCAGTTATGTTACTTTCCTGAGAAACTTTTATTGTTTCTATTTAGGTTGTGGGAAACTTTAGAGATTTGGCAGTGTGAAAGTTTTGGGCAAAGCTTGTTCTTCAGCCTCACACTTTGAAGGCTACCTAGCGATATCAGGACTTTGGAGGTATAATTTGGACATTCAGCTGTTAGACTGATAAGTTTTTGCTTCTGTGATGGGCTAAGTGGAAGTCTTTTGAGTAGTCAGGATAACAGCCACATGAAAAATGGGTTGCTCTAAACCAAAGTAAATTTAGTTTGCAAATAGAGCCAACACAGTCTTTGGAGAGCTGGTGTAATGTGTGCCCAGTGAACAATATTTCAAGTAAATGAATAGTCATGTTTTTATTTTTCTGTTCCTGAATGTTTTTACGCTAGACCTACATGGCAAACAATGTAATATGTCGTGTGTGTGCTGCAAGAGGGCAGTGCAGCGAGGATGTGCAGTTCAGAAAAAAATACTTGTATCTATGCAGTGTGTTAGGAAGAGACTCTTGGCTTCTGAGAGCCATCATGACCTCAAAAAAACTCCAAAATCAATCTAAAGTGTTCCTGAGACATTACCTAGAAGAGAGGTAATCTCAGGGGATTGTGGGAAACACCCACCGGAGATTGTATGCCTCGGGAGTAATTGTATCTGAAGCTCAATATAACTTACTCCATTGCTGCGACAGTACATCCTATAGCTTGTAGAAAAAATATTTGTGTCACCAGCTGTCTTACTGTTCTGAAAACCAGAAAGCCAGTATCCACTTCAGAAACATGATAATGATGCCTTCTGCTCTTGGCTGCTTTGCTACGTTATTTTAATCAGGCTTATTTCTAACATTGTGAAACTCAAGATAAAACCAGCAAGGGTTACTAAATACACAGAACACACGTTTATCTCAGGACATCTGTAAGTTAAATGGCATAGGAGGCTGGAAAGTTTTTTTTGAGGTATAACGTATAGTTTTGCTTTCTTTCCAGATTCTTCACCAATTATACACTCAAAATCTAATTATGGACAAAAAGGATGAGCAACTTGCACATAAAGCCAAGAGTTTATTACTAATGTAATGGAAATCTTAAGTCTAGTCATAGAATTATTTTACAGGTTTAATTTTTACAAAAAGAGAAAGAAAATAAACTATTCTAGAACAAGTCTCCATAATAATAAAGCAATTAAAATTGTTGCCTGAGTAACTTCTGTTCTCCATTGTAGCAAATGGGGACATATAAGCTTTTTTTTGATGATGTCTAACAGGATTGTGTCAACAAGCCTAGACTTTGCAGAGAAATGCAAGGAGCTTGGAGACGTTCTCCTCACAGAAGTATGCAAAATTGTGTGATCCTGCTACCTATTATTTCATAAAGACATTAGAGGCCATGCTGTAAATGCCGTGTGGAAGTCTGTTCTGGCTAGTATCCTGTGATAGGCGAAATATGTTACATTCTATAGCAGCTTAGACCAGTTTGGCCAGTCACAGTATTGAAAGTGACATGCGTATTTTTTAAGCGTATAGATCCAACATAGGAATATAAGAGTTGCCTTTTGCTTCTGTTTTGACTCCCAAAGCACCTTTTCTGTATGTAAAATATCATGCCACCTCTTAGTGCTTTAATCTCCTGTTTTTCTCATCATGCCAAGAGATTGATGTTGATTCTTTCTGCCCAGAGACAGAAAGGTAGCCAAGTTTAGAGTTGTCTGCTACGTTGTCATAGCAGAAAAATATATATTATCAATCACATGCCTTATTTATGTTTCATCATAACTACTTTTTCTGGGATCAGCTTGACAATAAATGAAAAGGTCTTTTCCGTCAAAGGGAAGCATTCTTTAGTAATGTATTGAAGTTGGAGTAGACATATGCAACATGTTCTGTGACTCCTCTGCCTTGGTTTCTATTGTCCACAGCGTTCAGGTAACAGATTTCCATTAAACAGCAAGAAAAGTCTGTGAGTTGATGAAAAGCAAAACTGTATTATCTCAGCCATCTGTTCGTTATAGGAAATGATAGCATGGTAAGTAAAAACTGAAAGTAACAAATAGCTATGCTGTCTGATCTGTCAAAGAATATGTTTAATTCGCTTTGTGTATGAGTGTTTGTGTTTTCCAGGTTCATGGGCTTGGAAAGCACCTCACCATAAACCATCCAGAAGTTTAATTATCTTATTCTGTTAGGTTAAATTACTAAACAGTTTCTTCAAAGATGTTGTTCTGTATTTGAATAAATATGATATGCAAAAAATGTGAAAATTGTTCCTAGTATGATACCCAAGTGGGATATGGTGGCTTTGTGGTGTCATATTTTGAGAAATTATTTAAAGACACACAAAAGGACACTGCCACTCTGTTATTAATGTTAAAAATTGTTGATCTTCTGTGCATGTGTTTTTCTAATTAGA
The DNA here is from genome assembly GCA_013400335.1 of Eurystomus gularis. Classification (NCBI taxonomy): domain Eukaryota; kingdom Metazoa; phylum Chordata; class Aves; order Coraciiformes; family Coraciidae; genus Eurystomus; species Eurystomus gularis. The sequence goes on along the minus strand of VZZY01006582.1, from coordinate 42,855 downwards.
GGAAAGCTGTAGAGTACCATTTCCATAATCGGCATGGGAACAGAAACTCAGCAAAATTTCATGTATTTGCAGTGAAACTGCTCCTCAGCAACATAAAAATGGCTTTTATAACATAAAGGCTGTAATTAGAATAAGTCAAATCAGTTGGAAACGATTAAAGCCAGAACAGGCTAAGCTGCCTTCTAAATATTTGTCTGGAGATTAGCCCTACTCTTACAGCCCCTGAGAAGCATCTTTGATTTACTTATAATGCTTGACATGGCAAAGATAATCCTGCAGAAGGCAAATGAACACAAATTTAGATGTGCTGTTAGGCTCTCTTTGTTGATTTGACAGGAGGCAGCATATTGGAAGTGATGTTGGAGAAAGCAGTATAGGGTCACATTAGACAAATTGCTTACCCCCCCCCCC
>VZZY01006582.1:555-42384 GCA_013400335.1 Eurystomus gularis | reverse complement strand
ACTCATTCTTTGAAGCTTTTAGGATGCACTTTAGAAGTCCATGTGGAATAATTTTCCGCATGTCTATGCGACAGCTGATGTGAGTCTCATTGTATTTAAAATTATAGTCCTGAGATGGAACTTTCTGCTTGTTGCTTGTCTGACATCAGCTATTAAAATACAAGTAAAGCTTGGCAGGTATAAATTTGACAAGAAAAGAGATTATGTAAGGAGATCAGAATTGTTAATATTAATCAGCTAGTTGTGGAAGAACAGTGTTACTCTCTAGAAGACTTCCGTTGGAAGGACAAACACACAAACCAGCCTTTGGCTAGCCAGTTACTGACTGACACCCCTTCAGTCCACTTCTGATAGCCAGAAAGGAAGGGAGATAGAGAAGTAATGCAGTTGATAGATTGTAAACACGGACTTGGCCGTTGCATTAGCTTGTAGATTTAATGGCATCAGCAGAAAGTAACTGTTATGAAAGCCAGCCTGTATTTTAGGATTATGAACCTCCATGCTGTTTTTAACCCTTGACTATGCATAGTGTAATCATAGGGAATGGTGAAAAAATGTTAAGTATGTAAAGCTGGATGATTTGAAATGAGTTTGAAACATTAGTCAGCTTCTCGGTGTAGATAAAATTTGTACTTTGGGTAGTTTTCCTCTCATTTATAATCTCCACAACATCCCAGACTTTTTGTTTAGCTGGTGAAAAAATAATCAGTCTAATGTATTCTCTTACTGAATTTTAAACAAGACCATTAAAACTCCTTTAACGTGCTAAAGTAAGCTTCAGAGTGGGTTTCCATTTCATCTTTACTGAACTGAGGCTATAGCGCTCTTTCCCTTTGCACCTCAGTGAGAGGCTGTCAATAATTCAATAGCCATGGCCTTGATGGGCCAAGGCCTAACTTAGACTTTAAACAGAGCCAAGCAGCTTGTCAAAGTGTGATGTGCTGTCAATGCCTGACTGATCTATACTGCATGAATTCTCCCTCAGCTCTTGATGTATCCCTGGGAATAAAAAGAAAGCAATTTTAGAAGTAGGCCTAGTGTGAAGCACCTGTTTGTTTGGAATTTTTAATGAGGGAAAGTTGTGTTAGTAATGAAGCTCAACGAAGTCATTGAATTTTTGCTTAGAGGACCCACACTAAATTCCTGTCTAATAGCACTGGTGCGTTTTGAGCATCTTCGGGGAAAGAAGTCAATGCTATTTGTAAATATGTTAGTGCCTTAGAGCAAGTGCACTTGGAGCAATACTTAATAACTAATGACAAGTAACTTTGCTAAATCCAAATTACCTCTTTACATCTTTCAGTTTTATTGATATTATATTATTAACACTCAGTATTGCAGTAGTGAAACTGCTGCATAGTTATTTAGGGTTTTTTCAGTTTTTTCTCCATCCAGTAACTGTTTCATATGATGCATAATCATGCTTTCTAAATGCTTTACATTGAATTTGCTTATATTTTATAATTTACTTGGAAACTGAACAATTACTTGTTTTTCTAAGAAAACATTTTAGAAAAAAATGAACTCATGTGGTAACTAGTTGTATTTTAAAGTGCTAGTATATTCTATAAAGTGCTCTTACACTTCATATGTAAATGTAAAAGCACAGTTATATCTACTGTGCTTTGAAAAGGTGTAAGAAAGCTTAAATAAGACTTTAGAATATTCGTCTAGCAAAAAGCTAGATATTAAATGTGTATTGAGTTATATTTTAAAGCGTTTGAATTTCAGTCCCTGTGTTGCTAAGCTTCTCTTACGATAATATTTTAAATCCCAATAAATTTTAAAATAACACTGCTATTCTCACTTTAAATTCATTTGTTTTCTCATTGTCTTTACAAAGCCATGTTTTTTGAAGTCTCCGTATCTGCAGAAAGTTTCGTGAGACATGTAGGTTCTCAGGTAATTCTTTAATAGAGACGCAAGAGACTAATAGAAAAATAAATGAGACCCTTTAATGTTTTAGAAATGCTGAAACCTTGTGCTAGTGGATTTGATAAAGTCAGTTTTTTAGTAAAGCTTGTTATGTTTTAATTTTAAATAGCTTACTCCCTACATTCTCTTTTTTTCAGGAAACTTGAATTTCAATATTTGGTCTGCCTTGATAATATTGTAGCTTTCATCCTTCACGCAGGGAAGCAGAGGAAACATAGTGTAAAATATGGCTGATAATATTTCTTAACTAAGACTTTACTTTTGTGATGTGGGAGCCTCATACTCTAGAATGTAAACTAATTGAAGCCCCCACTGAAGACTCAGATTTTCACTAAAAACAAAACAATCAAAAAAGGTATTGTTCGTTTCCTATTTGTGAAGTTGTTTCTTAAACTACCCGTTAAACAATCCTACCTACACCTTTTTAGTGCAAAATAAGGCTGGTTTGCTTAACCTACATCAGAGAATTGTGTATAGGATTGTTGGTCTGTGCTGGTGTTCGTGTTGATGCTGGAATTATACTGTATATTGAGCAATTAGGCAATGATCTTTCCACAAAACAAAATTCATACCCTGACAGTTTACCTATGTTGCTTGAGGTGCTGTATGCTCATTGCACTTGACAGTGTGCTAGAGTAATTATATTGGCGCAACACTTTTCATGGCAATAATCTTTTCGTTAGCAAAATTGTGCATGACAGAGTTTGTAGTCTTTGAGAGTGTCACAGATCATGACTAAAATTCACATTTTGGCCAGCGATCTTCCAAATAAGCATGAGTCTGAGTGCATATTTGTACGGAAGTAAAGAAAGCAAAACGATAAATTTTTAAATTCTGATTTTGAAAGATGCTGTAGGCCTTGATGTTGTGTTTTGAGTGATGAGCTGAAGACTCTGAATGAGATTGTTACACACCATCATGAGATAAGCAGAGAATGAACTTGACACGAATAAGAATGTATCGTGTAGGTAGTGCTGTGTATAGAGTGCAAGCAGGGTGAAAGTACATGGCTGAATATGAACTTGCTTGCAAAAATGTAAGTTTAAAGACACTCCTCTGAGATAGGAGTGAGATGAGGGGTGGCTTCACTCTGACAGTTGTTTATATTCTTGACTTATCTGCTTAACTGGGCAAGTGGAATTTAATTGGTTTTCAACAGATGATCTGTAGAAGGATTAGAACATGCTTCTTGTCCAGGCTGCTGTGTCTATAGCTGAATAGTTGTGCCATGCATGTGACAGTAACTTTGGTTAAAATTGAGCTCTTCTAAGACCAATTTTAGCAATTGACTTCGAGGACATATCCCCATGAGGCTTTCCTCCTCCCTGTATACAAATTTGCAAACTGATACTGGTCCAGGACTCACCAGCTTTTGTCATTGCAGATCTAAGGGTGGAAATCCATTCTTTATGGACCTTTATAGTTCTCTTTGCTATGTGACAGAAGTAAGGAAGCTTTTGCAGTCACCCCAGGATATTTTGATCACCAACCTTCAGAACGGTGGATAACCGTGATTTTCAAATTCTGTTGTCTGGACATAGGCATTTGAAGTTGGGCTTCTTATTAATTTGTCTAACTTTAGGCATCTAATTTAGAAGGTATTAGCAAGGTTTCCCAGCTAGCGCTCATGGCAAAAGTAAGGATCATTTCTCTTAAGGATTTTAGCAAATGGTAAGCAACATATAACAAAAACCTACTTCATTTAATCAATATTTATTATAACACAGACTCTAAGGAGAACAGAAATCCTTGCTGGTTTATGTGTTTTCCCCTCACTTTTCCTTTTTTTTTTTTCCCCTGGGTATTTTAAGTAGTATCTCAGGTGCTAAAAATACCAGACAGACTCCTACGTGAGTTCTTAGGCATGTGTATCTACCAGTCTTAATTCTGCAGATCTTGATTTTTCTTTGGATTTTTAGCATGTGTTTGATAGCTGTTACGCGTAGGTATCTTTTGCTAATGTAGTCAGAAGAGAATCCACTAGGTTTTCTGATACTACCTTTCAGTATAGAACATCTAAGCCTTACAAATGAACAGAAGTGCATTAGCTTTGGTGTATAGAAGGAGCTGCACTTGTGGAACCCCTGGTGTAGCGCGAGTTTGGAAATGGCCTTGCTTATTGTACAAAATCATTAGAAGCTCTGTATCTGGGAAACACAAGAAACCGAATGGCTAGGTGAAAGTGAATAAAAATGAGGAGACTCGCAAACTGCTTTTGCTCCAGGGCTGGTTTTAATGAGCTTGTCCCTAATGAGTTGTCCCTGCAACTAGCTTCAGGCCTAAACAGATGAGGCAGGGGTTCTGCTAAATTTTTGATGGGATTTGCACTGGTTTTATGAGAAAGCAAGCAGTAGAGAGTGCAAAGTTGTGTCATGAATCTTTTACGAGACTGGATTGTTGTCCGTCTTGTCAATAGGGATTGTAAGACCTGATTGCTAATAGAAGACATGCCACATGCTTGTTGTACTGACAAACTTGAATAAATAAGGTAGCCTATATGTCAAGGGAAGATTTGGTTTGTCAGGAGCAGGGGCTCGACCAGTATATGATGCTCTCTAAAAAGTACTATCATCACACGCTATTGAATTGGTTACTGGACTGCTGGATGTAGTCATTTACAGAAAGAGGCTGTGTCTGGATACGGGCAGTAAGGCTTACCATGGAGCGTGTTGGGCTTGTTCTAATGCAAAGATGGACTAACAAATGCGTTCATCATTTGATGCTTTTATCTTCTAAATCTTATATTGGCAGTTTAATTTTATTTTTAACTATATGGATTTCTCTTTGTGTTTTATTAGCAGTTTGTTAGATCCAGAAGTAAAATAGAATTTTTATTGAGATTTGTCTCAATTTGAGAAGGGATTTTTAATGTTTCCAATATGTCTATTGTTATTATGAGGAATTATCAACAGAAGTATTTCTTTGGTTTGACCTATCCAACAAGATTTTCCTAGTGGCTTAGATGGTTAGAAAAATGCATGTTAGCAGCCTTTATTGCATATGGAAGAGTGTTCTTTCCCTCTTCAGTACTTACAGATGCATTGCACCTACGCTGATCATGTAAAAGATGTAAATAGGCCTTGCTTTACTGAGCTGCTTCTATAGAATTCCACATCAGCTTTTGACAGTCAGGCTACAGTGTGAAAGTTTTTGGGATTAAAATCTAGTACTTCACAGGTTTTGCTTCCCCTATATAAGTGTTATTTGGGAAGTGTAGGAAAAACGTAACTTTCTTGAGAATTGATATTTTTTAGATCAATTAACTTCTTAAGTTGTTCCTCAAGTGCAGTTTGAATCCTTGTCTTATGTATCATTTTATTTAAAATAGAAGTACAGGTCTCTGGTAGAGGGAAGATAAATACATAATCTTGGGTTTTACAAAGCTAAATTAGAAAGTACTTGTGGGGAATAAAAATTAAAATAATTAACTAGAATATTGTTATTTTAAAATGATATTACTCCATAAAGTTTTGCAACTGATTAACAGTTGCATCGCAAATTTCTTGGTTTTTAGTAGGTGTAAATAACAGAAACATTAATAAATTAATTCAAAGATTATTGTGGTCATATATATTAATCTGACTCCATTATATTTAAGTAAATGAAATGAGAAGTCATCATGAGACCAAGACTTAGTATGTCATGTTTCTGTTCTCTCAAATTTTATTTCTTAATAAAGTTGAAATAATAAACTTTAAGAAAATTTATTTCTTAAAACGTAACATTTTTCATATGCTATCTTTTAATTTAATCCTTTGGTTTTTTCCTGCTGCTACTTATTTCTCCCATGCATATATTATTTTTGCTGCTTCTCTGTCCTGCCCTAAGTCTCACTTACTTCTTTTTCTAATACTTGATCTTTATAAGGTAAATAAAATGAGGAAGAAGTAAGTTCACAGGAGCAACAGTTGTACAGAGAATGCTTAAAATGGCTTGTCAGAAGTAATGGGAAGGACAGCAGAACTTGGTAACGTAATTGTAGTATTACAGGAGAGAAAATGAGTAAAAATACTTTCAAAGACTATGCATAACTAAAACAAGCATTAATAAATTAAGAGATCCATAAAGTGAACTCCTTAAAAGACATTTGATATAGCATCAAATAGAAGTGACAAGACCATGAACCAATGATAAACATAATTGATGAGCATCTGAATCAAAATTTCAAATTATTTCTCTCCAGTGTTAGCAATGTATTGCGCTTTTTTTATGGCCTACCAGAGTACTCCACCAACAATTTTTCTTATCAAGATTCTAGTGAACATTGTTTCATGAAATATATTTGAAGAATAGCAATATTTCATTTCATTCTGCTCTCTAGGTTTTTAATAAATGCTGTATACCTTCTGCTATCACCACTGGATTTTAGATCTTAAGTCAAGCAGCACACTTTCAAAAACATTATTTCCAGGTATTATAATAGGGCATATCATATTGCTTAACTGTTCTTCCTCAAATATCCTGAATACTTTGCAAGTCTTCAACCTGTTTTATCACAGCTCTTTCCTCCTGCTGCATCTACAATTTTCTTACAGTTAGAAATTAAACCAAACCATTTTTGCTGAATTTGCCACATATGTGTGGTACTATAAACAGGAACTGAAATGAGGAGATTTGGGGAAAACCCTGTTTTAGTCATTCAGATAGATAATGTAACCAGTTTGACTGAAGGGGAAGTCTGCCTCTTTTTTAAAAACTTTTCAGCTCTGTCTCCAAATCAATGTTTGAAAAGCCTCGTGGGAGTATAGTTCTTTTAAATTTTCTCTGGCTCAAAAACAAAACAGTGCGGGGAGCAGGTGTCGTCACAGATGTACTTAACACTCTCTTCAGAGACAAAAGTAAATTCTTTTAGATTAAAGAAAAATCCAAAATTAGGTTTCCTAGTGGTCAGGGTCATTTCTGAGCTTCCGTTGCTAATTTTGATTAATGTAATTTTTTGCAGTGTTTTCAAGTACTGCTATTAGTCAGTCCAAACATAAAAGATCATAAGCACAGGGGAAGTGTTCAGTACATTCTCTAGGGGAGCACAATGTCAACTGCTCTGAAGGACATAATGTAACTTTAAGGGAAAAAAAAAAAAAATTCATTCCCATTGGACCTACTTTTGGAGGGGTTGACTTTAAGGGGGAAGCAACTTGGTCTGTCTGTTCATTCTACTTGCATTGTTGCTTGATGTCATACATGTATATTTGTATTCAGAATGTGATAGGTTCCCATTGCTTTCAGTAGTGGGTGCATTTGTGTGTTTGACAGACAAGTTTCTCTTTCCTTACTTGGGTAGATGGTTCCTAAGTATTTATGGTTTTCCTGGTAGATCTGTGGGCTTCACTTTTAGGCAGATGTGTATCAGTTTTTCATGCCAGAATCTGCAGTTTAAGAAGGAAGAATGTATGTGAAGCTTTTTTGGACTACACCCTTCAGATGAGGTGCACCCTGTTATTTTCAGTATCAAAAAGAAATCCTCTTGTCTTCCTTAGAAGTTTTCATAAAGCCAAATTTAGATACCAAAGTAAATAGCCAAATTTTTGGAAGAGTTGATGATTGTCAAGATTCCTATTCATTTTTCGGAAAGTTTACTTTTCCAGGGGCTAAACGGAAACTAGAAACTAATCTGTTTTATGAAGCCCAGCCTTTATTTTGAGACTGACTGAATGAGGATGGGTTTACTCTTTCCTAGCTAGGATAGAAACAAGGTTTACTAACTGAAGATTGTTTTCTGTGAATGATTGAGTTTTCTATTTTTATTTTTCCATTTGTGCCTTATGAGAAATGAATAGTCTTTGCTTTTTCCCATTCTGTCCTGAGGTGTCGTCATCAAGACAGCAGGAGAAATCAGTGCTTGGCATTCAGTTCTAGTCATGATAATACATTCTTAAATTAATCTTAACAATAAAAAAATACTGTTTTCTGTGTTATCATACTAAATTTGATTTAGAGGTGCAATATGCAGCAATTATTTTCCACTCTAAACACTATATAGGTTTAGTGTCGGCTTTTTGATTAACTTTCTTTACAATCAGTGTAGAAAACTAACCATTGTCATGTTAAGTTGGGGACTAGAAAAACGACAGTAATTTCCTTCCTTTTCTCCCTTGCTGCAGGAAGTCTCTACTGTTGGTCTTTCAGGTAGACAACAAGACTTCTTCCGTTCTTCTGATCAGGACAGACATGGGGAAAAGATAGAGCAGGTTCTTTCTTAGAAGCATGTGAAATTATTTTGTATGACATGTGAATGCCAAATGTACAGTTTTGCAATGATTTTTAATGTATTTTTTATCCTTCTTTCATATATTTTGTCCCTCATTTTACTATTTTTTAAATACTGAATGCCTAGAGGATTTTCCTAAGAGTTAATTCAATAAATATATGCACACACGTGTGTGTATGTGTGTGCAAGCTAGGTTATGTTCTAGGTTATATTAAATTTAGCGCAATATAACTTGGAAGTCATGAAAGACTTCTTGTACATGTAAAGATTTTCATGTTGTAGTTTTCATTTTGTACATTTAAAATAGCTCACAACAAATCCTTGGACTGACAACATAGAAACATTGTTTGTCTATCCAGTAGCTTGGCCCAGAGTGAGTTTTTCTCCTTCTCCAAACCAGCTTAGTTCAGTGTTCTTACAGGATCCCTTCAGTCGATCCCGTTACGCTATGCTCCATTGCTGGCATTTCTACTCAGAAATGCACAGAGGAAGTGGAAATTTATATGTATTTTTAAATGTCTGAGGGTATGGGTAGTGGTCATCAGCCTCCTTCAGAATTATTAAGAGACTTGATAGTGTGAGTGAAGCGAGAACATAGGTAAATTTGAGTAGTGGATCTGAGTTGCTCTTGGTGACTGCTGTCATTATTCCTTGGCAAGTGGCAGTTTTATGAGGCATTTTGAGGTATTGAAATAACCCAGTTGTTTGAACAGTAGTAAAAACGGGTGTTGTGATACTGATTATGAAATTAGGTTTATTAAGTTTATTAGCGAGTTTTCCTTTCCCCCTCAGAACGGGCTCACTGAACAGCACACTGCAAGCATTCTGTGCACTCCATCACAGCCGTACGCAGGCTTTACAGAACACTTATCTGTTTCAGTTGAGACCACTGGCCAGGCCTCCTCCTCACCTCCCAATTCCCTAATCTAATCTAACTCTGTGGGGTTTATGGGGGTTCATTTAAGCAGCAGAAGCTGTGCTATAATTGTTACATGCGCCAGCAGCGATTTGTACCATCTGGGTATGAAAAAAAGAGGCTAGTACTACCACGGAGAAAGATCTTTATTCTATTACTAAGCCAATATAATTCAAGAGCGGCTGCAGAGCAATTGGAAACTGAGAAATGGGCAGCTATGTAGTTATAGTGAAATGTCAAAGTATAATGAAACAAGGGAAATGTACTGCTTCATGATATGAGCCAAGTTACAAGCAGGTGGCAGCAGTAAATATGTATATAAATAACAATATGGATGAAATGTCAAGGTTTCCAGCTGGCTTTGTAAAGGCATTTCAGGAATATTATACTTACAGTAACAATGTAGTTTGACAATTTAGTACAAATATGTATCACTTCAAAATGCATATATTTACATTAAGGGCTTTGGTATCCTCGAGTTTTATCACACTTTAAATTTAGCTTCTGGCTCCATCTTTAGTTAAAACAGCCGAATAGTTTGTGAAACCTCAAACCATACAGTATGCTTTATGGGAGACTTGCTTCCCTTTGACACCTTGTTATTCCACATAATGAATCCCGCTGTTTCTACCAGTATATTTTTGAAAATGAATATAGACTAAGACAACTTGTCTAAAATGTTACAGAACTATGTCATAGAATGGTTTGGGTTGGAAGGGGCCTTGAAGATTGTCTAGTTCCAACTCCCCTGCCACGGGCAGGGACACCTCTCACTAGAACAGGTTGCTCAAAGCCCCGTCCAACCTGCCCTTGAACGCTACTAGGGATGTGGCATCCACATCTTCTCTGGGCAATATATGGAGACCTGTTTCCATGCCAAGCCCATAAACTTACATGTGATGAAAAATGCAGTCAGGGTCTTTGCTAGCTCTGACAAGATCATACATACTGACAGATCTTTCAAGCTGGAGTGCAGAAGTTTTCAGTAGACTCTTTAGGACATTTTGGTCTCGAGACTAAAGTTCTAGCTTCCACTATCAATTTAACGATATCATTAACTTTGAAGAAAGAAGTTCTCTATGATCAACACTATAAAAATTTCACAGCAGAGCATCAAAGAAAAAGAAGAAAAAGCGTTTTAAAACAGATTGTTTTTTTTCTTTTTGGTATCTAACATGTGGCAGTTCATACCTTTTCTTGAAGAGCTCTGACCGAGTCAAATGCAGAAGGAGAAAGAACTCTGACATACGTTTCAAAAACATTCAACTCCAGTGTGCATAGTTAAGTTGCAAGCATCCAGGAAGTCCAAAATTGATTAGAAAAGTAGATAATAATGAAAATGACCTCTTAACAAAGCTTCTAGAGTGAAAGGCCTTAGCAGGTGTTAAACAGAGCTTGCATTTGATTTGCTGAGTAGATCCTTTAGAGAGCAGCACTAGCATAGCTTTGGCCTCCATTGTGTGTCCTGAAGATAAAGCAACTTTACAGTCCAGCTTTTTGTAAGCATGAGATGAACACAAATTAAACTGTTTTCAACATAGTGGTATTATTAGGATAAATTAGACTTATGCCAAGAACTGGGGCATTAGCCTCCAACTCTAATACTTTTATCAGTCTAGATACTTCTGAAAGTCAAATAGTGAAATGCTGAAGTCCTTACATTAGAGATTACCAATCTGCTAACAGTAATTAATACAGTAGGTGCTGATGGGTTACAGACTGTGATTGTCAACATCAACTTAAAACTGGTTACTGAGTTTTTATAATTAAAGCAAATCGCCTTATAATGCATAGTCACTTAAGCACATCTGTTACGTTGATGTATCACTAGTTTTATGGACCTGGATTAATTCCAGAGTAAACAGTGAGCACTCTGCTGAAAGACCGTAAACATAGATACAAGTCATTCATCTAGAAATCCCCAAGCATAATTTGCCAACAGGCTAAGTGCCTCAAGTATCTTACCCTTTTTGATGTAGCAAGATGCTAATGTTCTCCATGCTGTAATACTGAGGATGACTGGGGAGAGAAGTAGTAAGGATTTTTTCTTTCGTTACTTAATGGTTAAATTTGCTTCCCTCTAATATGGAAATACTATCAATCCTAAAGCTCTGCTACAAATTTATGAAGTGTTATGAATTTGCTGGCAGGAAATCTACAGTTTTCCAAAATGAAAGTCATCCAGTGTATGGGTACCCAACAAGGTATATATAGCTCCTAAAGTTATCTACCGTACTTATAGCTCATTTTCAGAATCAGGTATGAGTCCGTAGATCAGAAGGATCACAGGGTCTAAAGCCATTAGTTTCATTCAAACTGTATTTTTCTGACCTTAGAGTCTTTCTAGCCATCTCAAAATCTTAAAACTATTTATTCTTTGAATTGAACCTTTGATCTTCCTTTTATTTCATCTTGTGACCTTTGCTTTGACACAGATAAAACTATCGGGGTTGTAAAAATTTTACATACTGCTTTTGGTTAGTAATACCTTGCTCTTTTGGTCATGGTATTGTTAAGACACTTATGAAGAGATTAAAATTTTTGTTCAGGAATTCACACATACTGCTAACAGATTCAAAACTACAAAATGAAATTTTGGGGGGGGTTTTTTGTTGTTGTTATTTAATGCACGCTAATACTGAAAATATATCCCGAGATGTGGAAATGACTATATCTTAATGCTGTCAACTCTCTATTAAATTGTGGTAGGTAAGCCTTTTTGTTTTGCTTTTTTTTTCAGTGTTCAGAAAGTTCATAAAGCACTGCTGGGGTTTGAACTCTTAGTCCAAACAACAGCAATTTTATTTACCACTGGTACCTATCAAATACAAGAGTGGGGAAGTTTCTGTCTTTTCTTTATTCAGGCTCCAGAGTGATAGCAAAGAACAGCTGTGCAATAAATGACTTCAGTAGGTCAGTGCTGCTAGATGGAGAATGTAACTGGCATTACAGGAAAGAGTTTTAAACTGTCTGATACTAAAGATGCATAAAAATCTTGCTTGTCTGGAAATGTTAGGATATCAGATATAATAGAAGGAGCAACAAGCAGTTACTGCTGGGAACAAAAGGCAAATCCAAGTGAATTTATAGAGGAACTTATTTCAGCAGTCTTGATACAAATAAAAGACTAACCTTTTACATATTGAGATAAGTCCCTGGATCATTGTAGAAAATGTAAAGGTGGCCAAGCGGGAAAGAGAATAAGTTTTACTAGGTCAGATGCCTTCTATTGAACCAGGGTGAAGAAGCAGGTGGAAATGATACAAATTAATATGCAATGATTCCAAGATTTCATTTCCAGGTGGCAACCTTAACATGAAAAGGAGTTGGTGTCAGAGAAAGCTAGCTCCAGTTCATTGAGTGTCATACGGGAGTTATTCTGTCTTGGGTAAATGAAGACTAAAAATTGTGAGTTCAGCCTAGCAAAAATGAGGAATAAGTAATTTAGGTTTAACTATAATGGTACTTCATCTGTTGTTAATGAGGATCATTTTGATGTGCAACTTCCCATCACTTCATAACTTGTATCTAACATCTAGATCTAAGTGTAACAGTACTGGATCCATGCCTTAGAAGAAAAAGATAATGACTTCTGTAGAAATCATTATGGGTAATTTAGGCTAGGGGTGGATGAAGACTGTGACCTTGCACCCAAGCAATGGAAAAAAATCAGAAATCTTTTCAATTTAGAGTCTGTATTTGTAATCTGAATCTTCTTAATGTTAGGTAGAATCATTCTCAGGGATCTAAAGACAGTGAATTTTAGGAAAATTCAAATCATTATCTTAACTCCAGATATCTGTTACATTATTTGTAATAGCTGTAGGTCATGAAATATTAAAGGAATTTTGCTTTTTAATAATTAATTTATTTTTAGGATTATGTAACTTTTATATCTAAATAATTACATTTAATTTTACCATATTTTGTCCAGGGGGATATTTCTTGTTTTGTACTCTGAGGAGGAAGAGTTAATTTGTCTTTTCTGTAATTTTGTCCCAGGTCTGAAAACCTAAAATTTATCTTATCAACTGGAAATTAATTGAATTGCAACAAATAGGCAGATTTATATTAATGAATTGGAAGTGTCGTTATTTTCTGTAACCTACCAAAGATGCGTTGTAGATGATTCTGATACAATCTGCTTTTAGGTACTCAAATTTAGCTTTGCAGGTTTCTATACATCATATCTCTATATCGTTTATGTGGATAGTTAATATTATACTGGGACAAAGGCAGAAATTATGAGTGGGCACTTCTGCTTTTGCCTTGGAAGATACAGTGTTTAGGGTATAAATAATAGATAAATAACATGGTTGTATTTATTCATATATAGTATTTGCTACTGCAAGTTTTTCAGTACATTAGAACCTACTTCAGACATATTTCAAAGTTGCCAACTGAATACATCTGCTAATATAATATAACTAGAGTGGAGATTTGTGAGTGTCATGAATTTTTATCTGCTTCTATGATATTTTTATAACTGTTAAGTAATACACCAACACTTGGAATTTGGTTTAAATGAGTGCAACTTACAGATCAAAAGAGAAAATGCTCTACTTAAAGGACAGGTCATTGCTTTTTCCTAGGAAGTGATCAAAGCTTGCTTCATTGAAGCAGCGGTTAAACACTGCTGCAGCATGCCAATGCTTAGGTTTCTTTTCTTTTCCATGTATTTTTGCTGTACCCCCTACAAGGACAGTGAAGGGAGACAGCTGAAGGACCTCCTAGAAGAAAGGACTGCATGTGTGGCAGAATTCCCCATGAGGTTCCATCACATTTGGTTTAAACATTTCATATTCATATTGAGTCTCTTTTATGCTGGTTTTATGCTGATTATACCTAGAGGCCATTAAATGTTATCAGATACTTTATATTTGCAATTTGGAATGCTATGCATGGTATGAAATTCTTTTAAAGAGGAATGTTTGACATGGAGCATGAACAGATTAAAGTGAATGTACTTTCGTAAACTCATAGAGGTTGAGGTGTTTCTTTTTGCTTTTTTTAACTCTCAACTGCTGGATGTAGCTTATGGCTTTGAGGGCGAGAAGAGGAGATGGGTTTTAAAATCTCCGTTCCTGTGACTTTTGCTGTTTTAAATTATAAACCCGCAAAAGTTCATAGAGGTGATCATGTTTGTTCAGGCAGTCCAAAATACAATTCTAAGGAGTATGCTTGGAGATCTACATCTGATGTTGTATTTTGTTATATTCCCAGTAACTAATTGACATACTGGATGATATGAAGGTAAAATCAAAAGGAGCACTGAACAGAGCCTGATGTGAATAAACTGGTGTATATTGCTGAGCTTTCACTGGAGAATGCATAATGTAAAATTTCTCCTGTGGAGAGAGAGAGAACAGCATGTTTGGACTATGCAAAAATAGAAAACAAAATTAAATTAGAAGAATTTTAATCTTAAAAGCACTTGAGAAGCTGTAATCCTGACAGCATACATGATAGAGATATAGGTAACCAGTATCTCTGTTTCTTCAAGGAGAAGAGACAGGAATGTGCTCTAGGCAGTGCAGTGGATCTGTGCCAGAAACAGTCTGAAAATTCTGGAGTCCTTCACTTGTTTCATGCCTATATGACCAAGACAAGTTCTTCTTTACAGTGAAGGAAAGGAAAGAATATGCAAATACTCAAATAATACGTTATTTTCAGCTTGTTCTACAGGACAAACATAAAATAAAAATGCTCTGAAGGTTATTTCTGTTACGTAGGTAGCATACACTGTTTGACAACGTGATCATTTGAATGAGAATTGCTAGTATTCTAACAAATCCTGTTTAGAATTTCAGAACTGCTAAAGGAAGTCCTAAGGAGATAAAAACCTTGGGAAGCTGAAAATCGCATTCTGCAAGTTAACCTGTTTTAAAATGTTTTAAATAACTTTTGAAATCCTGTTCTGTAATATTGAGAATACTTAACGGGATTGAACTTTCTGGAGTGCAAATGTTACTTCTATGGTGTAGTCAAAAGTCTAGACAGAGCAAATTTTGGTTAATATCTAAAAATGAGTTAATATCTATAAATGACTACTGGATCCTACTTTCACGTGTGCCCCTTGAAGAGCTGTGTGGCCTTGGACAAATTACAAAACCTCTCCATGCTTTATTTCCCCATCTGTGAAATGGGTATGACATAATTCATCTTTTATTATTTATTATTCTCAACAAAATCAGCACATACTCAAGGCCTGAGTGATCAGTCCTGGCAACCCATGAGATGATTTAAGGCATGTCTGCTTCTGACTTCGTGCCCTACCTCTCTGCCAAAAGTTGCAGCCTCCCCATAACAGAGTTCATAGACTAGGCAGTAAACACGCTGTTTAACAGTGTGGTTTATACTCTCAGAGTATTAAGTTAAGCTGCCATCATTTTCACTTGGGTTGAGTGGTGGGGATGCCACTATTTTTCCAAACCAGCTTTGGAAGTACTTTTCAAGCCAAGGAGCGGGTCAGGTTGCTGGGTGCAGCAGACTCCTAAATCTCCCCGGCATGAAACCTGGGAACGCAGAATCGATGCTGTCAGCTGCCTGCGCTGTGCCGCAGGGGAGGCAAACGCACCGGAGCAGCTCGGACGGGAGTTACGGCATCGTGAGAGCTGACCGCTAGACAATTTGATAATTTCAGGTCTATTGAAAGTTGAGTAAAGATTGGTTTGGGTTTTTTGTTTGTTTTGCTGTAAATTGATGTACACGTAGCGCATTTCAATTGTCATTGAAGAGATAATCTCATGCTCTTCCCATAAACGATGATGTGCATTTGAGGGGCATTCAGCAACCAGGAAAAAGAAACATGTAAAATGGAAATCTACGGAGTGGGAATCTGAAACAGAAATGCTGTACTTGTATTCTTCTTATAAGCAAGCTCTTCTTGCAAACAGGTGTATCACTAAAGCCAGCAGGAACCACTCTAAATCATATGTGATTATTTCAATAAAATACTGAAGTAGTGAAACAAGAGCTTTGTTTTATAAAATTAGTGATGTATAGGGCATTTGGAGCAGGTATTTGGAGCAGTCACACTGTCTGCGTGGTGGGACTCGTCTGTTTTGTTTACTTTCTCATCTTTCTGAGACTAACAGGAGCTTCCAACATTAGTGTTGCTTTTTGGGGCTGAAAGATAGCCATCTCCTGAACAAAACCAGATGCAGATAGTTAAATTATTTTGCCATACCATGTGTCAACAATAATCTGAGTTGCATTCAGAGCAGTGGCCCTGGTATATAGCTCTTCTGTTTTATTTAACCACCGTTTTTTTGCAGTGTCTTAGTAGTAAAACATATACTTTATTTATGATCTTTCCTATGAGAATGTTGCAATGTAAACTTCAGATGCTACTTTTTCTGCCATGTTGTATATAGCTCTTTTCTTTGCAACCCCAGGTTATTGCAACAGCATAAAACTTTGAACTGGTTAACAAGAATTTAGTTTAACTAGGTTAAAATATCTTTTTTGCTTGGTTTTGCCCTTTTCAAGCAGACCCAGTTTAGTCTCAGCCTCATAAATACATCACAAAACTGTGTTGAAATGGAAAGAAGGTAACAAGCTGTGTCTGAAAGGTCTAGGATTAAGCACATCCAGCAGAAATACTTGACAGATCCTTTGAACATGCTGTTGAACAATAAAAAGAATGAAAATATCCCATCTTCTGCACCCTGCTTTTTACCGTCGTAGGTACATGAATACACATTTTGCAAATCAATTGAAATAAGATCCTGTGTGACCTACCTTAATTCTAAACCAAGCTTGAAATGTCTTTTGAATAAAATGGTTGACAGTATGTCAGAAGACTTGCTTGCAAGTCTTTGAAAAAAGACGTAATTATTTTTTATTTTTCTGTACCTTTATAGAAAAATTAAATGTCAGGTCTCACATCATCTGTATCAATGTACAATTATTGTAGCATCTTGTAGTCTCTTGCAGCCATTTATGTTCTATTTTAATCCAGAAGGAGAACTAGTTTTTACATAGTATGTTTTGACTTACTTTGTGCCAGTATCCTACAGGATCTTTCGGAAAAAATTGTGCTTGTGGATGGCATGGAATGAGTTCATAATGTATTAGTGCCCACAGTCTGTTCTGGAGCAGTCTATATGCTACTCCCTTTCCCATTCCTTCTCAGTAACACTGCTCAATTAACTGAGAGGAAGTATCTTTCTTTGTTAGCCTGGAAGTAGTGTTAGCAGTATGTTTTTGCTACTAATCTGTTTGCACTTGTTGTTTTACTTCTGATCTCTGTAGGATTAAAGATTTCTAATTGATCCACATGGCTGCAGTACTGATCTGTACTGTAAGGGTAATTTGTTCTCTAGAAACTATGCATTCCCTTTTCACGTTCTCATTCCAACTGAATACCACAATAGCTAATGGCATTTTAGAGAAAGAGGCAGTGTATTAGAAAACTATGTGTTATCTGACCCAGTGACGTCTCTGCAGGGTTTGTTCTTGCAGTGGCCAAGGTAGCCCAATGAATGCTTCACTGCTGTCGTTGTCACTATCCAGGTTTTTACTCTTTTTCATACTGCTTTTCAAGTCAGTGTACTTAACAGAACAAACCTGTGGATTCTCCAGACTGAGAACCACCAATAAATTATGTAGGTATAGACTTCATAGTTGCTGCAGTAAAAAATGCAAGGGAAACATGACGGTTGCAGACAAGGAATGAAGGTAAAGATTAAGATATAATGGAATCTTCACATATTAGACTAGTAGCTTTGCAGCCTATTTTAAATGATCTTTTCTTTTTTTTTTATTTCATGGAAGGAATAGTTTACCTTCATAAGTTTTCAGTTCCTTAGCCCTACATACTAGTTTATTCATTTTTTGCTCAATAACCAAACAACATGTAAAAGACAAGAGTTACTTTTTAATGTGTCTTGTGAATAAAGATGCTCCTAGGACTAGCAATAAAATGTTTAATGGCAGAGTAAAAATATAGTTCAAGACAGGGACTGTGTCCTAGTTTGAGAACAATACATTACTGAAGACTATCCGGAGAACTCAAAATCAGATATATTCAAATCAGATACATGACAAAAAGTCCAAACATTTTTACCGATTTATAGAGGATATTGTGAAGTGCGTAGACAGTAAAGAATTACACTACAGATGTGGCAGAACGCGAATCAGTATGAAAGTTCCAGCTTTGTCTGTGAAGGGAAGTTCTTATGTAGTATTTATGAATGAAGAGTGCCATCAAGCTCTTGACTGTGAGTGGTGATTAACTGATTCTGCGTGCCCACGGAACTACGGGAGTTTCAGATGTCTTTTGCAGCAGCTGGACAAACAGGTCGGCAAGTACGTTTCAATGTATTGAACAAACACAAGTGAGAAAATCAGTGTTTGGTCAGCACTAGATCATGTATGATACATCTGTAGAAAAATTGGTCTGTTTAATGTGTATCTGTCTCAGTACTTTTGCTTTTATGCCCGGTCATGGGTTTTTGAGATGTTACATAAATCTTGTCATGACACGATCGTGGGAGATGCTACAACATCTGCTTATGGTCTCCTCCCTCCCCCCTCCCCATGTGAGAAGAAAAACTTCTAGACAAAATATTTTTTTACTTTTTTTTTATTTATTTGGAGACCTATTGAAATTAGGATGAGATATTACTAATACACATTCTGAAGATGGTTTTTTCACCTGAATGGGCAAAAAATATTTTAGAATATATTTTAAAATGATTTAAAGGTTATCACTTAAAATAAGTGGTCTATTGCAATAAATGTTATGATCTAAATATACTTGGATGAAACATTTTGGAAGATAAAAATCTTTTGTTCCTAATGTCTGAACAACGCACATGTAATCTACTGTGGAGATTGCATCTTCCTGAAAAAAAATGACTTCTGGGTTAGGAGATACCATAAGTCTAAACAGGAAATTGCTTCACTGAAAAACAGAAGGATTTTTAATCATTGTGTTTTGGGCATAGTTAATATTTAGGTCTTAGGCTTTATTTAGGCTGCTGTGGTGCCATGTTGTACTGTAGAGGACAAACTAGCAGCACCTGCAGATGGTTCTTAAATCTAAGATTAAGCTGTCCGCATTATTATGATGAAGCAATGGTGGATCTCAAAAGCAAAGAATGAGGAACGAGTATTTCTGATCAGTAGTCTTGCCTCCTTGGTAGCTTTGTCAGTCAGGCTTTTCTTGACCTCAAGGGCTGACCTGTTCATCATCAGTGGAAGGTTTCAGTGCAGCGCAGAGTAGACCATACCACAGCCTCCTTTTGTGGAACTGAAACCAGTAAATCACACATTCCAGTGCTGCTTTGAATGAACCTATCTCCTGCTGTGTGCTATTTATAATTTGTTTGGGCATGCACTCACAAATATTTTCTGTGATCTAATAATAGCTATTACTGATAGTTTAAATTACTTCAGCTGTTGAATCAGTTTACTATTAAGCAGTAATGTACTGTTAGTGTTGAGTTCCTGTAGTAATTCCACAGCCTCCAAAATCTGCTATTGTGGCTGTATTTTTCAGTCAAGATAAAATGATTTAGCTGGGCAAAACCTGGTAAAATACATTAGAAAATACATAGCTGAACATAAGAAACAAGCGAAATAAAAGGCTAGTAGTATAGAAACATTATAATTGTTTTTAGTTAGTAGCAAACATAGGTATCATGTTTATTATGGTTTGCCAATCACCCTCCCAGAAGCCTTTCCTACCCTGGTGACCCAAGTTAGTGTAGCTTTCTTTGCTTACTTTGTATATGGAGATAACTTGAATTCCCTGGATGAATCTGTAGGTGTCAGTTAAAGTATTCAAAGAAATAGCGTTTCCACTGCAAGATGTCATTTCTCAAGAGTATTTGTCAGGACATTCTTAAAAGAACTGGCTTAAACTGGAAGTATTTCTGGAAAATAGCAATACAGTGCCATTTCATCTTGCTGAGGCATGAGGTAAAATTTGCCTTGTTGCCTGATAATAGGGGAATGCTAAAAATTAGCTATTTTACTCATTCACTTTAAAGTTTAATCAAATTAATCCTGTAGTAAAAGCAGTTATTTTTCATGTGCTCCACCTTCCCTCTCTCCTGCCTGGCGTAGTTCACTGTGTATGGTGCCAGCAAGCTGTGTTGCCTTTTCTAATTGCATAGCCCTTTCCTTTCAGGATGGTCATGCGGCAAGGACTGTAACTGTTTATCTAGAAAAAATGGCATTTAAAAGGGCATTATGTCTTTTGTTGTTGTTGTTGTTTGCCTGTTTTCAGCTCTGTCTTTTCTGGTGAATAAGAAGAGGGAAACAAGGAGAGAAGCCAGCTCCAGGTGACTGGCCAGCTGCCTGTGGATCAGCACCAGAAAGTGCTCCACAGATTGCAATTTGAAACCCATTAATATAATGGATAAAGTCTATGAAGCATTTCAAAACCTCCCTTGCTTGTAGTGCTGCATTTTATAAGCTAGGTAACATCAAAAGAATTGGTTCTGGCTCAGACCAACTAATAAAAATGGAAAAGGCTTATTTTTATGCTGAATATCAGTAAAAGCATGTGCAGAAGATTACATTTAACATTCTGGCTTTTACCCAGAGCACAACAAAGTCTATCTTATCCCCATCTATCAGAACAGAATTTGATAGGTTTGGAGACCCCAGATTTTTGTCTCCTACTGAAGCATGAAGCAGCAGCTTGCATGTAGGTCGTATGAACATGACATTACTTACTTTTGTTTCCTTGAACAAGGTCCCGTGAATAAGGTTGTATAATTAGACATATCAATTAAATAGGGTATTTTAAATGATCAATACTCAAAGCTGGTATAAAGCATTAAATGTTATTGTTATATCTTACTATACAGGGAATAATGGAAAGTCTGGCGAATTCCTGAAGTCAGAGAAAGAACAGCATCTTTCAGTAAAACTTACGCGTAGTTATTTTTGTGCCTATACAGCTTTAATTATTGTTAATTTTTCTAGTCACCACATGTTTATGTAAAACTGATTTTTTTTGGTTCAGTAGTCCAGCCTGTACCAGCATTAGCCTCCAGATCTCAACAGCATCCTGTTTATTCTGATCTAGCTTGCCTGACTGACTCCCCAAAGATAAAATTCACTAAGTGAACTTGACAGATTCCAGGCTGTCTCCATATGGCAGGAACGGGGCTGTGGCTTCAGAATCTGCCTGGGATTTAAAAACTGCTCTCACCTTATTAAGATGGCAGCAGTTACATGCAAGTCAAGTTCACAGGGACTTGTTTTAATTCTTTTGGCCTCTGCTTGAGACCAATCTATACCACTTTTTGTGTGTGGGAATTAGAACAGGACCAGAAGGATGACCTTTTTTTCCCAAATTGTACTTATACCAGCAAGAGATCGGAACTGAAGATGAATCTGTGCTTCAGTCGTTGACAGCTTTTTAAGAGGAGTGTATACAGTTTAGGCTTAGGAGGTGCTAAATGGGCAAGGCCACAAGAAAAAAAGTGATTAAAGAGTGTGAATGTTTCTGTTGCTGTGTCTTTCTTCCTTGCACTTGTGTAGTTATCACTTGTTTGTATTTTAGCTATTAACGAGTTAATATTATTTTCCTATATTATAACGTCAAACCTGTGTTCTGGCAGTATCAAAGTATTGAGCTTTATGAACTGAATGGCAGGAAGCAGTTTTGAGAATTTAGACCATCTGAGGATCCTTCTCTGCATGTTTATATCTGTGCTGTGCGTGGCAGATAGCTAAAACCAGGCACAAAAAGAGGGCTTCTCATAAAGTTATTGAATATTAGTGAAAGAAACTACTGCTGGAAACACATATGCACTATGCATGAAATAAAAGAATCAGCTGTAATCAAAAGGTTGTCATTATGAGATTTTTAAGAATCCTAGTGTTAGATCCGTTCTCTGATTTTTTTTTCTTTTTTTTTGAGTGAGTTTACAGGATTAGAGTAATTTACTCTGGTGGGTTTAAACAAATCATCTTTAAAATTACAACATTAACAAAAAATTTAGACAAAGTACACAGAGTATCTTAAGTGGTTAGTGCTTGTTCTCTAAAATACAGATGCAGCAAGAAGTAGTTTCTTGATAAATAAGTTTAAATTAGAGTTCCTGTATTGGCATTGATGCAATTGTAGAAAATAGTTGTATTTTTCTAAGAAAATGGAAGTACAGATTTCTGTGGCTCCTCCTGTTCCTGCCTAACACTGTGTATCAGTAATACACGCATACTGGAAGGCGAGATTGAGAATGAACAACTCTTCTAAATTTGTTTTGTTATATGTTCTCTTGTCTGCTTCATAGTCCAAAAGTGCAAGATGGTGATCTGATGTGATACTTGCAAGTTGAAAACAAAAGAAGAAAAACCAAACCAAAAAAACAGCAAACCTTTAAACTTTGTCTTTAAATTAAAAGTGATTGAGTTGACTAAAACAAGCGATGTCCTTTCTTTGAGAATAGTGATTATTTTTTTATTCTTTTTTTTTTTTTTTCCCCCTCACCAGATACTGGTTTTAGATTTGGGAGTTTAGTTTTTATAGAGGCACTGAATCAAGCAACAGGGTTTTCCAGTTATCTGGCACTTTCTATTTTGTCTGAAGCTATGTGAATCAGTGAAAACCATTAATTTCTCTATAAGATGCATTACATGTTTACTTCCTGGGAATCATCTGTGTCTTCCTGACCGTCATTTGTGCTGCAGACTAGTTTGCGGCATTAATTCCTTATTTACTTCCTGAGGAAAACTCGTTGTTACTTTCTGTATTGTATAACCTGTGCCAAAAATTATCAGTAGGCCCAATAGGGACTAGGCTGGGAACAACAGGACTACATCATGGCTGAGTTTCTCACAATGTGTGTGTATGGGTCTTGCGAGCACGTACAAAAGAAATGCCAGTTGAGTCGTTATCATGGTTGATGCTCTTACAACAGATATCCTACATTTTAAATCCTAGATTTTAAAGGCAAAAGTCTCTGAATAAAAAGAGCCAAGAAGCAAATATGTTTTCTCTTAAATCTAGTACAGTTATCTCTTTCATTATTCCCTTCCATCCTGCTCTGTCTGTCACATGAAGGCAGTTTTACAGCATAGCTGAAGCACCAGATACGGGATATATTAGTTTGTAGGGAGTGTTTTAAGGAAGGAGCCTTTAATGTATTTGCATTAAAAGGCAGGTAGGTTTGATTTTTCACCATAGACTGGAGTCATGTTGTTAAATGTGTTACAAAGTTCACATTTTAGAAAAATTGTAGCAGATAAATGCAGTGCCTCTTACAGACTCCTGTTTTATTTTACCCAAATCTACTTTAGAATTAGAAACCACAGAAGTATCTTTTGCTTTTGTTTTCACATGTCTTTTTTGTGTCATTGATGTTTTTTCATATGAATCATTTAATGTCATCTCTTGCATTTGTGAAGTGAGCATCTTTCTATTATTAATTTTCTGTTGTATGGACTGGACAGTAGTATTTCTTAATGCCATTGACTTCATGGTAAATTGAAATCCACTATTACACTGAGCAGTTAAATGGCTTTTCCCTTAAACCTAGATGTTAATGACCATGGAATGAAATAAAATGAAATTATCAGGACCGGCAGCTCAAGCTCACTCTGTTAACATCTTGATTGGCTGAAGTGCAGTGGTCTATATTTACAGCAGAGCTGGCAGAAGGAAAGGTGTGAGTGTTCTTCATCTGCATCAAGGCAAAGTCTTAGTTTAAGTTGCTGATAAAGAAGTTTGAAGTAATGTTCATTTTTTTTCACAGAGGCTTGTGAGGGAGTGTTCTGGCTCTTAGAGGATGGCATAGTTATACTGGTCTCGAACTCATGTTACCACTGCGCAGCAGAGAGCAAAAAGGCCTAAAAGTTCTTCAGTACTTCCAGGTTAATCTGGTTGCACCCTTGAGGGTTTTTTTTTCCTTGTAGAAAGGTGGTTTGGGTTTACGGGGTTTGTTGCTGTTGTTTTCTGGTTTTACTTATTTTTGTATTTACCTGACTAGAAAATTTCTGAGGTAGTAATGATAAGAAATAGAATAGGTTGATCACTTCTTCAAACACTTCATTGCAGGATGCAGCATGACTGTTCTACAACACACATATAATTGAGATGACCATTTGTTTATCACAGCAGTTTCCCTCCCTTTTCCATTATGTGGTATTTTTAGAACATAGTAACTTTAAATAAGAATCAGCTTACATACATTTATTTAAAATTAAATTGAAATGAGGATCATTTATGTAATAATGACATACAATCTAGTAGTTTCCATATGAATTTGGTAAGGAACTAATTAGTAACATAGAACACACAGGCTTTGGTTATGGTTTATTTTATTGCCATTGTTTGTGAATGCAGTTACCTTTAAATGTTACTTTGACATGTAATTATTAGGAAAAGGAAACATTTTTGTATTTTAGGATGGCATAGGATTTGCACCTGTGTCCAAAAGACAAACTTTATTAAAAATTTACAATAAATATTGTATAGGATTATTTGAAAGCTGGAGTTCATGTTCACAGGAAAGGAGCTTCACTAATTATGTTAAATTCTGTTGATTTAAGTGAAGTGATTTAATCATTCTGTCTGACCTTGTATGGTCAGTGTTTGCTCCAAAACTAAGAGCAGGTTGGGTGAGGAGGATTGCTTCTTCCCATGGAAAGTATCCTTACTGTGAGGCATCTCTTATATACAAGGCGAGATTCTTTTAGTTACATTAATACAATGCTTTCTTTAAACAGCCATAATCTGGAATCCTTGAAGGGTTATTGCCTGAGTTTGAACTGTCATTCAGGAGTGGTCAACACAGTTGTACAAGTGGAATTAATCCTTTTCCAGAGGAAATCCATTTATCTGTTTCATGTGTGGAAGAAAGGAGAGAGGAATAAATCCTTTTAGAGTTTTGCAAGGCTGTACTGTCCAAGTTAGGCTAACACAGACAAAATAGAGGAAATACACCAACCCTATTGTTAATTAACAAAATTGATAGGAAGTAAATAGTAGTAGCTTTTTTAGATTGCGTGGTGCGGTTTGCTAAACTTAGGATAGAAAGACATGAGGATACTCATCAGGGAGCCTTCACAGTGTTTGCTTCCTAAAGAAGCCTAAGCCCAAGTTGTTTGTGCGTACCATACTAACATCTCATAGAATACATAGATGATGTGGAGTGAAGGTGCCCAGATGAGAGTTGTCGCTGCTTTGCTGGCTACCATTGTACTTATAGGTGCCGCGAAAAGTGCTTAGCAAATTGGGTCTTGACGTAATCTGAGAGTCCTGCCCTTATGTGTTGCTATCCAGCAGAAGAAAGCTCCTCTTAAGAGCAGATTGGACCAGATATTGAGCTTATGAAAACTGGGAGACACTCCCTAGAGCCAGTGTAGTTGGTGGAAGATTTCATCCTGCAGATAGGCCCTGGAGCTTCCTTGACCTTTTATTGGTTTTTTAAGTGGCAACAGTGTCTAATTTTCTAGCCAAGTGCTTGAGTCATTTTGGTCAGCTCAGTTTTAAAGGAAGAGGGCAGATTCATTGAGTGCTTCAAAATATCTGTTGTTGTAATTTCAAAATGGTTCAAAACAGGAATTTACTCTCTCCCAGCCTGGTAAGGAACTGGTTTTACACGTTTCCAGTGAGCAATGGGTTAAAGACGAGTACTGTGCACCAGAAACTAGCCTAGGTTGCCTTCTGTTTTACATTTTTACTTTAGTTTTCTCCTCTGTAGAGATATTAACAAAACAGCTCACTATATTTGGAATGCTAATGGCAGTCAGGTTACATCAAAAGAGAGATCTATTATTAAATTGACAGAATGTCAGTGGCAGAAATCAGCTATAACTTGTTCTGCATGTCATTAGCTGGAAAAATCACATGCAAATTTTTAACATTGATCAAAATTCCATTTCTCGTTGATTTTTGCTGTGCTGTACCTAGGACAGAATAAGAAATTATTCCGGGGCGTAGTTTGGTACGCAACAGAAATTGCAGTGCTTGAAGCCAATTTGTACCTCATGAGTAGTTTATGCATTCATTTCTCCCTTAGAAATGATGTTTACTGAAGTTAGTGAAACCTGGGTGAGGTCTTTTTACATTTAAAAGAGATTTCCCACAGATCTGTTTTTGATTGTCATATCCTTCAGTGTGCTTGTCCAAATCCTACCCACATGCCGCTATGCAAATGAGGCACTCCCACATAGTGAATGTTCTGCACAGAAATCATGAAACGCCTAAGCAGCCTTTTTTTCCTTTTAACAAATGTAGTCCTAAAAAATATTCTAAAGAAAGTACAGTTCTGCCCACCAGCTGAGGATAATGCAGGGGCACCTTTAAAGAATATTGTTATATAAGCTTATAGGAAGAAATGAAGCAAAAATGGCAAACTTTTGCTGCAGCTTTAGAAAGTTGCAGGCTGCTTGAGGTGGAAAATAAAGTAGCTTAATTCACTTAAGCTACTGATTATATTTAAGTCAATAATAAACTGACGTAGACTTAGCTGGCGAACCTCTACATCCTTGTCTGAAGGAAAGTGCAATGATGAGACCAGGGTAGGTAAGAATACTTTCCTCTTAATACTTTTCCAAAGCATCAGCTACAGTTCAGTTGTTGGAGATGATTCCTTTCACTGTAGTAGTAAAACTGGTGTGTTGGTTTTTCTTTAATTTGCGGTTTAATAAAGTTTTCATTTGCTTTGCCAGATTAGAAAAGGAAGCTCTGCTATATTGGCCACAGAAACCATCCCAGAAATGACCAGTCTAGATCTTTCACACCTCCCCTGCTACTTGCATAGTGTATCCTTTTGCTCTCATCTGACAAAAGTTTGTGCCAATCGATCCATTTGTGAATGTGTTTTGTGTCCTGTTTCGAGAGCAGTTTTGTTTCAGAGGAAGCTCCAGGAGCTCCTATGTGTACATGCATGATGAGAGAACTGTTTACAGGGGAATTTATAATCTCTGAGTGTGTAAGGTGTACATGCACCACAATTTTTTATTTTTCTATAAAAATTGTACATTTAATAAATCAAACACTTAATCAGTGCTATGAAGAAGAGCTAATATCATAGCTCAAATATTTTTGAAAACTTCCTTGTTCTACTACAATTTAAACTAAAGCAGTCATATTAGAAGCTGGATTCATTTATGTGGCATATTTCTATAATTTGTTCTTATTAGTCAAAATGAATTAAAAATTACTTTGAGTTCGCTGTTTGATTCTTCATAGTTCAGTGATTGGTTTCCATATGTTGAAATAAGTAAGTATTTAAAGCCATCTGTTTCCTTTGGAATTAAAAATAATAGTGTTTTCAGCAGTGTTAAGCATTTAACTGATACTTAAGAAAATAAATTCAGGCTAAATTTAAGTTCATCTTTTTGGACATTATTTAAATAACAATACATGTTATATTTTAAAAACTGTAGGTCTTTTTATTGTTAGTATTTGAGGTATTATTTGCATTGGGTAGTCACCTAACTCATTAAAGATCAGTCTGATACACAAAATTGAACAAGAAAGCCTCAGCCTACTTAGCTGAGTGGGATGTCAGCAATGTGTAGGCCTTATTCAGGTCTTCTGTATAAAGGTGAATTTATCTAATATGTGTGCTGACCAGAAAACAAATTTGTTTCCATTTTAACGTAGCTAAAAATTAGGAAAATATTTGCTTGAATCACTTGAATCAGAAGCTATGGCTGCTCCTCACTTTTGCTCATGAGAGTGCAGTTTCACGCTAAGTTTTAGATGTTACTGATATCATAAGCTTGTTCCTGGGAAAGCTGTAAAATACTGAGTCAGGTCACTTGGTAGTCAAGTGGAAGAGAAAACTGCTTTTCAGCTATATTGTATTGCTTTAAATTGCAAATGTC
The DNA here is from genome assembly GCA_013400335.1 of Eurystomus gularis. Lineage (NCBI taxonomy): Eukaryota > Metazoa > Chordata > Aves > Coraciiformes > Coraciidae > Eurystomus > Eurystomus gularis. The sequence continues at coordinate 14,521 of VZZY01006582.1, read as the reverse complement.
TTTGTATTTGCTTCAGTTTTTTTCATTTTGTTTTGTTTTTAATCCTGCTGTTGCATTCTTTGTGTTAGAATCTAAGATTTATATTTCTTTGACTGTTTAATGTTTTCTTTCATTGCCTTCATAAATAGTAATGACTAGCTTATGTATATCCGGGGAAGTAAGGCAAAAAGCCCTTGAATGTGCCAAGTCTGGAAAAATTTAAATTAGTGTATCAAATGTTAGAAGAAGAGGAATTAAGGCTCTTATCAGCTAACCATAAGCCAAGAATCTTTTAAATTCTAACAATGGTTTGGTAGATACAGCTAAATCTAGCTTTACTTACAAAAGACAATGGCAGGCGTGTGGTTCAAAGTAAAAGATTTCAGCTTAATGAAAGCTATTTAACATGGGATTCTAAATCCACAGAAAGGCAAATCTTTGTTCCAAGGTGTAGATCATTTCTGTTAGGGGAATCCCACAATTTTTAATGAACATTTTTCTTTTTCTGATTTCTAATTAGCTTCAGCACTCAGATTGCAGAATGCTAGCCTTCAACACCGAGATTTCTAATGGTAATAAAGCACTTGAGTTGGTATTTAATTAGAGTAGAGTGGTGATAGGAAAGACCTGAGCAGGGCTGAAATGCTAATCCTTCTGCATTGCTCAGTGTCCCCTTGTGATTGTGATTGATGAGTTGATTTCTCTTTACAACTTCATTTGCATCATGCAGTAATACCCACAGGCAGAGGTGCTGTGTATTTCTGGATGAGAGCTCACCATTAGTACAAGCTAATGTGTTAAATGGGGTAGTGGTAGGGTGAAGAGCTCTCTCAGCTCCTAAGCAACCTATTAAATAACTGGTTTATGGTAGGTGATGTGACTCCCTATGTAATTGCTGGAGCTTATAATATCTTTATCTACTTTCATCTTGAAAATACTCATTCCCCCACCCACTATCTGTCCTACCCTTTCACTCTTCTATTTATCTCAGTTATTGTGTTAAAATGATCACGCCAGGTAGTGGCTGCTCTAAGGAAAGGTTATAGAGCTTTCTTTGATTCTTAGAGGCAAAAAATATTGGTCGGGGCTTTCTTAAAAAATAGATACTTTCCTTATTACTAGTATTCCTTGTTACTGAAATTGACTCCAATTCTATAATGGCAGAGCTGTTTCTTGTTTGGAACCAAGAGGTTTGTAGTGGGACCATCCAAGCTTCTTACGCTTTCAGTCTGCTTGCACAGAGGGGTATAGAGATATCACCACTTTTCCCCTCAAAACTGGCATTTCTGTAAGCAGTCTGACCTGCTAACATCTGAATGACTGGGTCAGCGTGCAATATAAGCATTTCCAACAGTGAATTTCTACTGGATTAGTATAGCTGTATTAGTATAGTATATTTGATCTGGCAACAGAGGAACCTGACAGCAGTCTGGGCTGTATAAAGAGAAGCATAGTCAGTAAATTGAGGGAAGTGATTATCTCCCTTTCCCTGGTACTTGTTAAATTGCATCTAAGATATCTGGCCTAATTTGGGCCCTCTAAGATGTTGATCAACTAAAGTAGGTTCAGCAGAGGACCCCCAAGATATTAATGTGCTGGCACACATGCTGTGTGGTGCGAGGATGAGGGAACTGTGCTTGTTCAGCCTGGAGAAGAGAAGGCTCCCGTATAACCTAATAGCAGCCTTTCAGTGCCTGCAAGGGGATTATCAAGAAGATGGAGGTAGTCTCTTCACAGAGGTGCACGGTGGGAGGATAAGAGCAACACACATAAATTACAACTAGATATGAGGAAAAACTTTCCCCATGAGGACAATTCAGCATTGGAACAGGTTGCCTGGAGAGTTTGTACAGTCTCTGTCCTTGGCAGACTTCAAAAAACGTCTGTATCCAGCCCTGAGCCCCGGGGTCTGATTGCATAACTAACCCAGCTTTGAGCAGAAGGTAGGGCCAGAGACCATAGCATGAGGAGTGTAGTTAAACACTCTTAACTTCCATAGCCAGATACTTTTTTATTTTTCACAGCTGATACATGTTGTCTAAACCACAATTTAAAACTAATTTGTTGCCATTTAAATTGGATAATCCAATGTAGTACAGATTTGCCATTGTTTATGCTCTCTAGGCTGTCCTACCTATTCTTCTCTATCACTTCAGGGGTAGAAGTGGTCTAGCTGCCACTTACCATTTCTCTCCGGTCTTTTTAGTAAATAGAATGCTCTGACAGCCTTTTTGGTATTAGATCAAAGTATTACTGAACCTAAACAGAAGGGAAGAAATGTTTTATAGCTATATAAAATAACAATCCTGTGTGTGCACCTGTATAACCTAAAGGGCTGCCGTGCCCCCTGTTGAGATTTTAGGCAGATTTCCATTTTCCAGTCACTGCTAATCTCTCAGGTCAAGTATTTATTCTTGTGCAGTCTTCCTCCTCCCATGAATCAATGTGTATTTTTAAGCTAGGCAAGAGTATTTGTTTTTCTGGATTCACAAGTGTAGACTTTTTGCAAATCTAGTTGTCTCAGTTCAGATGTGAAAATAAATTGGCAAAATGAATGGTTCTTGCGAAAAGAGCAGTTACTGCCCATTTTCCTGATTGCTAGTGAAGGGAAATTCCCGACTCGTTGTTTCTTACCTTGCTTGTTTTTCCAGAAGCCTGCTGTTAAATGGAAGGAGTACCCAGACAGATCATTGCAGAAATGAGTGTGGTGCTTTAAGAAGCTATCTAGTTGGAGGCTCACAGTCCTCTGGTTGAGACAGCAAAAACATATTATGTGCCCAGATTTCATCTGATTCCATAAAGACTTGGGTTCCATATACTGAATCATTTTTGGGGTCCAAAAATCCAAACCAGCTAATAGTGCAGATGCATGTAAGGGGCTCCCAAATTTCTTCTGAGCTTGGAGATGGTGGCATGTTGGTCATTGTCATTTCCTTGCTGATCTTCTGACTACGAAGTGCAGTATGTTCATAAAAACGGTAGGCATCCCAAAATTCAATCTAACATAATATCTCAGTAACTAGGTTAGACTTACTGCACCATAACTATGCCTCTACTTCACTGTTCTTGATCAATTCAGTAGCTTAGAGTTAAAAAGCTGTAACAACTTCTGCAAAGCAAAAGCACTGATACATGAAACAAAATGTTTAGCAGAGTATCTCCGCAGAACACAATCATCTCTTCAAAAATGAAATGCAGCCTTCTGCAAAGAGTCTGTGCAAATTGCCCTATTGCTTCCAAACACTTTTAATGCTTTGTGCATTTTACAGCGATGTGCAAAAAGTTTGGATTATATTTTAATATAAAAAGTTTGGATTCTGCTGAACTTCTAATCCTAGAGAACTGCTGTTCAGGACAAACACCTTCTTTGTTGGAGACCAAGCTCTAGGTGCCTATATTTATCTAGAGAATTTCTTCAAAACATCTAAACCTCCTCTTTTGCTTCTGTGGTCACTGAGAAAACATTGCAATTTCTGTAGAGAGGCAGTTCTGTTTATAAGAGATTATCCTGCAACAATAAGGATTCCTGGGAAGTAGAAGTTTTGTACGTGAAAAAAGACGTTAAAGATAATGATTTACGAATATTGCTATCTCTTCTAGCACTGGTTTACAGAAATCTATTTTGATAACCGTTAACATTGCTAGCTGGATTGAGTAAGCTGGAAGTACAAAAAGGCAACATACATTCTCTGAATATTTTAACTCACTTCTGATTATTTTAATGTTTATGGCAGATATTTTCTGTGCGCTCCTGAACGCATGTGTAAAAGCTGGTTTTCATTTGAATCCCGTGGGATTTTTTTCCTAGATTCCAGGTAATACGCAGCTGACTTTTTAATGGTACATACCTGGCAAAAGCAATTGCAGAGGGTTTTGTTAGGGCTGTATTTGTTGTTCTTTTCTAATTCTGAAGTAATTTTTATTTCAATACCCAGTATTATTTGTAGATGAACCACGAGTGATTTCTAAATAAAACTTGACTGAGAGTGTTCTCTGAAAAAAAGACAGAGATTGTTTCAAGAACTTGCAGATAAATATGAGAATTTGAGGACCTGCAAGTTACAGTTTTAATGTTGTTTGCATCAGAAAGTTGCATTGCTTAAGGGAAAGCTTACTTTCCCTGAGATTCTGCAGAGACTGTTCGATGCTCTGCTCTAAGTTTTAAACTACTTGCCTTTTTGCTTTGTGTAATTCTATTAAAAAGCCTCTTTTCACCTAAGGTGATGGATATGACCCATTTAGCTGAGATATGTGGGTCAGTGCAGGGTTTGTAGTAGCTTGCTAATTTATTTATTTTTAATTATTTTAAGTGAAATGGTGAAATGATATTGCTCTTTCAGATTTGCAGAATGTAAGATGTTAGCCAGCAAATTCTAACAGCAAACTATGCTTTTAAATTTCAGGTTTATGTATGTAAGAAATGGAAGCAAAATGTATTAAATTGTTAAAGTCCAAGACATACAGAAATCAGGAATTAAGTTCAGTGTGTCTTCGTCGTCACTCTTACTTTTCTACACAGAGCAGTAGAGACTTTTACAATGTGTACTGCTTATATCGTTTGAATTAATGTCATATTCTTTAATTGGAAATATTTTATATCATAATTTGTTTGCTTCTGAAGTGTGTGAGAGGTCTCAAGTTCAGGTTATTTAACTGGTGTTCAATCTGGGTTACTAAAATGATGTTAAAATAATTTGAAAAATGTAATCCTTTTTAGCAAACAACATTTTCAGGTCAATTTACTATGTTTCATAACTCCCCATTGAATTTCTTTCTTAGTTTGGTACCATGAAGACATATATGTGTGTGTGCGACACTAGAATTGAATTTAGCGTGCCTTTCTTAACTGATTAGTCACTGCAGACCTCTTTATTAGATGTTTTTAATCTATGTTTTCACCTTTTGTTAATTTTAATCAGCTGACTTGTTGTTGTTGCCTTTTCTCCTACTATTATTTATGCAGGCCTATCTATGTAAGAAATGGAAGCAAAATGTATTAAATTGTTAAAGTCCAAGACATACAGAAATCAGGAATTAAGTTCAGTGTATCTTCATCCCCACTCTCGCCTTTCTACACAGAGCAATAGAGAGCAATAGTAGGCAGTAGAAAAATTAAGCTTTGCATAATTTAGGAATCCATTTTAAACGTAGAACATTTTTGTTACTACATGAAGTCAACTGATGAGCAATGAACCCTTTGTGGTTATTTATACAAGGTGGTTAATGAACTTCCTACTTCATCAAGACCAACAAATGGGAAGTACCATAGTTGTGTCAAGTTGCAAAATATCTTTTCATCTTCCAAATCCTGGATTAATTGGCTACAATGGTGTGTAGTATAAATGGGAGCAGGCAAAAAGATTCTCTAAATTGTACTAATGCTGGAGCCTAATATTTCTGCTCAGAATAGTTCACATGTAAGACATTTTGCATGAAAATTAAGGTGTGTATATGAAGACCGTCTATTGCTTTTCATGTTCATACTTATGTGTAGTTACTGTGTCAATCAGGTAGCATTTTGCATCTACTGTGCTCTTGATTGTTGCAATAAATATTAAATGGGAGAATCAGATTTTTGCAGGTAGGTGTAGAGGGAGGATGCAGAGGAAGTATTAAAGGAGGAGGATATGAAGAAGATCGAGGGAGGAAAAGGGAAGTTTGAAAGACAGGGAAAATAAAATCAGGATCTGAATTAGAAGATTGGAGAATTCTCTAAAAGGCTTGGCAAAATAAACTCAGTACGTTTATAAAGGTAGACTTTCAGGTCCCTGTTTTGGAGTCTAAAATCTGTTCACACAGTCTTCATGTGTTCTGAAGTGGCTTGAGTCTGCCAAAGTCCATGCTTGACATACGTGCCACTTGAGTTCCAGTTACTCTCCCAGAATAAAGTTCATGTTTCATTGTTATTGTTGTATTTAGTCTCTGGCAGCTGAAAACTGGTTGATTTCTGATGGATTATATAGTGATCATTTTTCATTGTTGTTCAGATAAGCCACTACATATATGTAGCAAAAGCACATTTCAGCCTATCAAGTTTCTGTGTTGGATTGCTCAAACACCTTTTCTGAGGCACAGTCCTTCACATACCTTCTACTAAGTCCGTAGGCATTAGTGAGCTCTTAAATTATTGTTCCTTTTTAAATATGCTCTTAACTAGTAAAAAGCAGGTGACGCTGCCTTACTCTCAAGAAAATTAGCAATGCTCATTATACCTATTGCTGCTTCAAGGAAAATACTTTTCCTTTTACACAGGCAGACTTCAGATGAATGTAAGTAATTGATAATACACATTATACTGTAGCTATGAGTTCAGGCATACTGGATATGCATTAAAAAGACAATGGAGTAGATCAGTTGAAGGGTATTGTTCTATACAGATATCAGAATATTAAGTAGAAGGAAAAGGATTCATAAAGTCCCATATAATCCCTCTTGGCATGCGTATATGAGTAGGTATTCAGATTTTTTTATTTAAGTATGCTGATATGATTAAATTTAACTTGACACCGGTGATGTATTATATACCATGTGATTGTAATATTTAAAAGAAAAACTACTTTTCTGATTGAATACCAACTAGCTATCAATTTCTGTTTAGGACTATCTAATCTGAATTTCTTCTGCAGCTAGAATGCTAACACCTTTGCTGTATTCTCCATCTTGCTAGGTGTACACTCAGCAAATACTGAACTCTTTCAATGTTTTTCACTATTTTAATTAAGCTAGTGTTCTAGTATAAAAGACAGCCAGTTCACTTTATGTGGATTAAAAGCAGTTTTCAGGCTAGAACTCTTCTCTCCCAAAATAGGCTATGTAGATGCTTATTTTCTCTCACTCCAGAGTTTGGCTGCTGTGCCTGTTATACATGCTGCTGCACCATATAAACACAAATGCTGTTGGATGTGGTTGCTGTAAATTAGCTGTATGCTTCTGGTAAATATGCCTAAGTTTTTCTCAGTGCTGTTTCAGTTTTGGAAATACCTGTCCTTCTACCAGCCCCTCCCTTCCTTACAGAGGCAGAAAATAAAACGGCAGACTGAGAAAAATAATTTATACCCAGTCTCCCAATCTCTATTATTTTAAAATAACATATTGTTCAAAGCAATGGTTTTGAAGCTTAGTAGGGTTAAGCACATACGGTATATGGCAGAGGCCGGCTTTAGAGCAAGATTTACTACTATGTGTATATGTTCAGTCTTGTGAAAAGGACTAGTAAAGAAAATAAATCTCCAAAGATGATGTGCAGAGAGAAACAATATAGTTCTTCAGATCTGAGAGCGGTTTTAGTCCCTATCCTACAGATGAGGAAATGAAAACACAAGGATATATTGGCTATTCCTTCCATAGTAACAGAAGCTTTTTAGAGATTTAACATAGAACTTAGGAATCAGTATAGTCAGTGAAAGTCTTTCTAATGCAGTAAGAACCACTAAAGGATTTTATTAATTTTCTTTATAACTGCAGATTCTTTTTTGCTTTGTTTTTTTTTAATATTCAGCCATTTGTCACATTCAGCAATGTTTATAAATATATTTTGCATTGCCTAGGCAAACCTTATCACCATTTTTATCTCATCAGTGAGAAGAGCTTTACTTCAGTGTTGTGGCTTAGTTTGCTAATGACAAACATTGTTGGAGTAAAGGGTTACTTGTTGATGTTTATGTTAAGATGCTGTTATAACATTAAGTGAAGTACACAAATGATCTCAATGATAAGCAAGCACAGCAAACTGTAGCTGAGGCGGGAAGCCAATCTGTCTGTTGCAATTGTATTTTGATAGTAATTTTAATCTTAGAAGTAAATAACATTGGAGATCATGTTCCATCATTTCATTTCAGTGCCAAACAATGAATGGTGCTTTAGCTGGTGTTAGACAGGATGGAATTGCTGTGTTAGTTGGTCTTTGCAGCTCAGGTCATCTGTATTCCATCATAAATAACAAAATGATGGTGATTTTAAAATGAAACAGAGATGGGAAATAGGCATTGTCTGAAAGCAGTGGTAAAATAGTTAATTTCTAGTTTCTTTTTTTTTTTCTGAAAATTTAAAGAGGATGATCAGCAGAATAGTTTTATTAATAAAGCTATATTTCTATCTGAAATAATTTTGACCAAAAGTTTATGGGCATGAAGGTCACAATTTTTGTCTCTTGGAACTGATAACTGTGATTTGTGGATATATTGAATGGGTAAAGATTCTTCCAAATTTGTTCAAAATATTGAGATCAGACATATAAAATAAAAAAAAATTGCCTGCTGAAAAGTTACAGGTAAAATGCACTGAAGTTTTCTTTAATAAATGGCTCAACAATCAGGCAGCTAGTTTTCTAGTTTTCTCTCATGGGTGAACCTCGGAGATTCCCAACAATTTCCTGGATAACCTGAATTCTCTTTTCCTGAAGCCAAGTTTTCTACTTCTAGTGCTTATTTTCCTGGTCTTCCTCCAAACTCAATCGCGTCATTGTCTTTAGGCAGCTTACCACATAAATAAAACTTTTAAATTTACCTAGTTTAAACAAAGTAAAGCAAAACAAAACTCTCATTAGTACATTTGGACAGCTTTACAGAAATCAGTGTTGCTTGATCTGGTTAGTTCAGGTGAACTGGCTTATAAATCAGCCCTTTATAGCAAATAAATAGCTACAGCTTATGGCATAACATTCTCATTTCCCTTCCTAGCTGACTCTACTCCTTGTTTTACTTCAGCAGAGTCAAGTAATGATCCTCCCATTTGAGATACTGAAGCTTGGACCTGTTTCACATATAATTGATGAACTGTGGTTATTGTGGTACTGCTTTAGAAAATGATTCAGCAAGAGGGACTATGAAGAGAAATGCCCCCTTTTCTGAGGCTAAATCACAGCTCATCAGTGAAAGATTGTGTTCCTGGTTAAAAGAGGTTGTTCAGAGTGTTCAGTTCAAAGAGATGAGATGTCAGTTTGTACTTGAATAACTGCTGCTGCCCTTCAGTCTTGTGTAACGTTGCTCGCTCTGTCCCTGTAGCCTTGTTCTGCTGCAAATCCAAACACCCAGGACAAGCTGCATTTTCCTGCGGTAACTTCAGAGGTGCTTTGGGGAAGCAGACGGGTCTGCTCGGCTGAGCAGTGAAAACCCTGCGCCTGCTTACAGCTCTGGTTTCTTGGTCCTGTGTGGGTAATACTTGTGATAGGCATCACTCATTCCTACCTAGTATTTCTTCTGAAATCATTTACTTGTACATGAAAAATAACTAGTTAGGTACACATGAAACCATGATATGGTTTCCCCAGAACAAATGGCCTTCAAACATGTACTCTCTGCATGTGACTCTAGGTGCGCGGCTTTCTATGGCTAACAGAGCCGGTAAATAAATTGCTGTATTTTGTGGCGTGTTCATTAGAAAAACAACTGGAAAAGTTCATTTAATGTGCTCTGGATGAGGCAGCATCTGTAAATTGGGAATAACTTTGTGTAACTATTAACCTCAGCTAGATCAAATTCCCCTATTTAGACACTTTTTAAAAACACAGCTGTATCCAATCCTAATCTCTTGAGAAATTCAGTTAGTTTTTTTGGAGAAAGTTGCAATTGAGATGTTGAATTCTGCTTATGCTAAACCTTAAATGAATTATTTTAGCTCTTACTAGAATTTCTTAGCCTTCTAGAAATTATCTAGCTGTCAAAATCCATACACCTGCAACTGTATTGATTTCTGTTCAGTTCCCCTCTGCAGACTCTAATCTTTTGCAGCGTTCAATCCTTGACCAATAAAGTGGCAGAGAAGTTTTTTGAGCCAAATGGTGGAAATACGCTTGCATGTAAGTTACAAGGTAGGAGTAGTCTCAGCGGAGTCTAGAAGAAAGGCTTACAAAGCACAATGCAAAGTTGTGCCAAGACCAGACAGAGTCTTGCTGCATAAGCACGGTTTGTCACCTGGATTAGTGTATCTGGCTTCTCAGAAGAGCTAATACATCCTAGTAGAATAGCCTTGCCAACACATCTCTGCTGCTTCCCGTGCTTTGACCTATGATTAATATTTTTGTCTGTAGTTATTAAAAAAGGCATGGCAGATGTGCAGACTACATGACTGCAATGTGTGTTTCTTTCTTCTCAGGCACATCAGTTGTGGTAGCTCTGAGATTTGTGTTACCCAGCTTATAAGAACAGTTTGATGTTTTCTCCATTTCCTGTAAAGGCCTGTCCTTTACCACTTGGTCTATGTTGACTTCCTTCTTGCAAACTGAAGATAAGATTATTAAGAAATGGTTCTCAGGACAGGATCTTTTATGTCAATATAGCATAATATGTGCCTGCTGCTTTCTCCTCTTTCTCCAACTCCCATTGATTGTTTCTTCAGTGCATTAATCTCTCCCTTCTCGTCACAATTGCTTGTGAACTGGTTTGGGAACTCATCAAGCTTTAAATATCCTATATCTTCAATCAGTATTGCAGTAAAAAAAAAAAAATACTGGCTCTTTCAGCCACTTTTTTAGGTAGTGAAAAATAAGATGGCTATATTAGCCTCACTACAATTCAGCTTTAGGAGGTGGCAGTGATTTTCAATAAATTAATATATGAAGTAGAATAAAATTTCATTTCAGTAGAAAAATTGCAAATTAAATTAGAAAGCTTACATGCTTTTTGTAGCTATTGTTTTAGATGTGATGCAGAAGGCAGAGAAAAATACTCCTTTTATGGATATGTAGTTGTCAAGGCAATGTTCCTGTACATATGAAAGTGGTGACATTTGGCAGAAAATTAAGACGTGTCATAGTTCACAATGTTAATTTGCATTGTTTGTGAAACTGTTCTTTTCTGACATGCACTGTAGTGGTTGCCACTTCCATACTGCTCTGGCTATGGATGAAACAAATGTAAATAAATTTTTTGTAAGAAAGCATTCCAAATCCATCTCAAAGAATTGAGATATAGTTTCTTGAGGAGAGAAAGCAGAGTTGAAGTTGTAGCTAGTCCTTCCTTGTCAGTAAATCCTGTATGAGGAAAGTCATGAAATAGGGTAAAAGAATAAAATCCATTTTGAAGCTATTCTGCTACTGCTGAAACCACATGGAATCATAGAATACTTCAAATTGGAAGGGAACTTCAGAGGCCATCTAATCTTAACTAACATCCCTTTTAAATCAGGGGTAACTACACAGATAAGGTTGCTCAGGAGCTTGCCCAGTTGTGTTTTGAAATTCTCCAAGATGCCCCCATCTCTTTGAGCAGTGTGTTCCTGTGCTTAACTTCCCTCATACTCATTATTTTGTTCTTTATAGCCAACCAGAATTTAGCTTTCTGCAACTTTTGACTGTTGCTTCTTGTTCTTTCACTCTAACAACGGTCTGGTTCTGTCTTTGTAACCAGGCATTAATTTGGAGAAGATGCAATTAAGTTGTCTCTTAGGGTTCTCTTCTGCAGGCTATGCTAAAGCATCTCCCTCAGCCTCTCCTCCTGTGTCATGTGCTCCAGCCCTCCAGCTGTCTTAGCAACCCACCACTGAACTCTCCAGTTTGGCAATAGATCTCCTGTCCTGGGGCACTCCAGACTGGACACTGTTCCAGATGCTGTCTCACAAGTGCTGTGCAGGGAGGAATGATCTCTCCTCAACTCGCTGACTCTCCTTTTGCTAATGCAGCCCACTATGCAGCTTGCCTTATTGTCTCAAAGGCAGGCTACTGATTTGTACTGTACTTGCATGTGTACCTAGGTTGTACCTAGGACCAGTCAGTCCACAGCCTGTACCGATGCATGGTGTTATTTTGTCTCAAGAGCAGGATTTTTATCAGGTTCTTTCAGCTCATTCCTCTGACTTCTCAAGACCCCTATAACTGCTCCCCCTGTTTGCTGTCATGTGTGAACTTGCATTCTGATACTTCATACAAGTCATTTATTAAGGTGTTCACTAGTTTTGGACCTAGTCATGATGCTCAAGGTATGGCACTCCTAGCTGACATACTTCTATGTATTGACTGCAACTCTCTTTAAAGGCCACCTCTGCAGGCAGCTTTTCATGCATCTTGTGTGTCAACAATCCAGTCCTTCACTCTTTTCTTTCTTTCTTTTTTTATTTCTCTCTCTCTTCTATTTGGGTAAGAGGATGCTGCATCATTTTTTTCAGTATGCTCTGGTAAAGATGTAAAATAAGATTCAGTGTACTTTCCTATATTGACTTATAGGAAAGGACAAGCTCTTTTCTTCTGAAATGTTTTAAGAGTCAATTCTCATTGTGAAAATGAATGTAGGTACACCTGCTGAATGCTCCAGATTGTCTTGCCATATGGGTCTTCAGGCAATTCTGGAGACTCATGTTTTCAAAATGTGATGTAAAAATCTTCCCGTGTATTGAAAAAGGAAAATATTGGTTGATGGAGTAGAAGGTTGAGCTGCAGTTGAAACGAGCTATATAAAATACCTAAGAGTCAGAACTGGAGAAAGTGAGGGACAGGCAGGAAACTTAAGCTGAAAAGGTTTAGGTGCTAACATGGAAGCAAAACAAATCAGTGTGCCAGAGTCATGTCCATATGGGCCATTGGAAGTAGCAGGAGAAAGAATTGTAATGCTGGACAAGGAAAGCTAGTGCAATAAATCACAGCATCATAAAAGTAGTAGAAAGTTTCAGCTGTGACAACTGGAAAGAGTGAAGGTGTCAGAGGGAATCCTTTATTCGTAAGTATTTATACATCCATAATACTATGCGGTCTTGAATGCAGGCAGGAATTCAGTCTAGGATTTAGTTTTGGTAAGTTGTTTTCTGCCTTCAGTTAAACGTAAGTAAATGTATATAACCTTCCTACTTCTCAGGGTGTTGTGATGTTTCGTCTGTTCCATACTTCAGGCAGTGACACAAAATGAACATTTCATTTTCAAATATGTATGTAGCAGTAGCAAGAGCACAGACTTTTACTGGAATACAGTATGCTGTATGTGAAGAGGACCAAAAGTAAATGTTTCTCTGTAATGGGAGTAGAGAGAGAGTACTTTATTGTTAAGGTAGTAAAGAAAGTCACAGAATCACAGAATTGCTATGGCTAGAAAGGACCTATAGGATCATCGAGTCCAGCCATTATCTATCTCTACCAGGCCCAAATCCTTGACCACTCTATCTAGATGGCTTTTAAATACACCCAGGATGATGATTCAACCACCTCCCTGGGCAGCCTGTTCCAGTCCTTGACAACCCTTTTGGTGTAGAAGTTCTTCCTAATGTCTAACTTAAGCCTCCCCTGGTGTAACTTAGCGCCGCTTCCTCTTGTCCTGTCAGATGTGGCTTGTAAGAAGAGACCAATGCCCACCTCCCTACAACCTCCTTTTAGGTAGTTGTAGAGACCTATAAGGTTACACCTCAGCCTGTTCTTCAGGCTAAACAACCCCAGTTCCCTCAGCTGCTCCTCATAAGACTTATGCACGAGACCCTTCACCAGCTTTGTTGCCCTTCTCTGCACCCTCTCCAGCGCCTCAATGTCTTTCTTGTACTGTGGTGCCCAAAACTGAACGCAGTACTCAAGACGTGGCCTCACTAGCGCTGAGTACTGTGGGACGATCACTTCTCTAGTCCTGCTGACTACACTATTCCTGATCCAGGCCAGGATGCCATTGGCCTTCTTGGCCACCTGGGCACACTGCTGGCTCATGTTCAGACAGCTGTCAGTGAACACCCCCAGGTCCCTTTCTGCCGAGCAGCTTTCCAGTCACTCCTCCCCAAGTCTGTAGCTTTGTACGGGGTTGTTGCAGCCCAGCTGCAGGACTCAGCACTTGGCGTTGTTAAAGCTCATATAATTTACCACAGGCCGTTGGTTCAGCCTGTCCAGGTCCCTCTGAAGGGCCTCCCTACCCTCAAGCAGATCAACACTCCCACCTAACTTGGTGTCATCTGCAAACTTACTGAGGGTGCTCTCAATCTCCTCATCAAGATTATTGATAAAGATGTTAAACAGCAGCAGCCCCAGCACCGAGCCCTGTGGAACACCACTTGTGACCAGCCACCAACTGGTTTTAACTCCATTCAC
>VZZY01006581.1:63322-78718 GCA_013400335.1 Eurystomus gularis | reverse complement strand
CAGGTTTGGTCACCCACGCTCAGAAAGCTACGCTGGATCGGAAAAAGGCCACCTGAGTGGTTGAAGAAGAAACAACGGTATGAGAAATGTTTGGGTTTTTTCACTCAGGCAACACAGGGAGAGAGGGCACGTGCTTGATTTCTGCCAAGATATCAGAGAAAGAAAATGGACTGTGTTCGCTTGGACATAAGGTAACAGGAGCAATCCTCAGAGCGGGGACGCTGGACCATTCTGACTACGTTACACAAACCTAAATATAAAGCAAGTCTCTTATCAGTTGCTTATTCTCTTCTTCCTCACACCATCCCCCACCCTTTTAATGTTAGGAGGAAATAATTTGACCTTGAATATAAGGTGACCTTTTATTTAAGCTCTTTTTTTTTTCCTCTGAAAGAGACAAATGTAGGAGAAACAGAATCTTCAGGCTCACATTCTGTTTCTGTATAATCGGAACTGAAAGACGGCTTTGGCACAAGAATATAAGTGAACAAACTAGTCATTAATAACTCTGGAAACTGAAGATTTCTAACAGAGTAGGAGAAACCTACCTCATTTCAGAATGGTGTTTAATTAATAGTTTGTGATAGAGTGTCACTGAACTTGATCCTTCTAGTCCCTCTCTTATCAAAACAAAAGGCTTCTTTCTCTCGTATTCATGCAGGTATTTTTTATCAATGTAGGTCTTTTCTATAGAGGTGACAGTGAACCAGAACATCAGCTCCAAACTCCCTTGAACTTTGAGAAGCTTGCCTTCTGCTCCACACTCTCCAGCTGGAGATCAGTTGCAGACCTAGGCCGTACTCGCACCTAAGCCGAGGAAGTAAAGCAATTAACAGAACGGTAACGTAAATTGTCTCACGTGAGTCTCCCTTCAGCGAGTGGTGTCTGTGGCTCTCGGCGCTGGGGTTTGCTTGCGTCACTCTCAGACAGGAACAACAAACGGCCACGTGTTTTGCTGAGTTCCATTGTCTCTTCCTCCCTTTGTGAGGAAATGAAAGCCTGTTTCTCTACCAGTTCCATGAAATCTATCTGAATCCTGGTAACATGTCTCTGAGAATTTGCTCAGAGGGAATAGCAGAGCAGGGTACACCCTCCATTGCTATGTTACTGCTCCATGAGTTCCAGACAAAAGCATTTATTGTGGTTTGGCAGCAACCATCTATTTCTGAAACCCTGGGACTGCATTGTTCTTTACTTGTCAAAATTTGATTTAGTACCTACAGGCACAGATCGCAGGGTTCATCTTTTTAGGAAGGATCTTTAGGCTTTCTAGACTGCTGGGGTCATCTCTCGCAGCCATTAAGACCACTCAGAGGAGACACACCTGCGAAGACCAGGCCCTCAAAGAAGCAAAAGGTCTGCCCTGCAATGAATATTCCAGGATTTTTACTCTGACCTAGGTTAAACAGTAATACTCCAGAAACCGAGCAACCCACTGCCAGGCCCATAATAATAACTCTGAATCATTAAATAAAGATACATCTTAGGGAAAAATATTGTTAAGGCCCCAAAATTGTTTTGCTGTGTTTGGAATCCTAATAATGGTAGACAAGTTTGCCTGGAACTCTTAATGATACCAGGATCTTGCAATCTTGCTTATCTGTAGCTAAGATAATGAGCCTGGGACCTAAACGAAGCTATTAGGAGGCCCCTCTTCTGCTCAGAATGGTGTATCTTTACTTTGAAAGCAGATCATTAAAAGTAATGTCTAATGAAAACTCCATCTGTTTTCCATTGAGCATACACTTGGCTTTTTTTTCTCTTCTTTTTTTTCCCTAAGGTTGCATGAAGCTTTGCAGCACACGGTGCTGACACCTTCACAATGCAGAAGGACAAGCCAACCCTTGATGCAGTTCCTTTGCCCAGGGAAGTTAAATATTGGGTATAGCTGGATCTGTTAGCATAAAGCTGAACTTTTGGACCCTTCATTTCTTTCATAGCCAGGAACTAGAGAGAGATGCACCAATATGGTAGTGGTGTAATAAATCTTAGGTCACACAGACCTGCGCAGGTCTGAGTCTGCAGACCATAAAGGTTATTTCACAAAGCATTAGCAATAAAAGCTAAAACTTGCCACTCCGTGCTCTCCTCTCTACTCAACAAAATGGGAATTTCGGTGTCCTGTTAAGACACAAGGTCTATGACACAAAGTTGGGCAGTTGTGATCCCTACAGATGCTCCTACAGTTCTCTATAACATAAACCCGCAGAAGCCAAACAGATACACACGCAGTTTCCATTACTAAATAATGCATTTGCCAGCTCCAGAAAAACCTAGTAGTGCTAGATAAAGAAACGTTTTATGGTAAGTGCTGTTGGAGCCCAGTTTCCAGCAGACTTGTGTCTTAAGGATCTACCCAAGTGTAAATTTTCTGTCCTTTTAGAAGGGTCTTCCTCCCTTAGTCTCTACACAGACATGGCTACCTATAATAATGGATTTTCTAGGAATTTCATAACTTTGAGACTTCTCTCGTTCTATCAGATGTGGTTGAAAATGGTCAATGGCTTAAGAAGGGAGAGGTGAGATAAACAAGCTGACACACAGGTAGAGTGTATATTCCTGTAGCCAGGCTAACAGTCAAAGGTAAGTATGAAGGTGGAATAACCTGGCAAAGAGATCACTAACAGCACTTGTGTGGCGAGCAGGAACAAGTGTGTGCCTCTGTTCTGGTGACACGAAGGTCCGCTATGTGGCTGTGGATTGCTCTTTTCTTATGTAGTTTGTTAAAGTTAAATATTCCCCCCCCCAAATGAAAGTCAGGACATTCGTTCCCCAACCGTCTGCAGTTCCTGTTAGACTCCTGAGGCTCCATCAGATTTCCTTTTTCTTTTACACCCAGACACCACTGGCCACTATCCACCATCCTGCCAGTTAACAAAGACTTTGGCGTAAGTTCCAGGCTATGTCTGGCTTCCTTCTGTCAGCCCTAAAAGCGGGACAGAAAACAGGAAAGATCCCTCCCAATCTTAACCCGCCAGGCACAGAGGAGATTCCAGGGTGATGGCTCCCACAGCCCCCTGCAGCCCCTGGGACAGGCTGAGGCTCAGAGGAGGAAGGGGACCAATGTGGAAGATGATGAGTTTAGCCAGATTCCACTCGTTATCTTTGGCTGCTGACATGTTTTCTTGAGGACCAGGATGAGCATTGTTCAGAAATCAGCCACATCTAAGGACTCTGAAGCAGGCCCCTGCACCCAGCATCCAAGCATGGCTGCGTAGCACCAACACGTGGTTCCAGCTGACAAGGTCTCCACAAAGCTCCACAGCAAGAACAACCACAGGCTCAAACTTTGGGCTTAAAATTTCCTGGGAAGTTCCCCGTCATCTTTCCTGGGACCTTTCAGAGATCCAACTCCCATTCAAGGTCTTCCTCTGCCATTATGAAATAACCTGGCAGTAGAAGATGAGTAAGCCCTGATCTCCAGCTCTTGTTCTGTTGCCACATGTAGCTCCTCTTTAACCACAAACAGATGCTGCCTTTTACAGCGACACAAGTGAAGCTGAACCCATCAAATTTCGTCTGATCTTCTTCTTACCTTCTTGTCCCATCTACTTCTTCTACCTCTTGAATTATTGCCCTCTCTCTTCACGCTTTTCACTTTTAAATTAATTGTTCATTTACATTAAGCAAACCTCACAGAAGATTAAAAAGAGAGAGTAAGAGAGACTCCCAGAGCTGTCTTACTTACAGGACTGTTCTTAAGATGTAAGCAGAAAATTGTTTAGGTGTCACTTTTCTTTACTCCTAATTTCAAATGTATCAAGGAGGTCTGAAAGAAGCAACTGTGGGGGTTTTTCAAACTTTTTTCTTAAATCCTGCTGACATTTTGTGATAGCTGTATAACCATTTCTTAATCTAGAGGAAGAAAATGTTACATTTCCAATGTGAAAAAGAAGCAGAGAGTTTGGATGGCTAGTAGGGTTATTAATCAGAGAAGGTGACAATAAGGTTAATACAGGTAAAATGAGTAAAATCAAGATGGCCTTTTGTTGTCACTGAAAAGGATGTGAAAGAAAAGTTGCTGAAGGTTCAGAACCCTGCCCCTTCAGAGGGAACTCGAGGCAGATGACAGTTTCCCCAAGAAACCTCTGTCAAACCACATGAAGCCTTGACTGGATGTTATCAACATTTGAAAGACTGGCATGGAAGGAACAGGGAAAGTCTTCAGGCTTCTTATTTAGTACAAACAAGCTAAAATGGCTGGGATTTCCTCACTTTTTTTTCACGGTATCCTTGATTTTAATATGACCCCTTTAGGCTAAGTTAAAGTTAACAGATCACCAGTCAGTGAACTGAGACTGCTGCCAACCTTCCTACCACCGCTCCCGCTTGACCAGTTCCTCAAAGTATCTGTGATCCACAGGAATTTTCTCTTTGCTTAACGTGACATATCATCACCATCACGAAAAATGCAGGAAGAATTTGTTCTAAACAGCCAAAGTATGAGGGAAATAAGTGAGGGGCTGGTTATGAGGACTAACTCCTGCCTCCATTACTGGGCTGGGCACAGCAGAGCACTTGCACAGTTTCAGGTTAGTCAGACGGTGTAGAAAAGAAAGAAGCAACCTAAGGGACATTCCTAGAACAAGAACAAACGTGCATAAACTGACCATGGAAATTAGAAGGTTTCTTCCTATCAAAAGAAGGAAATTCTGGAGCAAATGCCCAAATAAAATAGGAAACTGGGAGGATAGGAGAGACAACAGGGAGGAAAAAGCATATTTTTGAATAGCGCAATCTGTTTATGAAAACCATTGGGAACTTGGCTCTCTGCAGAAGCAGACGACTGGGCTCAGCAACCCAAAAGGTCATTTTCGATTCTAGGTTTCCTTTCTTCCTTTCCAAACCAGAACTGGAGAGGTCTAATTCTAAAGTAAAAACAATGTGTTCTTTCTCTGCACTTGCCTGGGCAAACATCTAAGTTAAAATGTGTGTCACCTCTTTCCCAGGCTCCAGCAAGGACAATAAAAAAAGGATGTAACCTCTTGTGTGGCCCATAACAAGTACAAATCAGGGATGTTTTAATATGCATTCAAAGTGGCAAAAAAAATTCCTATATTTCATACGGCTTTATAAATACAGCATATCTTATACGATTGACCGCAGATAAAACAGTAGAAACAAGCGGGTAATATACAAGGACAAAATATTTTAAAAAATCATTATTGACTTTTGATTTGTAAGGAAATCAGTCTCGTGTTCGTGTTTGTTTACATGAGTTGGCACCATTTGGAAATGGTTCGTAATCCCCACACAAATTTTACATACTTGAAATAATTAACTCATGCAGGTTTTGTGATAGTAGATGGCCAAGTAAAGAAGACAGATTATTCATCTCTCATTGGAGAAACAGGCTAAAATGAACTCAATCCCCATTAAACATCAGAGGATTCATGCCAAAACACAATCCAAGATGTAAATCCATAGGAGAAAAGATTCCACCATTTGCAGAACTACTTGTATGGAATGAGATCACAGAGAGAGAACATCAGGATGGCAGAATCTAACCACCACTCAACAAACATGTTGGAAACAAGTCAGCAACCACATCTGCTTCAACAGGACCAGAGCCCCACGTGACAGGAAGCTTATTAGAGACCCTTTCTCTCATTATTTTGTTTTTGCTTATAACTTCCCAGCATGAATATTCAATATTGCAAAATAAAGCTGTCTTCTTCAGACTGTCCAGAATGGAGGAAGAAATTGGGCCAGACATTCCAGATCCTGAAGAAATTGATGCCTGTGGAGCTATGGATTTCTACCAGCAAAACATCTGGCACAAAATAACATTAAACATGAATAACTTGCTTCTCTTTCCTCTTACCACTGGTGTGAGGCAAGAATAACTCCACTGAAGGTTGCTTGATGTATCATCCTGAAAACAAGACAAAAGAGAAGCAAATCAGCCCTTTAAACACAGCAAGACATCTTAAAGGAATATAACTCAAGATATGTTTATTTCCTCAACAGCACAAAATGTTACATTGTGAGATGTTTTTCTTGGTTACTACATGTGAAGTCGCTGCTACGACTTAGGAGCTCCCATTTGATGCTCTTTCATGGCTTTGGTCACAGCTCCAGGTGGCAGAGCTTCTGCACAGGTAAATTTGGGCAATTCACAACACCACTCGTCTGAAAATCAGCCCAGGAGTGGAGCCAAGTGTCCTAAATCCCAGGAATTGTAACGG
The DNA here is from genome assembly GCA_013400335.1 of Eurystomus gularis. NCBI lineage: Eukaryota > Metazoa > Chordata > Aves > Coraciiformes > Coraciidae > Eurystomus > Eurystomus gularis. The sequence goes on along the minus strand of VZZY01006581.1, from coordinate 72,530 downwards.
GAGCATTGTGTGCTCAGCTTTTCTTAGCAGAAACACTTCCTAAAGTGAAAGGAGTTGATGTCAAACATCTCTAAATCAGGTGGCCCACATGCATCAGCCCTCGATTCACCTCTGCTGTCTCCGTTCTTGAAGTGGAAAGCATGTAAGCCTGCTCTTCCTCACCGTGCCCAGCAGGGCTATGTGGGTTGGGAGACTGGGGCTGAGGATCTCTTCAGTAGGGGCACTTCCATCTGTTGCATGGCATCAGTCGTACAACATGACGACAGCTCCCATTTCCCCTTCTCGCTCTTCAGCTCTGCAAGAGTTTTTCTTGCCCACAAAGCCAGCCTGGCAGCGGGGTCTGCCAGTGCTGAGCAGGGGATACCATTCCCTTCCCCTGGCAGGGAGGTCTTGCAGGGATGTGTCCACACTAGGTCCCTGCTGGGGGCACAGACGTTTTATACAGACAGAAACTCTCAGGCAGTATCTTCCCTAAGCGTCTGTGTGAGCACTCTTTCTTCTTTCTCCATCACCTTGAGGACAGATAAAAGGCCTTTCAGGGAGGTCTTGAGTCAGTGTTACCATTTCAACCCCACAGATGCCAAAGTGATTTTTATACTCTTTCTACTCAACGAGTTGCCAAGCCCAAACAAAGGGACTTTAATGGGTTGCACCAGGCAATAAACCATTATCTATTGGCTCTAGAAACGAGGAAGGAAGAGAGGGAATGTAAAGCTGGAACAAAGGACAGACCCAGAGCAGGTCCAAGTACTTGCAGAAACCAATTTATCCAAATATTTGATACCAGATGTTCTATTCAGACAACTTTAACAGAGCTCTGTAGAACATTAAATGCTTCTCATGTTTTCGGTATTCAAGCCACGCCATCTGCGCACTTCTGCTACAGGGCACAAACAAAACACTGCTTAATATTAATTGAAGGAGTTGAGTTCTGCTCTGCAAGTTCAATAGAAAAAGAGCAAGAGCAAACACATGCAAAGTTGTTCCTGGGAGCACTGAACACAACAGAGGAGCTGTCTTGGATTACAGCATTTCTGAATTATGCCAGACCAAAGTCGGAGTTTAGGGAGGCTACATTAGCAATTGTACTAAACTGGAGCATCTCTGATTAATAAATATCCTGTTCATAACACATCAAACATTCCTGTTTCCTTGTTTACCTAGTTTCCATAGATTGTTGCACAACTGCAAGTCCATGGAAAAGTCACATACTTTTTCTTGGACATCTCTCTGGGTGTCACTTCTTTGCAGATAATTTTCCCCTGTTCCCATTTTTATCTTCCTGGACTCCTTGTTCTTCTATTCTTTTCTCTAGCTCACCAAAAGCCTGTAGCTCTATGTAAGAAGAAGACGTATTACTTACTGCACACTTCTGTGCAAATTCTTTTTCAAAATAATTTTCCACCTTGGAATCCAGGACTACCTACATTTGTCAAGCACCACAAAGGTGTTGAGACTGGGCAGTGGCAGCTGAAGTCACTTCTCCCTTATTCTCTGAGCCACCGGTGCAACTTATTAACCTCTTTGTGCTGATTGGGCTCTGCAAAAGGGAAGGATTACGTGATAAGGATCTGGCCCAATTTCTTCTCTCTGCCGTAGCTCCTTCCTTTCACAGATTTCATTTGCATACTTTCCTTGAACAGCTCCATATATTGCCACCTCCACGTCCTCCTGCTTGTATCTTTTGCTCCCTCAATCATCATTAAGTCCAGCTGAGAATACAGCTCTTCTTCAGATGTGATCTTCCAGGTTGTCTCATGTCTTCCTGAAAGGCTTTGCCACTATTCCCTTAGAAGTTCCCTCTCTAACCTTCTCCTTCTAGTGGCCGCCTCTTTTTTATTTAAATCATCATGCACCCTGCCAGCTGTAGCTTGAGTATGAGACGCGTGGAGTTGCCTTTGTCTCAAAGGCATCGAGTTTTTGTGTATTTACTCTGAGCGGACACTGGATGGGGCTCTTTGCACTTTCATGCCAGCAAAAGCACTTTGAAAGCAATAAGCCTTTCCATGAGAATGGTAAAAATTCCCCGGGGTCAGATAGAGTTACAGGTCTAAGCTTCCAAATCCTGTGGGAAGAGCATGTTTTGACTACACAGAATGTAGCTGAAGCTGCAGCGGAAGAAGCTCAGCTAGGCAAGGACAAGGGACAAATAAAATGTCACTTCCTATTACACACAAATCCACCAAGTAGTGGCTTTCACATTCCTCCTCAAATATTTTATTTGCTAATAGGTTCCTTATCAATGTTGCCCATAGCAACAAGAGAGATGTAAGTGGCAGAAAGTGGGCTGAATGACATTATGGCTGCTTGTAAATGTAACTGGGATCGTGCGTGGAGATGATCTGAAGGAGCTTAACAACGTGAGGTGAAACCTCCTGCAGTCTCCGAGAAGGGAGCTTCTTCATGCTGCATGAATGGTGACAGGGTAAGGCAGGAAAGCATCTCAGCAGCAAACGTTTTTGCGAGAATCAGACTGAGATTCTATAGAAAATGAGTTCATCTGATCGTTTTACCTGCTGTGAAATATTCCTTTTACCACAGATGTTTGTCTTCAGCTGGTTTTCGAAGAAGGTCAGAGGCATTTTGATATTTTTTACGGTGTGATGAATAAGCAGAGGAAAGAAATATACTTTATGGCAAAAAAGCTACAGGAAGATAGGACATACATGTTCCATTTTTTTTCCCCACTCTGCTGAGTTTTGTGTATCCCAGACAAATCAGGCTATCTCTCTGGGTCTTAGCTTCCCAGCCTGTAAACCTGAGATAATTCCTTCTCTTCTGGCTCTACTAAAAGGCTCTTTCTCCAGTGAAAAGTGCCACAGAGGTACAAACTATTTTGTGTCTGCATCTAAGGGACACAGCTCTGGAAAAGGCACCCTAGTAAAATAATGGGGCAAATAATGACGAGAAATCAGGGAAAACAGGGAATAAAAGGATTCATAAGGATGGGACAAAATTGATGAGAAACATTTGGACTAGCTGGGTGTACCCACCCAGCTAAAATGTGGGATTTCAGCTTGGATTTACAAGTATTTGGGTTGGTTCACCTCTGGACACAGGAAGCCACAGAAAAGGCTCAGGGATCACTGAAGAGTCCCACCTGGAGGAAGGCCTCGAGCTACGCTTTTGGAAGCTTTTGGAGCTTCCAGCAATCCTGCCTGGCTTAAACTGTTCAGAAGGGTTGGCTTGTTCAGCTGAAGGATTTGTAAAGATGTGGTGATCCTCTGCAGTCCTACGGGATCTCTTCAGCTGCCTGGTCTATTGTCCATACAAAGGCTGCTCAAGTCTTCTTGGGTATCACGTCCTTCTAAATATCTCCAAAAACAGTTCTGAAACGGACATACTGAGAATTAACAGTAGTTCAATTAATACAACATTCCAAAATGAGCACTGCTGTTGAAGTCTTAACATGGAAGTCTTTTAGCTACACCATTTAATATGATACACATGGAACAATGATTTTTATGGTACTTGCAACACTCCTTCTCTTGGCAAGTAGGCATTATAATAATTAGAATTTATGGGACAGCTGATCTGCTTGTGCCTCAGAGGAAGAATATGAGATAATTGGCCCAATCCTGCAGATCTGACATGACTAGGGACATGGTTTAGTGGTGCCCTGGCAGTGCTGGGTTAATGGTTGGACTTGATGATCTTAAAGGTCTCTTCCAACCAGAACAATTCTGTGATTCTATGACTCATTTTATTGAAGTTAATGAACTGGTCTTCTCAAGATTAGGAAGTTGAATGCATGAGATGCTACTACTAACATGGTCTGTTTTTCTGAAAACTACTACTGTAGGCAACACATGCAAAACAGCCTCAAAAACCAGAACCCTCTGCTGTTACTTGGTTTTTTTAAAGAAAAGTACAATCTCATGAACAGAGTGAAAACCAAGAGACCTCCCTCTGGGGTCCCATTACGCTTTTTGTCCCTGCTGTTGGATCATGTTGGGCTTTGCTGGGTGAGGTCTGATGAATGTGTGGTGACTAACACGGGCCTTGCTGGTGCCTGCTCTCCTCTACTATAAACTCCTGCTACAATAACCGAGCTGGCAGGAGGGACTGTGCGTGTCCACGCTTCAACTACCACAATATGAGTCCAGCAGCTCTGCTCGAACCACTGATGAAGGCAGGTTTGGACTAAGGCTAAGCACCGCATGCTAAGCACAACCCCACACGCCACTCTCTCCGCTTCACTACAACAGCTCTGACACGAAGGCAGAGCACACGCTATGGCACTAGCAGTTTAAACCACTACGGGAAGGTTTGCTGGAATATTTGCTGCATCCATTTTCCTCCTTCTCTGTGTGTCTGTAGAGAGGTGCAGATAACTCTGATAACAGTGAGTCTGAATGGGTTAGGGCATATTTTGAGATCTTCCAGTGAAGGAGTCTGGAAGTACAAAGCAGTGTGGGTTTTCTGCCTCCCTGCAGTGACAATTCTAATTATTGCTGAGCAAGGTTACCCAAAAGACTATGCTCTTAATGTGTCCTCTGTTGTGCATTCAGAATGAGTTTCTGATTCCTTGGTTATTTTGCAGTAAGAAAAATTGTTTTGTTTCATGGTACATCACAATATTCAACAAGCTTGCCCCTTGGGAACCCAGAGAGCTTTCAAATCTTAATATAGACATCCTTCAAATGAGATCATTAACGTGCATATATCTAGATTTAGGGCCAATGCAAGCACTTTGATTTTTGCCTGCCAAATTTTCATGTTTAGCTTCATTTGCTTCCCATATATTCACAGAACAGTACCACGTGGAATCCCTTAAACAAGAGATGGGATAACATAATTTTTCAATTGCTCTTGAAAAGGTTTTTAACCACATGAACTATTCCAGGGTTCGCTAAGAAGTTACTATTGCAAACAACGTAATTGTTCCAGACTGAATTCCTCGCATTCCAGAATAACTTTTGAAGCAAGGAGCATGACTGGGTTGAGATTTTTAACCAACCTCTTTATGGTGACACTTGGATGAATGTGAATTTTCTTCAAAAGCTTTGCATTATAAAGAAAGGACCAAAGCCTACAAACACTCAAATCTGCAGAACTAATAATGCTAATGACCCATCAATCTCGGCAAAGGAAAATAAACGTTTAAACATTAGGAAACTCTGAAATTTTTTTTTTATTTTTTATTTTAAATAAAAAAGTGAGAAAAAAAGTAGACAAACGCTGGCAAACCTAGAAATATATAAAGTTCAAGCAACAAACTCTGTTTCTCCTCTCTTTTGCTAGAAAGATAAGCCTGTTACTTGCCTTTTGAATGACCCCAAGGCTTGCTGTCGTGAGCAGCCGAGTCGCTCCTTAAAGAGATGTCCAACTTATGTGTCCCTGGGCTTCACCTGGACTAAAGAACACACAGTTTTTTCTGGTCATATGTTTACTCTCCACATTCAAACCATTATTGTCACATTCATCTAAAGACAACGTCATTTCAGGGTTTGCCCAATGGAGACTGTCACCACAATCTTCACTGTGGAACACCTACAGGTCTGGGATAGATGAGCTGTTGCTCTGGAGATTAGTTCTGCTTGCTCAGGTCGAAGGTCCTCAGTTCTGCAATTGTCTTCCTCTACGAGCGCAGTGGAGTCCAGTCTTGGCAACCCACAAACCCAAACCTACCTGCTTACGCAGCTTTCTTGGATGAACTGAATTAAACAGTGGGTGGTTTATGAGAGGGCCCACACCGGGGAGCAGGGCCTGTAACTCACCGCCTGCTCCTGCCATACAGGGCACAACAGAATCAAACTTCTGTGTGGTCAGGAGGCCAGTAAACCAACATAAATGGGAAACAGCACGCTTCAGAGGGCCTGTTTGATCTCCATTTTGATTCTCATTGGAGAGATTCTCATTGCCCACACATCAGCCTGTTTCCATGGAATTCATACCAGATGTAGACTTGGCCTTGCAAGTCCAGAACTTCAGTTTACCTTTTTAAAGACTCTGTTTTTTGTAGAATCAGTTTAGCTGTTGTATAAAACAACAGTATCTTGTACCATTCAAAACTAAAGGAATTAGCTCTGTGTTTTATTAGTCTCACTTCCGATGAGTACAAAGCTTTTGTGATTGTTCTCCTCATCGGTCTGACCGCAGCCCTGGCCTGCTGATCACCCACACCAAGGGACCTGCCAGAGTGTGCCGAGACTTCCCCCAAAGCTGGGTGTTTTGTGGCAAGTGATAGTACAAGGTAGTAATTGGGTCTCGGCCTGACGCGGAGTTGGGACGTAGCCAGGGTAACTCAGCCAGGACTGGGACCTGGAACTAGTTTCACAGATAAAGACACCGACCATTACATTCTTCAAAGCCTAATGAAAAGAGATGCTCTGGTTGAGGTTACAGTGTCTCAATTAAAGAAAAGGAAAAAGAAAAAAAAGCCACACAAAGAGAGAAATATTTCTACATGATTAAAAAAAAAAAGTAGGAAAAGGTTCAGCTGGAATTTGAGCATTCATAAACACTGAAGTCCATCAACCACAAGACAGATCTATTAGGAAAATAGATTTAATTAATTCTTCTACTCGTTTCTTTTCCTCAGGCAAGAAGAAAATCCTTTTTCTCTCCTAGAGGTGTTAAATAATTTACCTCACCATGCTCTTTGCAACCAACCAACCACAGACTCCCTCAGTTTACTCCTGGTCTCCAGACAACCACGGACGGTACACGCTCCCTGCTTGTCTCTGGATGTTACTGTTTGAACAAAAGCTGCAAACTTCCCCTTTTCAGTAAGCATGCAGAATAAAATTGCAGGCAGAGCGCAACGTGACAGCTACACATCCAGATTGTACTAACACAGCAACACACTCTCCAGGAAGATGCATCTTCCATTAACGGGTGTCTGCTGCTTGTGCTACCAATGCTGAAAACACCCATGTTAGACTATCAGGCCAAATAGATTTGATAAAAATACACGGGATTCTGGGACTGTTATTATTTCTGGAAAAGCTTGTTCCAGAAATAGTCTCTGCCCACCTGCAGCTCTCCAAACCTGACCCATGCCTCACTGATCATTAATACTGCACTTGGGGACTGGACTTCACTGGTCTCTGCTGGTTCTGCCACTGCAACAGATTAGTTTCTACGGCTCCAAACCACTGTTAAAAACAGCTTACCTCCATCCAGGTTTAGCTGAGTCATGTTGGAAAATCCTTGGAGATCAAGCCTATAAGAACTACAAGCGATTAGAATTAAATGGGACATTTTGGGAGGCACAGAGGAACTTACCCAGTTGTTCCAGGTTACAAGACACTGTGACTAGATACTACATAAACCTCTGCCTCTGCCAAGTCCAATTACTGTCCAGAAAAAGAAGGAAGGATTAGGAACCACACCTATAAAGCTAGTACAGCTTTAGATTGGAAAACAAGAACAAAAAAAAAAAAGTATGAGCCCCCTGAGAGTTTTCCTATTCTTCAAACTACTGTATAAATTCCATTTAACGTGTGAGCTCGAGTTCTAATAAAGATTTTGAAATGTTGCCTTTCCAATAGTCAATATTTTGTCTACGGAAGTGATGGAAGGGAGATGATATCCAACCCTTAACAAGCACTCGTAGGTACAACAGATACCAAGCTTGATACTATCTTACTTTCTGTTTACAGCAGGAGTGATGCGGAAGAGTTTGACCAATCAAACTGTGTGGGAGTTTTGCCTTGACATGAACAAGATGGAAGTCGCTGCTAATACGGGTGGTTCGGGGTCCCCATATGAGCACACACAAGGACAGAGTTTCAAGAGCTCAGTGCCCACAGTTAGGAGAAGATTTTCAAGAGGATTTATGTGTTGAATGCTTGTAACATCCAGCTACTTGTAAAAGAGCCCAAGCAAGAGCTAAGACGTGTATGCGCTGCCAGTGACACATACTTAGTCCTTTGATCATTTTGTCACTAAGCCAGCAATTCTGTGAGCAGTCAGCGGTTCCGGGTTCTCCAAATACCCGTGAAAAGAAAGCCCTCCATGTCTCAAGTTAGGAACACCGCAAAGTTAAGTCTTTAGTTTAAGCCTGCTTTTACCACAGCAAAGACCAAGAAGACTTACCTCAAGTGATTAAAATGGGCAAAAGGCAAAGGAATAATTTTCAAGACTCTCTATTTCAAGCTTGCATTTGGTTCAACACAGCAAAAATTTAACAGGAAATGCAGAATCCCATGCCTTGCCATGTCAGATACTTTGATAGCCAGGCCTGAAAAACTGTGGGAAGTGAGATTCAGTTTAAAAATGACTGATTTTTAGGGTCTGGAAGCCATAAGAAAGGCTAGGCATAACAGATCCTGCCATTGACAGGGCTTATTTCTTACTGTCCACTCCAGCTCTGCTTTCTGTGATTCTACATGTGCTGAAAGGATGTAAATCTACTTTTTCATTGGTAAAAAAAAATGAAGTTTAGACATGATCTCCCTGTTAGGTGTAAGGATTATGGCGCACAGAGGACATTGAGCTGTTGGAGAGGGTCCAGAGGAAGGCTACAGAGATGATCAGTGGGCTGGAACAGCTCTCCTACAAAGACAGGCTGAGAGAGTTGGGCTTGTTCAGCCTGGAGAAGGCTCCAGGGAGACCTCACTGCAGCCTTTAAGTATCTGAAGGTGGCCTACAAGAAAGCTGGGGAGGGACTTTACAAAGGCCTGTAGTGATAGGATGAGAAGTAATGGGTTCAAAGTGGAAGAGGGGAGATTTAGATAAGAAATTAGAAGGACATTCTTCACTGTGAGGGTGGTGAGACACTGGCACAGGCCACACAGGGAGGTTGTGGATGCCCCATCCCTGGAGGTGTTCAAGGCCAGGTTGGACGGAGCCTTCATCAACCCGGTCTAGTGAGAGGTGTCCCTGCCATGGCAGGGGTGTTGGAACTAGGCATCTCTGAGGTCCTTTCCAACCCAAACCATTCCATGATTCTGTGATTAACGCCCTGCTCCATCAACACAGGTCAATGCTCCATGAGTGGTGGGGAAGAGATACTAGGACTAGACGGGCTCCTCCCACCACCCACCCTGCTCACACCTGCTTCCCTCCCTGCATTCACGGCACAGCAGTACTCAGCTGGTGTCACTTACACCAGTTCCTTGAATAATAAATACTAACTACACTTTTAGGCTGGCCTAACTGCGAGCAGACCCAGGCCCATCTCCCAGGCCCGGGAGCCCGCCGGGCCTGCAGGCGAGGCCCAGCCTGAGGGGCCAGCCCGGGCAGAGGGGGCAAGCGGCCA
>VZZY01006581.1:0-52940 GCA_013400335.1 Eurystomus gularis | reverse complement strand
CCAGGGGAGGTTTAGATTGGATATCAGGAAGAAGTTCTTCACTGAAAGAGAACAGGCTGCCCAGGGAGGTGGTGGAGTCACCATCTGTGGAGGTGTTCAGAAAACGAGTACATGTGGCTCTTTGAGACATGGTCTAGGGGTCAGGGAGATGTTCGAAGAAGGTTGGACTAGATGATCCTAGAGGTCTTTTCCAACGTGAATGATTCTGTGATATCAGGGGGAATTTTTGAGTTAATGGAATGGGTTTGTTCTATATATTAAATTACTTCATCAAAGAGAACAATGCAGTGAGGTTGGTTTGGTTTGGGTTTTTTTTTCTGGAGAGCTGAGTCATACTTTAATCACTTTTTTCCCAAAAGAGGACAGCCTCTAATAAATCTGTAGGCGAAGTGATAAACATATTATAAAGAGTCAAAGGGATTTTTCCCCCCCCTCCCACTGAAAATGAGTCAGCAATTAAATTATCTTGAAAGAAAATCAGTACTGAGTTTGTCCTCTGGGTTCAGCAAATGTTTACATTTTAAGAAAACGTTTATACATTAAACATTTATTCACAGTGATAGATTGTGTACGTGGTCTCCTGTATAGTGAAGTGCACATCAGAATCTCTCCCTAAATGTCTGTCAATCAGAAATACTTGTATTTGATCAGAAAAGCAGATTGATGATGGTTTACTAAAACAGACAATATCCTCGATCGAAATTTTGTTTTTCTTGCAAGGCGAGATACACCCGAACACCCTCACTGTCAAGTGTCACTGCCACGTGAAGGGCTTTAATCCTGTGTTGGATTCTGTGGTTATATCATACGAGCGATGGGATGCGGCACAGTGGAAAAGCTTGACAGAAGCATTCCTGCTGCAATACAAAGACTCATTCATATTTTCAGTGTTGCTTTGGTCAGCAGGAATTAAGTGACTTGACATTTTGGGGGGACTTGCTTTAGAATACAGTGGGAGGGGAATAGGTGGCTCCGCTGGAGGTCTTGTTACGGGCTGAAGGAACCTCCTCTGTGTGTCTGCTTAAAATACCTTCTGTTGAATGCTTGGCTTACCAGTTAATGAGGTGGGACGGACTGATGAAATAACAGGAGTGGTGAAAGTGTGTGTGAATGCTGCCACGCTTGACAGATGCATTGTTTAAGCTTGGATGTATTAACTGCTCAAAAAGCTTTGCCAAGGGGATCAAGTCAGGCTGTGACTGCAGGGTACGGAGATCCACCAAGGCTTGCTTTGAGCTGGTAGTGGTGTAATCGTAGCAGCAGTGACACTCGGCACGAGCTGTGAACCCTGCTAGAGAAATCAGACCGACACTTGGACACTTAACCCCTTCGCTGAGACTTGTGTGCCCATCGCCATGCTCTTGTTTGCTCAAGCAGTGCCCAGTTTGGGTAAAAGTACACAGCCTGCAGAGTAAATAAACCCTTTGTAAGCCCAAGAAGTCATTGAGCTGTTTTCCTGCAGCCTTTTCTAAAAATTGATCCTCTTGTAAAGAGCGGTTCTAAAAATGAAAAACTGTTAAAGCAAGGGGAATAGGAGACAAGCTCTGAGAGAGCAGGAAAATGCTGATGGTCGTGATGAGCTTGTTACCTTGGTTCTCTCCATTTTGCATCGCTGTAGATGAGTGCAAAGTGTCTGTGTTCACCAGACTGTAGCTTGCCGTTGATTTTTGAAACACACTGGTAGGCATTGATGCTTACCAACAGCGTGTTCCTGAGAAGATTCACTGGTGGTAGCAGCAGGATGCAGCCCAAGTGCTTTCTATGGGATACCATCGACACTGATCTCTGGTTGGCTTTTCCAACACTGATTCATCCACTGCTGCCCTGTTTAAGTTTTGATTTAAGTTTAAGAATGGACGAGGCACAAAGTGTGGTTGGTTCTCCTGAACAAATGCTAACAAATACTGGTTTCCTGAACTGTTGTGAGGGGTTGCTCTCCCCACCCACCAAAACATCAATGACAGAAATCAAACAGAGTAAAAAGTAATGATGGCAAAAGCCTTCCCGCATTGAGTTCAAACTTCCGTGGAGACAATTAAGTGTGTGCACAACCTGAGAGGTCTGATGGCAATGCTGGTTAAGCGGGGAAGGAAGGAACCAGCTACTGTGGTAAGGGATGGAGGTACAGCCGGGCCGTAATGACGGAGGTAGGGGACTGTCCTTGGGAAGAAGTGGTGCTTTTAGCAAATGAAAGATAAACTGGCGGAAAAAAATTCAAGCCCACTTCTGTCAACACAGACACGCGTTTTAACTGCATTCCTGTGATACTTGATGTGAGCGAACACTGTTCCATTGCAGTCCGGTAGAAATAATGTTTAACTAAGCATGAATGTAAAACTGGACTTGGTTACCCGGGGCCAGCCTGACTGAATGTGTAGAAGGGGTGAGGAGCGTTACTGATCGCATGAGGTGGGCTTAGGAAAACTTGGGGGAAGCCATTACGGTAAAAATGGTTGTGTATCAAAGATACAGGACAATGCATTCACAGAATTGCGGGGGTTGGAAAGGACCTTGAGAGATCATCTAGTCCAACCCCCCTACTAAAGCAGTTTCACCTAGAACAGAGGTCACAGGAACATGTCCAGGCGGGTTTTGAAAGTCTCCAGAGAAGGAGACTCCACAAAACTGTCTCACTAAGTGACATTTTTGGTAACTGGTGTTTGCCCTGAGTCTGGAAACGCTCTCATGGTCATTTGCCAGCTGTATGCCTCTGTCTGGATTTAAACAGCAGCAGGAGATGTGGTGCTGGTCTTGAGCAGTGCTTCATAGACAATAGCAGCTACCCCAGCTGGTGGAAGCAGGAACGAGATCTTTAGAGATGATGCACCTGTGAAATGCAAACAACTCCTGTAAAATGACATGAAGCTCTGGAACCCTTAACACAAGAAGGACATGGACCTGATGGAGTGGGTCCAGAGAAGGGCCACAAAAGTGATCAGAGGGCTGAATCACCTCTCCTATGAAGATGGGCTGAGAGAGCTGGGGTTGTTCATCCTGGAGAAGAGAAGGCTTCAGGGAGACCTTACTGCAGCCTTCCAGTATCTTAAGGGGGCCTACAAAAAAGCTGGGGAGGGACTTTTTACAAGAGCTTGTACTGATAGGTTGAGGGGTGATGGTTTTAAACTAGAGAAGGGTAGATTTAGAATAGACATTAGGATGAAGGTCTTTACTCTGAGGGTGGTGGAACACTGAGAGAGGTGGAGACTCCATCCCTGGAGACATTCAAGGCTTGATGGGGCTCTGAGCAACCTGGTTAATTAGAGATGTCACTGCTGACTGCAGGGGGTTGGACTTTTTTGAAGATGACCTTTGAAGATCCCTTCCAACCCAATGCATTTAGTGCTTCTAAGACGGTCATCTATAAAGCTATGCAAGTTTTCACGGTATCATGTCAAACATGACTTCGTTGTTGCTGCCTGTGGCTGTTCAACTGTGCAGGATTAATTAAGCTGGTTAAAGGACTTTTTTTTTTTCTCTTCCCTTTCTTTTTGTTCTTTTCTTGATTGTATTATAGAAGAGAACCTTCCCATTTATTCAAACACCTCAGTTTCTTTAGATTTTAATTATTTTAATTTGGTGGTGGGTTTTCTTATTTTCTGAGATCCTTAATGTAGCGCATCATACAGCGTTTAACATAAAGGAAAATAAAGAGTAGGAATAAACACCACTGGGATTACAACTTATAGTGGGAAGGTGTGTTTCAGTTATTCGGCTTCAGTGAAAAAATAACATTACTTTAAACTTTAATGGTCTGTTGCAAACTTCCACTTGATGCTAATACAATATTTATAATGTGGTTAGATGTCTGTAACATGTAGTGCTCAGTTCAACAGTTTTGATCCTGCAATTACTGATTTACTGCAATAAATTAAAATCTATCATACCAGATACGATGTAGCAAGGCTTAATTCTGCCTCATAAGCGATATCTGCATGCATCAGCAGCACCAAGTTTTTATGTGTAGAGCATTAAATTTGTACTGGCTTGTTTGCCTGTGAATGTTTAGTCAATAGAGTGCAAACTGTGGATGTCAAATAACCTTCAGCTGTACAATAAACTAGAAATTGTTGAGGAGTCTCTAAAAGCCACGCTGCCCAAACTGGGGAACTGCTGAAGAGTTACTTCTGCAGAACTCCTGCCTGGTGGCAAAATTAGCAAACGAGGACACGTCTTCCATGGCACAGATACTGGTTAGTCCTTTTTTATTATGATTTCCTTTTCCTTCCTGTAGCTTAGTTATCAGTTATTAGTTAGAGAGTCCAACGGAGGCTATGAGGATGATGAGGGGACTGGAACACCTGCCTTATGAGGAAAGGTTGAGAGACCTGGGGCTGGTTAGTCTGGAGAAGAGAAGACTGAGAGGGGATCTAATGAATGTGGATCAATAGATGAGGGCTGGGTGTCATGAAGAAAGGGGCAACCTCACTTGTGCCCTGCGATAGGACAAGGGGCAATGGATGCGAGCGAGAGCACAGGAAGTTCCACCTCAACATGAGGAGGAACTTCTTGACTGTGAGGGTGACAGAGCACTGGAAGGGGCTCCCCAGAGAGGTTGTGGAGTCTCCTTCTCTGGAGACTTTCCAGACCCATCTGGATGCATTCCTGTGTGACCTGCCCTAGATTCTATGGTCCTGCTTGGCAGGGGGGTTGGACTTGGTGATCTCCAGAGGTCCCTTCCAACCCCTCACATTCTATGATTCTATGATGATCATGCAGTGAAGTACCCTGGAAAGGAGGGATGTGACAATCTAGAGGGATTTGTTGCCACTCTGAAGGTGGCGGGTGAGAACTCTGGTGTGATTCTCTGTCCTCGAATACACTTGGACAGTGTGTGCTGACCGGTACACTTCAGCCATTTGTCAGGTAAATACAGTGCTTGATGCTTCCAAATGCAAGTTTGGCAAAAGCAAACAATCATAGAATCATTATGGCTGGAAAGGACCACCAGGATCATCAAGTCCAGCCTTCATCCCAACATCTCTCCAGCCACTAGACCATAGCCTCAAGTGCTACATCTACTCGTTTTTAACACCTCCAGGGATGGTGACAACTCCTCCCTGGGCAGTCTGCTTCTTTCCTTCCTTCTGTTTTTTCTTCAGTTTGCTGAATATCTGTGTGTAAGGGCAAATTTTGTTCCTTGAAATTAAAGCAACCTCAATTTCCTAAGTCAAGGTATTTCTGTTTGATGTTCAGAAGAACCATAATCTATCCCTTCACTTCTGGGGGCCGGTTCCAGACCAACTGGAGCATATTTAAGAGTGGGTGGGGGTTGGGGGTGGGTTTTTTGTTTGTTTTACAATAAAATCCTCTTTGAAGAAAATAAAGAAGCTGAAGCAAATACGGAAAAGCTTGTTGCAGTGTCCTGCATGTCCTGGTGGCAGGCTTTTAGATAAAAAAGTTATACAGTAACATAACTGTGTCTCCAATATGATGCCATGATAGATGCAAATTAGAACTTCTAGGAAAGAAGCGTGAAGAAAAATGGGCAGCCGGGTATTTTTCCATACTTCAGTCTCCAGCAATCATGACAGGAAAAGAAAGAGGTGGAAACCGGCAGATGTGAATGACTGAAGTGTATGGCCAAAGTGATTTGTTAAAATTATTTCTCCTTTATCTCCAAAAAGTTTATTGTATGTGTAGTTTTGTGTTTTTCTGATCCGTTTTTCAGATTCCAGCTCGGTAGGGCTGAACTCTTGATGTCATGCTTGGTGCTTTAAATATCAAGTAGAAAGCTTTGTGGCATTAATTTTATAAATAGACCTAGTACTCAAAAATAGTCTTATCGATAATCAGCTTTGTCTGCCTTGGTTCTGGAATGCTCACTACATGTTTGTGTAACTGGGAACTCGGTCACACAGAAAATGGAATCCTTTTGGGAGCTGACCTGTGTGACAGCATTTAAGTATCTGGTCGATAAGAAGTTTGTTCTGGGTTGTCCTGAAATTGAAATTTTACTGTGTGGTGGGTTAAGAGAAAGTTGTGTGTTTTTCACTATCTCTGTGCACTCCCATAGTTTTGTGGTTCTCCTATAAATTGATGACTCTGCTCAGAAAGTATCTTTGCAGCCCTTCTTTTGAGTTCCTCTGCCTGGTTAAGCCACACAGGGAGATGGGGATTCCTGCCCCATCTGTTCTGTGCCTCTTCCCATCTCCTGTGTAACACAAGATCCAGTTTCAGTCGGGTGTAGCTCCACCAGAACCGACCGTCTCTTGGTCTTTGTTTGCTCTGTACTTCACCAGTGTCGTTAAATATTGACGGGTGATTTCTGTGCGTGGAAATAGGAGCGTAGAGACCGCGGCTCTGGTGGGTTAATGAATACGGACACTGCGAAATGTGTGCCATGGTTGGGGGAGCTTTTTAAAGTTGATAGGCTATAATGGCAAATAAAAAGTTTTCTTTTTCAGCTCTGTTACAGACCTGGGGTGAGTTGGACCTAAATTTAGAGCAAGAAGTAATCTCTACGTGACAGAGGCCTAATTGAAAACCTATGAATCAGTGCATTTGCTGCCCTTGACTTCAGTGGGTTTCCAGGCGGACTTTGGTCCGTGTGCTGTAGCCCACGGTTGCCTGCCTCTGACAGCTCGGATCTGGGCTCACACCGTCATTTGGGAAGCGGAGTGTCTGTGTGGCCATCGTACAGATCCTATCCCTGGAGAAGATGTGATTTTTCTGTAAACTTCATCACTTACCCAGTGGAAAGGAGGTAGTTGTCATGTCTTAGAAAATAAGCCTCTTTTGCTTCTGCTTTCTATGCACATGAGTTTCAGGGGGTGGATAGTTTCTTGTCCTTGGGTTTATGTGCCTTTTATCGCTGCAGTGTGGCTATGCCAAGGCCTGTCCTGCGCCGTACGGGTGGTAAAAACACTTTAAACTTGGTGTCCGAATAGAAAGGATGATGTTAATGCAGGGGCACAATTTGATGGCCTGCAGTTGAGATCCTAAACTGTTCAGTTTTTGAATGCCCTCAGCTGGTCCTGCCAGCTGCCAGAGCTCTGTTGTGCTGGGGGTTGGTTATTTATTTATTTATTACTTTTTACACAGAACTGCCAGGCTGCAGAGAAGGTGAAGCCTGGAAGAATGTAAATATTGAAATTTCATTTCCTTCTTGGTTACTCTGCCACCACTCTTCTGCTTGGGTGGGAGCATTTAAGAAGGATGAATCTATTGTTCCCCCAGCTTAAAGCACTTGAAATGTCTCCTCTTGGGGTGTCCTTTCATCCTTCCATCCTCAGCAGAAGCAACTCTCACCTTCAGAAGAAACACAGCTCGGTTGGTTTGCACAACAGGTTTCTGATGGGAGCAGGAGCCCAGCTGCTGCTGTCTCTCTGCAGAGGAAAGATGGGGAGGGAGACAAGTAAACAAGGAGTGCTGCAGTCTTCTGGGGCCATGACTGGTGCCTGCAGTTATTTATTAACTTTCAGAATTAGAAATTGTAGAATTAATCCCTTTTTTTTTTGGTATGCTCTTCAAAACAGTGTTTGTGAGGTGAGCGATGTCCAGATTCCTCCTGGGTTTGTTCTGAACGTGTGCATGGCCCTGTAGGGTTGGTGACCTGCCTCTAGCCGCGGCACACAGCTCTCTTAGGCTTTAGTGCCTCCAACAGCGTCCTTTCAAGAGCCGAAACTGTGAGATCAAAACCACCTCCTTGGAGCCAAGCCTGGCTTTTCATTCCTGGGAGGTGTGAAGCTGCGCGGGGCTCTGGCCAGGCCAGCCCTGCCCGCTCTGCCCCGGGAAGCAGCTTTGGCAGCATCGCCCGCTCTCGGCAGCCAGCCTGCAGTGGAAACGTAGGCAAAGCCTTTCTCTTTGGAAGGCTTCAAGAGATCAAAGGCAACTCTTTGGCCTTGGGAAGCATTTTTTGCTACCCAGGCCTGGCTCCACGCGTGCTATTTCTTGCCTGATTTTGATTCAGCTGCTTTCCGTACTCATTTGAAGCTTTACTCTCAGTGTGTCGTCTTTGCTAGAGGTTCCTTTCATTTTCTGGAGAATACTCCTGTGCAGTTGGCTTTGTGCTATCCAGGTAGGGGTTGCTGGCCAGAAAAACTGATGTGTTGATATTTAAGGTGATTAAAAAAAAAAGAAATGAGGATTTTGATACAAAAGGCAATGCTAAAATTTCTTCAGTCCTTTATCTACATATACCTCTTGTCTGATGCAGAGTTGAACAGATTAAGTGCTGTATTTTGTAATGCCATAAACCCTCATAATCAGTGAAACATTGCTGTGCTTTTAAACGGTCCTTATCTTTGTGTCTGCTCTTACTCTAAGTCATCAGGTACTAAAAATACATTCAACTCGCCCAGTCTTAATGGCATTGACTTTATGTGGCTTTACCACTCTTGAGTTCTACATCTGATTCCGACTCTGTAAGTCTAAATGTTGGATGCTGAAGTTGTGCAGCCTTTGTACTGGGTTTTCACTGCTTGATTTTGGTGGGAAGCGTGTTGGGTGTGATGTGTAAACGCTTCTGACGGATCGATATTTTATGTATCTGTGCTATATAGAGGCTACAACTGAAGAGTTACTCAGCTTTGCACGAGAGTTGGAACACGTCCATAAAATGCGTTTGCAGAACAGAGAGAGAATTTTGTAGAGGAACATTAGTTCCCAGTGCGTTGCAGCATGGGGATGGATTTTGTGCTAGCTCATCAGGCTTTTGTTTCTGTTCCATATTTGAATTCTGAGGTGTGCGATAGGAAACTCTCTGGCACCTAAACCAGACCGGTATTTCTTGAGGAGCAGAGAAGTTGATATTGCACATGAAGATCAAGATTACAGGGTTGGTGGTTGTGTGGGATCTTTATAGCATCATACACTGCTATTATATGGGGTTCTTTGGTTTGTTGGTTTTTTTTTTTCCAATAATGACCACATTGTAACAATCTTTAGGTGCTTTATGGACTTCCTACTGTTTCCTCTTTCGTGGTACCGCCAGTTCAGCTGCTATAGTGGTAAATACTGGGAAGTAGTGTGATGTATGTGCACTCTTGAGCATTTTTACCTGCTGGAAATAGAAGAGTTTGATCTCATGGTCACTTATTTCTCCATAGATTAAGGTCATCTTCTGGCAAACTTCTCCGAGTACAGCCCGCTCCAACTTCTCTTGGTGAATGCGCAGAACTGAAGGCAGGGAAGATAATGGCACCTAATTTTTAGTTTGCGGGTTTTTCTGTGCTTTGTTCTTCCACAGTCGTTGGCTGAGCAGCTGTCACTTTGTTTTCTTTGACCTCAGCCTTTGACGACTTGGTGCTTTGTTGCTCAGCCTTCACACGCTGTTCCCGTGCCTCGTGACTAAATTACCAGTGCTTTGGAAAGAAACACCACTAGAAATAAATCCAGCGCCAGCTTTCTTCCGTTTCTTCATTGTATATAGAAAATAGTGATTTTCTTTGGGAGATAGATTGTTTTCTACAGAATCCACTGCCACGGGTATTTCTTGTGCTGTGAAGATGTCCGATTATAATTTTGTGCTGCTGTCTAAGAAATCTTAAATTCATTTGTCGCTGAAAGGACTCTGACTAGTTGTCCTGATGTATCCTGGGGGAACAGCTGAGCTAATGAGTAAAGATATTTTAGGGAGAATAAGCCCCAAACCTCAAAGTTACAGAATGGAATGTCTTAACTGCTAGTGACGTGCCTTACCTTCTGTTTTATTTTTAGTTGCTCTTCTACAGCGGGTAGCAGAATTGGAAAAGGTCAATGCAGAATTTCTGCGCACAAAGCAGCAACTTGAGCAAGAATTTAATCAAAAGAGAGCAAAATTTAAGGAATTATACTTGGCTAAGGAAGGTAAGTTCTCCATTCTCTGAATTATTGTGAAGTTTATTAAACTCCATCTTCAAATAATTCCTCTATGAAGAAGAACCTTTGTAATGCCAACTGCCCATGCACACCACATCCTGTTTTTAGAAATTACTTTTATTTTAAGGAAAATTAAGATTTAAGGGAGTTTTCTACTGGGATGTTGACTGCACATTCAGCACGGGCAGTGGGATAAGCCATTGTGGTTGGGTCGGATTTGCCAAAATGCAAAAGTGACGGTAGTCTTTTACACAGGTATAAAGAACATAAGCAGAGAGTAAAATCCAGTAGGCTATTTAGCTTCCTAGAAGGAATTTTTAGACTTTAAGTTTTAAGTTAACAATTTAAGTGGAAAGACACGGTGTAGATGGTGTGCTGTTTGTACTTTGTGCCTAGCTTTTTTTCATAGTATTAATCTGGCTTAGATTTCCATCTGAGGTAGAACATAAGCAGGCAAACATAAAAGTTTTAATATCAGCCAAGGGCATCTATTTCAATAACAGCCTTTATAGGAAAATTTGAACCATGTGAGCTCAAATATCTGATGAATTGGAGAGTAGAGATAGCTGTGGTTCTGAGAGCCAAATTGATTTATTTCTAATCCTGATGATTTTCCTGTCCTTAACATATGAAAGCAGAGCCAAAAAATAATGCATTAAGACTGCAGCTGCTTGTGTAAGCTTACGAGAGCAGAAATTCAACAGGCATAATGAAGATCAGATCGTACGGAAGCCTGGTTCCTTGCGTTTCCAGCAGCTGGATGAAGGGAAATTTAAGATACAAGACTGTACTGATGAGATCAGCAATAATTCTTCCTTTTCAGAACAGTCAAAAAATAGAAAATAAAAATAAATTGTGACAAGGGAAAAAGAAGTCCAGCTTTCACATGGGGTGAAGTGAAGGGTTACCAGAGGAGAATACAAAATCAATTATTCTTTTTTTTTCTTTCCCCCTCAAAGCTTTTTTTCCTTCCCCATTCTCCAAGACCCTTCCCTCAATGGACATTGGGACTGTTGCAACCCATCCCTAACAGTGTTTGAAAACTATGTAATATAAATACTACAGGATCTTGTTGTGTTGGTTTTTTTTTTAACACAAAGATCAATGCCCTTTTGAGTACCCTCTTAACACTGGGCTCCTATCCAGGGGTGATGTGTTGGGCACCAGGGTTGATGAAGCTTTTTGGTTTTGAGGGAAGTACATGGAGATAGCTTGGTGTGTGGTGTACACTGGCCAGATGTTTCTGCTCAGAGTGATTGCCACTGACATGGGCTGTGTGGGCATGAAACCACGTTTTGTGCTAGTGCTTTTGGAATGAATTGTATAATATATATCTTCCAGAGCTTTTTGCTTCAGAATAACCGAAAACTAAGGGTAATGTGAAATTAGTTTAATTTCTGTTTATAGGTGCAACAATTAGAGAAGCAGTGGAAGTTCCACTGAGTGTATCCCTTTTTTTCCTTAGTAGCAGCTCAGATTTAGCAAAGCCACGGCAAAGGGCAAATTAGGCCGCGTAGCTTTCTTATGTGGGCCCTACACAGTGGTCACAGAGTGTTTCTGTTCAAGAAATATGAAGTGTTCTATCCAAATTCAGGATCAGGTTGCTGTCGAAAATGAGGGAAGAACTATTTTCCCATCTGTTGGTCTTCTCTTTTCCAGATTCGTTACCAGAATGAGTTAAATAATCATGAACTAATTAAAAGCACGGTTCATTTTCATGAGGTATATTGATTCATAGATTCTATCTACGGTGGCTACTTTGTGGCTGCGTCCTGTTTTAATAAAGGGCAAGGGCAAGTGAAGTCAAGAACTAATGCTCCCTACAGATGCCTGCTACCGTTTGTGCAGTTACTATGGGTAGATGCTTTAATATCAGTGCTTCCTTCACCCCCCCTGGTTAGAGCCCTGTTCTTTGCCAGTGACTATGGATGTTCTTCAGATTGAAGTTACTAGTCATGTAACGATTAATAAACTACTAAATAATGATTAAATGTAAATAATCCTTCTTTTCAGAGGACCTCAAGCGGCAAAACGCAGTGCTGCAAGCAGCCCAGGATGATCTGGGACAACTGCGGACCCAGCTGATGGAAGCTCATGCCGAAATGGAGAACATCAAAGCTATAGCTACGGTATCAGAGAATACAAAGCAGGAAGCTATCGATGAGGTGAAGAGACAGTGGCAAGAAGAAGTAGCTTCACTACAAGCTATTATGAAAGGTAACAACCAGACAAGCAGCTGCCGTTAGGATCAGACCCCTCTTTGGTATGCCTTCAGTGGTTTGTGCCTGCTCTCCCACAGAATGTGGATTCTGGCTTTTTATGGCTTGGCAAAACTGGGCTACGGAAGTGATGGATGAGGCGTAATTCCTAAGTGTGTGAAAAGGAGCGTGGTGGTTCCTTTCCATTAGTATGAGGATAGAATTTAGAAGAAATTACGGAAATGAGAACTCCCACGTATATACAAAGCATCGCTGAGGGACTATGAATGTGATACTTCATCCTTCCACGAAGCTAAGTAGAATGCATGTAATTTGACAAGTCTGAAAGCAGCTTTAGGCTGACAGCACAATTCCCTTCTCTCCTGTGTAAACACAGCACTGCTGTCGGGCAGTTGTGTCCCTCCAGTACTAGCACGTGGACTTTTCCCCAGGCTACTGGCTGAACATGCTGCCTTCCACCGGTCCTGAGGCTTCTTTTTTTTTTTGTCTTGATGGTTCTGAGCTGTTCTTTCTGATGGTTTTATGTTGCACGGCTGTTGACATTTTCAAGACAGTCTATGTGCAGGGAACAAAACGCAGGATGTAAACAGGGGACAGACTGTTGCCATAACTGGCTGTTTTCTGAAAGGCTCCCAAACAGGATCACAATATCCTGAGCCTACAGCCTCTTGGCTCTAGGCGGTTTTTCCATCACCTGATTATTTTTTTCCGCCAGAGAAGACACATCTTCATGTATGTTGAGGACACAAATTTCTGTTTGGTTATGATCCACACAGATAGGTGAAGCCAGATGAAGGCTCGGCTGTGCCAGCTGCTGTCCCTGTGTAAACAGAGACAGCTCCTTACACGAAGGGCTGATAGTAATAATAGGGAACGGAAAACTCTGGGAGAAGTTCTCGTTCCTTTGCACTTTGGAGTAAGTAAGTAGGGGTTTGGTAGTTTGTTTGGATGATGTGCTTGGAGGTACAAAATGTGCTGCCAAATAGGATGTTAGACATGTACATTAGTTTGAAATCAGGAGCTATGCAGTTTTGGGGGCTTGATTTTGTACGCTAGTAATGATACAAATTGAGATGCATTTCCTTTGGATTTTTTGCTCATGCAGTTGGGTTTTTGGGCAAGAGTCAAAAGGGAAGGGGGGAGTTCACTGTTGTCCTATCAATTACAAGAAGTCATGGACTAGTTGCAGATGGAGTTCCTAGAGCTCTGTGTTTTTAACTTACGTTGAAAATAAGTTTTGGAAATGCTGTTTTATAGAGACTGTTCGCGACTATGAGCTCCAGTATCATCACAGGTTGGAGCAGGAGCGAGCTCAGTGGAATCAATATCGAGAAAATGTGGAACGGGAAATAGCAGAGTTAAGAAGGCGACTGTCTGAAGGTCAAGAGGAAGAAAACCTAGAAAATGAAATGAAAAAGGTACATTGAAATCTAGTTCTTCAGCTTCTGTTTCAAAGCGTGGTGTTGCGCATGAGTTCATTCCTGTGGCCTGCTATCATTCCTCAGAAATACCCATAGCCTGTTCTGCTGACTCTCAGCTCTTTGTTCATGGACGTCATCGTGACCTAATCCTGCCCTTGAATATGTCAAGGTGTTGTACCTGGTGATGTGGATTCAGTAAGAGGACTGCACCTGAGAGCATGGCAAGGTTTGGCCTTCAGCTTGTCAACACAGGAGGCCTTGTAAAGTCTCTTGGCACAATGTGGGTTGTTCAAAGATTGATGCCTTAAGAAGGAGGTGCCTTGTGTGGGGTTTGGATTTGGTTTTTTTGTTGAGTTGGAAGATTCGGTGTATTTCTCTTTCAGGAAGAAAACTGAACCTGTCATAATAGATCGGTATTCCGGAATCTTTAGCATGTTATAAAAACTTGCATTTAAGTGAATTTGTCTTCTCAACAGGCCTACAGTTTTCTTCAAGGTATTCTAAGACAACTTCAATGTAGTAAATGATCCTATATTCTATAAAGGAATAGACTAACATCTGATAAGCTGCCACGTCACTGCACTCCCTTGTTTCTGCTTGCTGTCAGCAGAAGAAATGCAGTCTTGATTATCACAAACATTCCACATCAGGTTTTTTTAGCTATTTTTACTGTGTTGTAACAAGTAATCAATGTTGCAAAATGGAATTCTTTTTCTGAGTCTTTATAAAGAGAGTCTTGAGTATTGCTGGTTGTGGTTGTGTAACTGCTCTTTGATACTGAGTGAGACTGCTCTTCACGAGTCCTGATTTATAAAGGTAGGGGTCAGATAAAGCCTGTTTGCCCATACTGACTACAGAATTACGGCTGCTGGAATTTTAAGACGTAAACTGTTTTTATAAAGGAAGTTTTTAGTCCTATTAAGATCAAAAAGACTTTGGCAGAAGCTGAAAGGCAAGTTCAACATTGGATCAGCGTGGTAGAGACAACCCAGAAGATGCAGAGTTCAGGGTGTAAAAGTCCCGGCAGTGCATTGCCAACAAACTGCCAGTAAGAGAGTTTTCTGAAAACAGCATCTCTCGACTGAGAGAGTCTTTCCCATAACTAAAATCTCAGCACTTTAAAAATCTGAACGTGCTGGTCGTGTAACAGTTGGCGTTGCAAGTTGCTCAGATGACAGCACAACTCACGTAGACTTAGTGGCTGTACTATGTGCCAGTTCGCATTTGGTTTAGGATAGCAGATAAATAGCATTTCCAATGACACTCCTTTAAAAGGGAAATAAATATCCCTTGTGATCCTAAAGGAAAAGGTGATTGGTTTATTAATCTCTGATTAAGATGAGCTTGGAAACTTTGTAGGCCTGTAAAGCAGAGGAACATGTACTCGATGTAATGGGAGGGGGAGGGGGAAATCTGGTCTTCAGAGCACAGCTTGAAGTAATTGCTTAAACTGCTTTGCATGGGCTCTTTAATCTTCTTTGTCATTAAACTTGTGAGTTTTCTCCTCAAGGAGACTAAGAATTAGATCAAAATTAGGAAAAGGACATTCCGTTCTACCTAAAATCAGACAGGCAAATCCCAAGCCCATCGAAAGCTGTGTTTGGCTAGCAAGATAATGAATATTCACACCAATATTCAGCCAGTGCAAAAGGAGGAATTTTCTTGATCACTTGGGATGTGCTGTTTGAAGACCTGAGATCCATTCCTCATGCAAAATGGCTATTCCAGCCAACAACGGTGTATTTATCCTCCACCTTTATTTATCCTCCATCCTTATATGATCTTTTGTAAGGATGGCTTTATTTTATTTTAAGGCATAAACTTAGAAAGAGGTTTTTTCAAAAACATCTTCATCTTCTAGCCAGTTCTAAGGAATCTCCAACCATCTCAAAGGAGTAAAAAAAGAAAAAAAATGTACTTTGCTCTGTAGTAGATGCTATACCAGCATATATCACATTTCTTAAACCTAGCAGAAAACTATCACAGTGTCTGGCATTGTCAAGGAGAGGTGAGCTGAAAAGAAGGGGCAGAGCAGAGGCGAGATTGCAAGCCTTGGTTTCAGCCCAGGACGCTAACCATCTTGGCTCTCTTGACTGGATAATGTCTGAGTTCAATTGTGTTCCATTGGACTATAAAATCCATTTTAAACTACAAAGAAAAGCCATGAAATGTAATATGGCGTCCACGCAACTGCATTGCTGTTTGCCTACTTTTTCCCCCTGAAAGAGATGAAGGGTAGATAACAAACGTTGCTCCAAATTCTGTAAACAGCTCTTTGAATTTGAGGTTTCTTGGGTTGGGTGTACAGTTTGTTGGGATGTGTGCTATCAGACTCCCAGTGCGCATGTTATTTATCCTGGTTTGGGAGAGCTTAGAGCAGTTGGGTGATGTTTTGATCCTATTTTGAGCTGTGTTTACTAGATTGCGACGCCTCTGCCAGAGGTATCCGATTCGAGGCTACAAACCTGGTGTTGAGCATCTTCTTGTCAGAGGGAGCGTGTCTGGTGGAACACATGAGCTTGTCTGGAAACAGCTGGTTTGCTTTTCCATGTCAATATATTTTAAGTTGCAGATTGCCAAATTTCTGTAGAAAACTTGTGTGTTCTGTGATTTTTGTCAGAAAGCAATCATTTCTAAGAGTTCTGTGCTGAAAACTTTTGTATGTGTTGTATCAACCTCCCTTCCCCACTCAGAAAAGGTCAATACCTTGTTGTAATGAGAGAGTTGGGGTTGTTCGGTCTGGAGTAGAGATGACTCCAGAGAGACCTTATCCTTCCAGTATCTGAAGGGGACCAACAAGAAAGCTGGGGAGGGACTTTTTACAAAGGCTTGTAGTGATAGGATAAGGGGTGATGGGTTCAAACTGGAAGAGGGGAGATTTAGATTGGAAATTAGAAGGAAATTCTTTGCTCTGAGGGTGGTGAGACACTGGCACAGGTTGCCCAGGGAAGCTGTGGATGCTCCATCCCTGGAGGTGTTCAAGGCCAGGCTGGATGGGGCTTTGAGCAACCTGGTCTAGTGGGAGGTGTCCCTGCCATGGCAGGGGGTTGGAACTAGATGATCTTTGAGGTCTCTTCCAACCCAAACCATTCTACGATTCTGTGATCTTTCAGAAAATGTGTTGGTGATTTATAGAAGTCTCTGTGTCTTCCTGTTGTGTTGTAGTACCAGGCAGGTTGGGTTTTTTGTCATCTCAGATGCTAAAAGCAGTGTTGCCTTAGCAGCATGTACTTCACTGCAAGTCCTCTGCTTGGTAATAACTGGGCCGCCTCTGGACAGGGACTTGGTGGGGATAAGTCTTTCCACTGGCAAAATTTGACTAGTCCTTTTTTTATTCAGACCTCATTTTCCCTTCAGGAAAGGCTCTGGTTCGCAGTGGGAGCTGTGATGAATAGAAAGACTCTTCTTAGCACAGTTGTGTCAAACTCTGAGCAGCACAAGTCTTCAGAGCAGATGTTTTGCATATAGAAAGAGCAAGAAAGGACAAACCTCCCGTGACGAAGCGTGCTTATTAGTCAGAAGAGGGGAAGTTGGAAGGGAGAGTAATCTGATTTCTGTGACAGACTTGGCCATAAAATCTGATATACAGTAAGCTGCTTTCGCTGGTCATGATAAAGAACAGTGAAATACATTTAGAGGAACTTTAAATGGTTTACTCCTACTTGAAAGAGAGATTCTCAAACCCTGTCTGTGTATTTTCTCCTTGTCTTTTTTTTTTTAAGGAACAAATTCGGGTGCGTTATTGCCTGAGATTTCTCCAGCTGGGTTTTTGTTCTGTGAACGTTGGCTGTGCTAACAGTGAAGGACGTGCAGGGCTGCTGTAGCCAGGTGCCAGGCTGGCGAGGCCGTGTTTTGTGGGGTGCCTCGGGCTCGTTTTGAGCACGATCTCGCTGTGGGGTCGCTTCACGCTCTGCTCTTGCAGCATCTTCTTCAGCTGCTGCGCTGGGGGAAGCAGGTTTTGCTGGGGCAGAAGTGGTTGGATGCTTGGGTTTTGATGAGAGGGTGAGTTAACCCAAGCTGATCATGTGTAAAACCTTGGTCTTTGACAGTCACCTTAGAAGGAAATAAACGTTTTAAGGATCACACCTCTGGAAGAGTCTGAATAACACCGTTTAACACAGGAAATGCGATGCTGCGGCACCTCTGGCCGCGTGTGACTGTATCTTCCTGTAGCATTTTTTGACAGGATAGATATTTTCTCGAAAGTCTGAGTGGTAATTTTGACCTCAGTTTGGGAATCTCATGAATTATCCATCACCTTCAGAAGCAGGCCCGGTGACCAGCACACGCTTTGTCAGCAGGTAGAAGCTGTTCTGGCTCTTCAGCTCAGTATCACACTGACCTTTAGCGATCCTGACCCCCTAAACCCCCCCTTGTTGTTTTTTTTAATTTAAAGGAAGCATTTGCAATATGTTGCAACCATAGTGTCAAACTTCTGCTCTGCTTACCAAGTAGTAAATCTCGAGTAACTTTTCTGTGCCATGCGATCTGATACAGTTTAGTCTCTCCAGTTGGTTGCAGTTCAACAGTCTGATTTTGCTTTCAGCGAGCTTCTGACTGTTTCTCTGAACTGGCTCATTCCAACATGGATGCATTTATTCCTCTATATTCAGTATTGAACCATGTGAAATCACAAGGGCGATGAAATTTTCCTGCGGTTTTCATGAATAATTAGGAATAAGCTTATTCAGCAGTCCTAAAAATGTTGGGCTGTGTTCAATCCAAATGAGCCGGCTGTAGGCAGCATTAAATGAACACAACTGATACAATAAATGAAATATAAAGCAATCTTTGAAGTTGAACTGCTGCTCCCAACTGTTTGAAAAATGTGAGTGATGAGTTGCTGGCTGCAAGCAGCAGGATACATATGGACGTGTGACAGCATCACATGTCCCCGGTATTGGATTCACTGCATCATGTGATGGCCCTCGCTTTCCTCACCGATTTTATTTGCACTCTTTGGTCAAGCAAACTAGCAGTGACGAAATGTGGCAGAAGTGAATGAAGCATGAAGAAATGTAATTTTGTTTTCTCTGTAGAGTTTTCTTTAAAGCTTTTTAGAGCCCAAGGGCATGGTAGCATTTATATTATTGACAGGTATTGTAACATTATTTTATGTATTAACTTTAAGTTTAGGAAACCTAAATTGTTAAACGTATTGTCTGTTCTTCTTCCTGAAAATTTTGCTCAGAATACAGTTGTCGATAAGCTTACGAGAAACTTGAAAGTCAAATGAGTAGCCTCTAAGATCTGCATTCTAGGGTAGATTTAAAACGAGATAATGGGTGTTATCTTCTAGCAGCTGTCGTTGGTGGTCGGGTGAGCACAAGTGTCATCTGCTGAAACTTCAGCTCTGGGACATGCTTCTCTGCCTTCCCTCCCTTGCTGAGTTCCTCCAGTAGAAGATAGAGAACAACTGAGCATTCTGAGCCTTCATACAGAAAACCAACCCAAACTGGGTTGCTTAAATTCTTCAAACCACGAAGAATTTAACTTTGGCAAATACTTGAGTGTTCTGCTGGCTTTCGTGGAGACTATGGGAGCTGTTACTTTCACTTGGAGAGTTTTTTGTGCATCCATGAAGGAAAGCCAGAGCATTTAAGAAGTAAAGATGTTGTGGCCACCCTTTGATGGGCAATGCTGAATTGGAACCTTGAACACTATTTCTCATATTAATTCTTGCTATTTTCACTTGGCTCTTTATCTTATTTTTTCCTCATACCAGTCTTCTCATTTTGTTGCCCTGCTTCAATCTTTTCAGAACAACTTTTTGAAAAAATCATGGGCTTTTTGATAAATTGTCTGCATATATAGTTTTGAAATACTTAGTACGGTAACACCAAAAACTTGACGCTACATCAGTAGTAGTTTAAAGTTGAAAAATGGTCTTCCAAAACAGAACAAAGCTGCACTATGCATTACTGTGCAGATCCTTTTTCTTTTAACTTCACGAATAAATAAATTAATGGCCAATAACTCATTGTGCAGTTCTTGTTACACTTCTTTTTTAATATGTGCTGTGTGACAGTAAGTTGCAGGACAGTGTTAGGCCTTTAATAACAGAAAAGTGATGTATTTTTAAATTCCCGACCTCTTAAATTTTCTCCCATGTATCAAGAGTGATAGATTTACACACATTCTCTTTAAAAACAGATATTCTTGGCCTAATCCATATATGGATTTAAAATTTAGCTGCCTTCTGTGAATGGAGTAATACCAGCCTGTTGTCATAGAGATGACTGCTGAACTGAATAAATAGCAATAAGATGAGTATTGGAAGTGGAAGATGAGTCAGCTCTTTTTGTTGGCATAAAGATTTTCTCCAAATGTCTCCTATCCTGGAAATAGTTGGGGTGAAAACTACGATAATGTGTTATTCATAATTTATTGCGTTAACTTCAGGCCCAGGAAGACGCTGAGAAGCTGCGTTCGGTTGTGATGCCGATGGAGAAGGAGATTGCAGCGCTGAAGGAGAAGTTGGCAGGAGCTGAAGAGAAAATAAAAGAGTTGGAAGCATCAAAGGTGAGGTGGAGCTGTGACTGTATCCTCATTTATATCTTGCGTCACGCTAGTTTGATGCAGATAGGTCACATTTTGCAAGAGAGGAGAAGGTGTGTTGTGAAACTCTTCACGCGCAATACATCTCTTCCCCTGCAGCTCAAATAACCTATTTGGCCTAGATATGTTTTCCCGTCTTTCTGTTTTGAGGGTTGTGTTGTGTGTCACCCGTGCTTAGCTTTAATTGCATGGCTTTAGATCTACTAGTCACAAAAAAGAAAAAACTCCAGAAAAATAGCTCCTCAGCCTCTCCAACAGCCTGGCCTTTGGGTCAGTGTCGTACTTGCAGCCGCAGAAAGATTTGCATTTGGTGGAATTCTTTTAATGTACTTTCATTCAGCATCTGCTATATTGCGTTTTCTAAGCCTGGGCATAAAACTGAGGCAATTCAACAGAATTTTTATATCTGGAAATTTAAGCAAACCTCAGATTCATAGAAAGGGATACTGGTTGTTGCTGCCCAGAAGTCAATATAAGTGATTTATCCACCATTTCTGAATTCTTCAGCTGTGTCAGAGCCTCTGTTGCACATCCTCATCAGCTGTGAAGGGTAGATAGTATCTGCATCACTCTAAGGTAGCTTCATTTAATGTACTGCTTTATACAGAAAAGAACTTGTCTTCTATAACAAATATTTCATCTCGAAAGTCAGATAGGCTGAAATTGCAAAATAACTGAGCATGTGGATGTTTTTAAGACATAAACACCTTCCTTGTCTGCGGGGTCACTTGCATTCTCATTTAGGTACATGCTCATCACTTGCTGGAATTCTTTATCTTTTTTTTCTTTGTTTTTCCCGCCTTTTATTCCAACCTGGAGGTTTCTCTGAGATTTGGGAGAACAGTGCAAGTCATTTAACAGTCTAAAAAATTTTACTAGAGGGAGAGTCCATGCTGGAGCGTGTTCTTTCTTCATTGATTCTTTGTGCTTTAGAGGTTAAATTTTTGAGATTGAATTGTTCTTAGGAATAATAGTTCTCCAGGTAGTTCTGCTTTTCATTGTCAGGACAAATTTGGGGAAGATGAGGAAATATGAACCTTCTCTTCTTGCTTGCTTGCTCTCAAAATGCCTTTTTTTTCCTCTCCTTTTTCATCTCCTCTTCCTTTCTTAAGAGAAGTCTAGAACTTTTCTTAACCCTTTTCTGCTGAACATGGTTCTAAAAATCACAGGTCATTCTTGTCTCCCTCTTTCCTTACAGCCTGAGTAAAATTGATAGTATTTCAGAAGGACCAGGAATTGTGTCGGGGTGTCTATCAAAAGCTGAGCATGTCGTTCTATGGGATGAGTAAAACACAGCACGCATCTTTTGGAAAAAAAAAAAAAAAATCACTTTATCCATGTTTCTGGTTTATTGGGGGTTTGTTTTTAAAGAAGTCTCGCTTTAGGTGGTGATTCTTACCAAAGAAAATACCTTGGACCCTTAATTCTTATCTGTGGTGAATTCCACGTCATTATTTCTCCTGTCTGATGTTGCTGATGCTCCTATTTCAAGTTACCTTCTTAGCTTAATGGGAAAGAATTGCTCTGTGTATCTAGCAAGGGGATATTTAAGCTCAGACTTCTGAAGGAATTGAAGTACTTCCGTCTACAATGCTGTAAAAAGACAAGCTGTTCTTTACACGGCGTATCTGACTAAACGGGCATGAGGAGTGACCTGCAGGATGAGCAAGAGGTGGGGTTTTTCTGGTGGTCACGAAGTTCCTCAGATCTGCTTGAGTCATGGAGTCATATCATTTTGGTTTTCAGTCTTGAGTTCTTAGCTGGGTTAGTGAAACAATGTGTTTCTTTCTCTTCCCGCCAGCCACTTCCCAAGGGCTGTTCTCTGGGAGTCAGATGTCCCCATTTCAAAGGCTGAAAGGCTAGCAGACAGCTGACTTGGTGTCCTAGGGCAGGAGAAGCTATCTCCACCATCAGTGGCAAGTTAAAGCTGAATGGCTATCTTGAAGTCTGAGTTGGTGTCTGAGTTGGTGTTGGCTTTTGTTTCCTTTAAGAGAAAAACTCCTGTGATTCCTGACTCAGCAAACCATAAAACTGGATAGTACCATACATCATAGAATCGTAGAAGCATGGAGTGTGAGGACCTCTGGAGATCATCAAGTCCAACCCCCCTGCCAAGCAGGACCATAGAATCTGGGGCACGTCACACAGGAACATGTAAAAGAAAAAGAAATAAAGAAACCTTCCAGCCCATTCCTTGCTCCAGGATGGGACCTGCTTTTCTCCAAGCATCATGCTTGACAGATGTTTGTGTAACCTTATCTTAGAAGGTTCTTACTGGAGACTCTGCAGTTTCTGCACGACTTTGTTAGCTTTGCCATTTAAAAAACAAAAAGAATCCTAATAGATTTCTTCAGTCTTTCTGGACGTAATTGCATTTCACTGACAGATTTTCCTTTTTTTGCAGCAGTCTCTCATGGATGTAAATGTTTTGTTTGGTTGTTTGGTTTTTTTTTTTCCTCTTGCCTGTCCCCAAGTTTTCTCTCTTCTAAGCCTTACTATATCCCTGGTTTAGTTCCGGCTTGCCTCATAGTCATGTTTTCTGACTATTATTACTCTACTTTGAACCGTCTCCACATCCTACTTAGCTGTGGGCTTATCAGCACTGATTAAAGGATTGCTTTATTGTCTGCTCTTGGATACTTCCCGCTTTGCCATCTCTGTGCTCGGTGCTGCTGTGATCCACCTGCTGTAACTGTGATCCACCGATAATGTTTGACGCAGCAGAATTGTCCTGAGTGGTTTATTCAGAAATAGATACAAGTACTCCTTGCACACTGGTAGTTGAACATTTGTTGTTTCTAGAAATAAACGTGTGCACGCTACCTGAAGAGGCCACACTATAACTTCTAACTGTTTTGTTTGGTTCGCCTGAGAGCGTTTCCCCGCTGAGATGGGGGAACCATGGTGGGGACTTGTGGAAACAAGTCCAAGGAGCACACAGCTTGGAGCCTGGAAACTTATCAAAATGGGCAGTTCCTTAACCCTTTCCACTGCATTTTCCTTGTTTATTTGATCATCTGACAGGTTCCGTTTTGGTTTCATAAGTCAAAATAGGGACAAATCAATACAAACAAACTAATCCCTCTTTTCATTCAGGTTAAGGAGCTGAACCATTATTTGGAAGCCGAGAAGTCGTGCAGGACAGACTTAGAGATGTACGTGGCTGTTCTCAACACACAGAAATCAGTCCTGCAAGAAGATGCAGAGAAGCTGCGGAAAGAACTGCATGAAGGTACCTATCCAATAGTAATCCTTTTGAGCCTTTTACACTAAGGGTGCAAAAACCAACATAGCTGTTAATTCTTTTCTAATTTCCTATTTAAACTGGATTTAAAGAAATTGTGGGAGGAGGAAGCAGTACTTTTAAAAGCGAAAGCCCTTAAAATGTTTCCAGCAGAGTTGAATGTGGAGTTCTTTTATGATGGAGGAAAACAGCAGAGCTGCTCATTCTCTCGAGGGATGCTATTGAATTTCTTGCTAAGTTCTTATAGTATTGCAAGCTTCCTTCTTACTAAAGTGATTTTTACTGGTGTCTTTTATTTGTATAAAACTGTGAGGGTTATTTCCATAACGTATGGGGCTGTCTCCCTGAGGTATGTCGCTTCTGAATGCCTGGTGCTGGAGCGGATGTGTTCGTCTGCACACGCGTCAGTACAGCTCGGATTCGCTCCAGGGGAGTGAGAAACGGAACCTTCCCTTGGAATAAATAGGGATGCTGAAGACAGTCTTTTGACACCCGCACTGAACAAAATAAACTATTAGTATTCATGAGTGAAGTTAAGACGTTGGTCTTCTAATTGGGAAATCTTAAACTGTCAGTCACACGGCCCTAATCACAAGCCAAGTTTGGGAATTAGAAGATGTCTTACTTCATCCTAAATAGCTGTTGAACAAAGCCTGGCTGTTCTTGATTAGAACAATAATTACTTTTATTCATGAAAATGCTTCTCTTTGGAAGAGAGGTTAAAAAAATGCTGGCTCAGAACGACTCTTTCTATTTTTGCATAGTCTGCCATCTCTTAGAGCAAGAGCGACAGCAGCACAACCAGTTGAAACACACGTGGCAAAAAGCCAACGACCAGTTCTTGGAGTCTCAGCGTTTGCTGATGAGGGACATGCAACGTATGGAAATTGTTCTGACCTCTGAGCAGCTCCGACAGGTTGAAGAACTGAAAAAAAAGGATCAGGTTACTTGCTGCTTTCTCTTTTTTTTTTTTTTCTTTTTTTAAATACTGTAGGTTTCATGTGATGTAACAGGTGTGGAAATTACATCTTGGAGACAAGTTATGGAAGTGTGTTAATATTTCAAAAAATGATAGCTGACAGTATTAATAGAAATTCTCCATTTGAATGACAGGTGACAGTTACAACAAACTCTCCGTTTGTGTGAATATTTTAATATTAATGTATATAGTAACTTCAGTGTTGCCAATATTGTTAAATGGAAAGGTAATAAGATCCAGAAGTTAATCTTGGAGGGAGAAACAAAACCCATCTGGGTTAAGGATGTTAGGATAGCAGTTTTTACCTTTTTACTGATTTGGTAATCGCTATAATAAGAATTTTCATCTAGGTAATATGTTCTTTGAATAAAATTCTTCTAGAACATGAATTGGCCAGTAAACTTAAAAAGTAAGTTCTCATTGAAGTCAGTTTGGGTGCCATGGGAAATGAACACTACATTCTAACCAAAAGAATCCTTATGCATTAATACTGGGTTTTTAACCAAAATAATCTTTGCCAGTGCCTTTTCTGTGGCTTAGTTTATCATTAAAGCTCATGTCATGACTACTATGGCAAAACTGAATCCTGCTTATACCTGTTTGCTCTCAACCACCGATTCCCAGGAAGAAGATGATCAGCAGAGGCTGAGCAAGAGAAAGGATCAGAAGCAAAAAGATTCAGATGACGAAACGAAAGCTTCCAGTTCTCTCGCCCCTGAGGAAACCCTTACCCAGCTCTCTAACGAAGAGGTGAAACAATTGGATAGTTCAAAGCAACTCTTGGGTGCTCGTGCATCCCTCGGGGTGTTATTACACATACCATTGTAAACGTAGTGCCTTTTATTCTCTGGAGCTTCCATTTCTCATTAGGCAATGAAAGATCTCTGGAGTTGCACTTGAGTATATAAATTCTAACAAAGATTGAAGGTAACGATCCTGAGAGGTGCTGTTAAGCTGTCACCTTTGCATTCTGGATGTTAAAATCCTCTGGGATTTATAACCACGTTCTAACACACCTAAACGTTCAGAATTAAACCCATTCTATCTGAACGTTCCACAAGTGCATCGTAGCTGCTCTGCTGACCCATGTGTTGAATTGGGTACTAAACTTTCACTGGTTGGACAAGTCTAACACAACGGGTTATGAGGTTAGCCAGGGGCTTAGCAGCTGCAGAGCAGTGACGTGTGTCTCTTACGTGGTCAGCTGCATCCAGCTGTGCGAGCTGAGGTTTCTGGCCGCATCTCTTCAGCAACTAAAAATAAGCTCTTTTTTTAGCCAAGCCGTTAGCTAGGGCTCAGCAGCAAGTTTTTGAGGAAGCTGCTTGAGCTATATTAGTAACCCCGTTGTAACACCAGAGCAAGTGCTGCTGCTGGATGTCATTTGGGTGTTGTAGACCGTGGTACGCTGGAACAAGCTGGAAGCGTGTTTGGAATTTACCTGAGATTTTCATTTGTGAGGAAAGTCCAAGGAGCACACAGGTTGGAGCCTGGAAACGATATCAAAATGGGCAGTTACTTAACCCTTGGCACTGCATTTTCCTTATTTATTAGATCATCTGACCGGTTCCATTTTGGTTTCATAAGTCAAAATAGGGACAAATCAATACAAACAAAGTTTTGTGCTATAGGCGGTTATTTGAGCTTCAAAAGACTTGAGAATTTGCAGTGTGAGCCAGTATTTTCCCTGTTTTATTATCCTTTGTAAAGGGAAAAAACATATATACTTCAAGAGTCTGCCCTTTATTCTTACCAATTATTTATTACAGTTCAAAATGCAGAACAATGTTCAGAATGATAACATCTAAATGTAGCTGGATCTAGTTCTTCAGTAGAACTAGAATTCAGTAAGGATTAATAAGTAATTATTTAAGTACTTATTAATAATCAAATACATAATAATTACTTATTACTGAATAATATTACTTAATTACTGAATAATGCTACTTAATACTGAATAATTCCTTATTCAGTAAGGGTACAACCTTCTATTTCAAGTACTATGTAGCATGCTAACACTTCTGTATCCACACAGGCAAATGAGACTAGTGATGGTGAATAGGTTTTACCTTCTGATGTTTTCTTTCA
Organism: Eurystomus gularis; assembly: GCA_013400335.1. Lineage (NCBI taxonomy): Eukaryota > Metazoa > Chordata > Aves > Coraciiformes > Coraciidae > Eurystomus > Eurystomus gularis. Next base: position 26,636 of record VZZY01006581.1, on the reverse strand, counting down.
TCTCACTTCCTAGGATACACCTTAGTCCCTTAATCACAACATTTATTTAATTCTACCAATTATACATAATGGAAAACTTTGCATTTTGAGAGAGGGCGTAGGCCCCAGAGTTGCTTTGGTTTTGTTTATGGATTTGTTTCTGTTGCTGTTTACGACCTTTTTTAGCAGTACAGAATGTCTTTTACAAGCAGTAATGGATTGTATTATCAGTCATGAGTTCCGACTTGCCATAATTTGACTTCTGAGCTCTTTTCTGCCGAGCAGTTTGCAATCCAAACAAGTGATTTGTTAATTGTATCGCCGAGCAGTTGCTGTCTGAAGATGCAATTTTATGTGTGTGTATTCTCTTGACATTTTGTTATCGATATATATACAAGTAAATATAAATGTTATGCCTAAAAATATTTACAAGAAGGCATTTACAATAGTCATAAAAACAATAGTACATAATATATAGCTATAAGTTATAAACACCTGTAGGGAAGCACCAGCTGCCTGCTAGTTTCTGCTGGAGCTGTTTCAGAAATTATTATTTTCCTCCAGATGCTCATTTTCAGCATTATTTTCTTTACATGTCTTACGGCAAAGCAGAAATTCATAATATATTGGAGGGTATTTTAAAAGCAGTCACATGCTTTTTAAATAAAGCATTGCTGCTCTCTTTTCAGTGCTACAAATAAATAAAAATAGATGAAGAGACTCGATGTGCCTTAAATATATCACGGGACAGTTAATGTGGCTTGTGGTTCAGCACTCCCCAAGATGCCTCTCAGTTTAAGCACAGCCTTTTCCCTTTACATTTTATTTTATGTACAAATAGTCTCTTAAAGAAAATATTTCTTTTTCTTACAAGATTTTGTCAGACACTCAAAAGCGGAAGAAGGAAATAGAAGAGTATTCACTTGTCAGTATAGAGAAGATTTTCAGTATATCATTCTCCATTTATTTTCATGTTCCTGTAAAGTTTTTTTTGTTTTACAAAAGACTTCTGAATTTATTTGTGGAAGCAGAGTATTTGCCTTGTGTGGTACATAGTTCTAGAAGTGATACTGCAAGTAGATGTCTGTAATGGAAGAAGCACCTTGCTGCAGATAGTGGAAGATGTAAGGTGACTGTGTCCTTGCTTCTCTGGCAGGCAGAGAGATCCTTACAGAGGCACCCTGTAAACAGAAGACTCTTTTCTACTGTGTTTGTTTTGGTTTTTAATTCTAGCTGGCACATTTCACTTCTCTGTCCCTTGCCATCTTAAGATTAGCGATCAGATGTTCTTGCCAAGGCCAATGTAACTTTGCCTTTGCCGTGTGTCTGGTGTCCAGCGTTCCTCTTGTCCCATGCTTCTAGAATGGAGGATATCATTTTGTCTCCCTTGTTTCTCAATTCCAGGTGCATGTCAACAGCACCCATGGCTCAGTCCATTCCTTGGATGCAGATTTACTTCTTTCTTCTGGCGAATCTTTCAATAAATCGGATAATGATATGTTTAAAGATGGACTGCGGAGAGCACAGTCAACAGACAGTCTGGGGACATCTGGATCTTTACAATCCAAAGCCTTGGGGTACAACAACAAAGCGAAATCTGCTGGGAACCTGGACGAGTCGGATTTTGGACCACTTGTTGGAGCGGATTCAGCGTCTGAGAACTTTGATACAGCTTCCCTCGGATCTCTGCAAATGCCAAGCGGGTTCATGTTAACCAAAGATCAGGAAAAAGCAATCAAAGCAATGACACCAGAGCAAGAAGAGACTGCTTCGCTTCTTTCCAGCGTTACACAGGGGGTAGAAAGCGCTTACGTGTCGCCGAGCGGTTACCGCTTGGTCAGCGAGACGGAGTGGAACCTGCTGCAGAAGGAGGTGAGTACCCGCTGCCCGCGGCTGCTGCGACCGCTGCCTGCACGCTGGGGGCTGTCTGCTCGGTGGAAGCTCCTCCTAGTTTGGTGTACAAGGAATCGGGTGTGGAAGGAGATGGGTACACCATACGTAGCTGTTCGCTTTTCTCTCTTGGAATACTTCTGTAGGTGAAGCACATCTGATGTAAACCGTCTTGGCTGGCTGCTCACGGGAAAGTCAGCTTTACTGAATACATGGGGGGGGTTGTGAAAAAGGGTGGGAGAACTCAAAGAAAAGGAGAAGATGGGAAGCAAAGGAAAGGGCGTTATTGTGCAGCTGAGGGTGACTAGGAAAGTGCAGAGATTTAACCAAAGGAGCGGAGCTGACAGTGCTGTTCGTGTGCCACGGAGTTTAGCTGGGGGTTGTGCGTGGACCGCAATTGAGAAGCGAGCAGCCAAGATATGCGTGACACACAAAGCGACCACAAAGGGAGCTTTGGGAAATCACTGGGGACTTGCATCATCAGAAAGCAATTTCTGAGAGCGACAGGCAGCAGAGGAGGCTGAACGCTGTGCCAGCTTCAGTTGGGGTGACCAAGGAAATTGTTGCTTCTGGGTGTTCTGCCTGTCACTTTTTCCAGCAGCTTTTTATGATGCCAGTTCAAAACTTGCATTTGGTTTCTTGCTGAGAAGAGGAGTGTTGTGGAGCTCCTGTGGTTGCTCTTTCAGAAGAGAGGCCAAGGAGCAAAACTTTAGTGGGAAGCAAAGGCAGGGGGAGATAACAATCCATAATGGGTGAGGAGGAGGGCAAGATGGGAGTAGAAAATAAGGAATGTAGGAATGCAGTGAAAGAGAAAAGGCCAGGCAAGGAGCAAATGAAATGAAGAACAAGTGATAATTTATTTCCTCGAGATGCTGGAATTCAACTTACCTGCAAATCGCTATTTAGAATGTCTCTCCAAACCTATCATAAAGTTGTTTTTTGTGTGTGTTTGTTGCTACTAATTTGTATTATCTGGAGAAAATAGTGTCGTGATCTTAGAGCTGAGTTAAATCCCCCACTCTTGAGTATTTCCTTGCCCAGTTGATGTTCTGATGACACTTTACTCCAACCCATTGTTAGAATTCAGAAAAGAAATGCACTCTTCCCACGTGTTTCAGGAGCACAGGAGGGGTGAATGCCACCCCCACGGACATGGAGCAGCCAGTACCAGTATGATGTCAGCTCAGACCTGAGCTTTGATAAGACTTCCATTTGCTCCCTTGGCCAAAACCATTACCATTTCAAAATGGCAACTGGTTTACTCTTCTTTTCCCTGCTGCACAACACAACACTTCTTTTTTCCTCTCCTGTTTGGATGGTTGGTTTTAGTTGGTTGGTTTTTTGTTTAGATCTTTCCCAACTGCTCTTTTAGCTGATTATTCAGTCTCTGATACGGAGCAGTACTGGGTGGAGGGGATTAAAAAGTAAATAAAGCTCGTGACTGTTACAGAATAAAATTAGTATGTGCCATTGAAAAATATGCAAAGTTCAGTTACAGGAGGAAAAAGATTTAAGGAAGTCCTGACCTGATTAACTGACTTGCTTTCTAATTGCAAGAAACAAGAAAACAAAAAGAGAAATAAGAAAACAAAAACCAAACCACACACACAGTAAAAAGACCCCAAAACAAAACACCCCACAAAAACCCCAACCGACCACCATAATATTGTGTTTAAAATTTGATTTATAATACAAAATAGTTGTGTGGAAAAAATGCTATGGCCTGTTGAAAGCTTTTCTCTGAGATGTGGGTTTCTGGACAGGTAATTAAGTAATCCATTTTGAAGGGACCTGCTGAATGGCTCGATGAACTCTTGCATGTCACAGCTTATTGCTTCTGTGCTAATAATGGGACTCGGGCCAGGAAAAGCTGATATCCCACAGCTCATTTACATTATCCTTTACTTTTAGAACAACTTAATCTTCCCGTTCCATGATTCTGCCACTGTCTTTTATCTGTTACGTTTTGTGATCGCACAACACGCCCAAGAATAAGCAGCACTCCTGCATTCCTTGAGGAATTGTGTGGCCTTTAAGGCAGGTGATGACTCTGTGTTCTCCAGGTGCAGAATGCAGGGAACAAGCTGGGGAGACGCTGCGATATGTGCTCCAATTATGAGAAGCAGTTGCAAGGTATCCAGATTCAGGAGGCTGAGACAAGAGACCAGGTGGGTTTTCTCTTCTAGCTTTAGCAAGATTTTTGCAGCTATTTGGACTAAGAATGCAGTGAACCATCTGCTGGTTTATTCATTGGTTTTTACTGAACGATGTCAGCATACGTAACAACCTGGGTAACTTCGGAGATTTTACTGCCGTGACTTGATTTGTTACTGGTATGTGGTCATGAGCACCACGTGTATGTATTTCTTAAGGATTCACCTTGGCACTTTATCAATGCCATGAGACCATGCAGTAAAAGCACTGGTCTATAAAAAGTGTTGTGCTCGTGCTGAAGTCAGTATCTTTCATAATTTATATTCCAAAATGCTCATCATGCATTACATTCTATTATCTTTGTAACTGCACGAATTGTTAACAGCAAAGGAAAAAATAGAGGCCTCTTCCCAGCAGCATAAAATGACTGTCAGGTATTGGAGGATGTTCCTTTCCTGCCATATACTGAAAAACAATTTTCAGATGGGTACAGAAAGCATGAGTCACATTCTGGTTTGAAATAAGTGATTGAAGTCATTATGTGGCAATGGTCCAGTGTCGTTTGATGTCCCGTGTTTCCTTACTGGTGTGATCGGCCTTGCAGGGTGTTGAAGAACACCGGAGGAACTTCTGGCTTGCAAAGGGTTCTGAAGAATTCTAGTTTGTGTTTGAGGGGTGCAACAGGGTGTGTTATGTTTGTGTTCAGGAAATAAATGCTCCCCCAAGAATGGAAAATGAAATTATTTTGCTGTAACAACCCAGGTGAAAAAGCTGCAGGTGATGCTGAGACAGGCCAATGACCAGCTGGAAAAGACAACGAAAGATAAGCAGGAATTGGAGGATTACATGAAACAAAGTGCTGAAGACTCCTCTAATCAGGTACAAGCATTTTTGTAATCAAGATGGTAGGAATCATGAAATGTTATTCAAAAGTATGTAACAAGAACTCTTCTTTTGGCTATGGATGGACAACCTGCTGTAGAGGCAACAAAACGGAGTGTTTTTAGGGTTAGTCATGCTCCACCTGAGTCTGCCAGAGTTCCTCGGGAGGTCTGACATGTCTCTAATATCATGTTGTCCATTTTTGGCCCTCAAGTTTCATCTCTTGAAATCCATTACTGAGGTGATAACTGGAATTTGAGTAGCATTTATGTTTTGAAGTGACCTGTGTACAAAATCACCCAAACGTACAGAAGTAGCCCCGTGTCCTTGCTCACTGTCCGTGTCAGTAGAATAGTGGTGCTGCTCATAACACTTGCTCTCGCTACTTGACACCCAGTTAATGAACTTGGCGTGAAGACAGTTAATGAGTAGCTGAGCAGGCAGTAGCAGTAGTCAGTCCAAAATATGCACTAGACTTGTTTAAAAATAATAGCTCGCTGAGAAGATTTCGTGTACATAACTCTCCTGGAACAACGGAGCCAAACAGGATGGACTCACCATACTCAAGTCAAGATTTCCCAGGAGTCATAGCTTTAAAAAAAAAAGCCATCATCTTTGGCCTAATTAAAGGTAATGCTATTAGGTAAATGCTGTGTACAGTTTACTTCTTGAGCTGGAAGTCTTTCTGTCTTCCGTCCCACACAGTATTCTTGCTAAGGAAACAGTAGTCATCCAAGTCTGCCTTAGATGACAGGAGTATGTTTATACATTCATTCTTTCAGCTGCACCATGGTACTGATAATTAAGAAATGTTTAAAGTCATGCCTAAGCATGTGTTGTTGTGGAATAACTTCATTGCATAGCTTTCAAAGTGACTTGGTTCTCAGTGAAAGGTACAAAAAAATAACCTTAAAAAGAATTACTTTAAAAAATTACCTTAAAGGTACAAAAAATTACCTTCAGGAAAATGCTGAAAACTCAGGTGATAGCTCTGCTGTTCCCTTTCAGTGTCTCTGAAGTGGCTAACATTCAAGTTTGATTAGAATTAGCTGTTGAGTTGTTTAGAGTTTGGTAAGTAGAATATAAGTATGTGATCGGTGCAGAAGCACAGACCGGAGCTGCGTTACTGCTTTACTGAGTGTGGATTAACCGAGTAAACTTCAGTGGATTCGTTTGAAATTTCAGAGTGTAAAGTAGTCATGCTAACAGGCAAGAGAACATCAATCATGATTTCTTCTTCACAACCTCTTTCATGCTTCGTATCTTTCTCGGTGTGGGTTTTCTTTTTTGAAGATTTCTTCACTTATGGCTAAATGTCAAAAGTCCGAGAACTTCCTCAGCGACCTGCAGCAGGCGTTCTCACAAGCAAAGAGGAGTGTCCAGGAGCAAATGGTAAGAGAGCTTGAGCCCTGTTTGTCTAACCTTTGGAGCTCGGTGTGCTTGCAAAAGGCTTTGTCTTGCTGCCCAGCCAGCGCTGGCTAAGAGAGCTGTGCATCTGAACGTGGAGATACCCGTGAGGTGAGCTCTGATAGCAAGTGCTGGACCTGTAAGAGTTCGTGGGGTCAGTCTGTCATAACTTTCTGTGTGTGCGTGTTGATTAATCTGGAGATCACTAGTCAGCTTCTTCCCCCCTTACTCATTATGGACGTTCCATGTCCATTTAGTATCTTATTTCACCTCAGCTCTGAAGACAGAAGAGATTTTCTCAAGGTGTTTTTTTTAGGATTCGTCACAAGTACCAGCACTGGTGAATATTTTTGTTGGGTTTTAGAGATGAATGCTCAACGTTTTTACAGGTCAGGCTTAAAGTCTCAGCCGTAACACTCAAGGAGGGATATGTATGGGAATTTATTTTTGAAACTATTTTGAGCATCTTGTAGGAATTAAGCCAGAGAATAGGAATAGGGTCTCATTTTCTAGGGCAGAATAAAGTCTAACTTCCTCAGGACAATTCATTCCTTTCTGTATCAGAATCAAGTTTCTTCTTTTTTGTTCCCTTGCACAGCATTGCAGGGACTAAGATCATTGACAGGACAAGGAAACACCCTCAAGTTGCACCAGGGGAGGTTTAGGTTGGACATGAGGAACAATTTCTTCCCCAAAAGTGTTGTCAAGACCTGGCCCAGGCTGGGCAGGGCAGTGGTGGAGTCCCCATCCCTGGAGGGGTTTCCAAGCCGTGGAGATGTGGTGCTGAGGGCCAGGGGTTAGCGGTGACCTGGCAGAGCTGGGTTCACAGATGGACTTGATGATCTTGAAGGTCTCTTCTGACCAGAACGATTCTGTGATTCATTCTCATAATCCCAGTGTTGCTTATCTGGGATTGTCTGTAGGGCATCAGGACATTACTTGCAGAAATGTTCTGTCTGATGTTCTGCATGAGATCCTAATGGAGCTGCAGGACATTCAGAAATGTGTGGATCTGAATGTGCTTTTCATGCTGTCCACAAAGGACAGCTTCTGTCAGAGTTCAAGTCGCTGTTTCTCTAGAGGGAAGCAATCATTCCCCTCAGAAAAGTTCCCTGGATTTTTTTTTTTTCTTTTGGAATGCAAGCAAAGCTATGTTTTCTTAATCCTTTCTCTTTACAAGAGGTTTTGATGTTTTCCTCAAAAGGCAGTGGGAGGCAGACACCTACCATTGCAAGTGTCAGGAGGAATGCTGAGGGTTTCTGAACAACCTGATCTTAGAGCTGAGCTGTTGGGTGATTTTAATACACATCACTGCCAGTGCCCAAAGCCACGTGTGACCTCCCCCTGCCCCCCTCCATGGGCACAGCCAGCGAGTGGATAAATACGGAAGAAAACTGGGAGACTTGACAACGCTGGATTTAGCACTTGCTTCCTCCTCTCTGCCTGTACAGTTAAGATTGATTGTGCCTTTATTCCTGGCCAGGCAAGAGAGAACTGGTTGTGTTGATCCACGCAACCGTTTTGTTTCCCTTCTATACAAAGCACATCAGTTCAGCAGACTTTGAAAGGAATGGTAGTAAATGGGGCATGAAGAGTTCTGAGCATGACCCTAAGGGAGAATTTATGCTTTTCTTTGCATTGGAGGCTGTCCTGACACAGTCAAGGGAGCAGGTTTCAGAAGAGTTGGTGAGACTCCAAAAAGATAATGAAAGTCTTCAAGGAAAACACAGCTTGCATGTGTCCTTACAGCAGGCCGAAGATTTCATTCTACCAGAAGCAGCAGAGGTAAAACCTTTATAAATCATTAACACGATGCATGTAACTAGATCTGGCTGGCAGAATCTTCTTTACGAAAAACTGACTCAAGTAGCACAATGAACAATAATCTGGATTTTAACCCTGGAAGGTACAAAATCAGCAGTCGGGTCCATGCTTTGGGGTGTAGATAGATGACAATAAGTGAGTTAGCTGTGGCCTGATGACTGCTCCGTTGTCAGTAGAGCGTGGGTTTATCCCTTACGCTCAAGCACATCAAGCTTAAAAGATTGTAGAGGGTGAGGAGCAGGGAGAGAGCATCATAAACCCATGGAGACATGAATCTCTGTCTGTTCTTCATTTACGATGGCCGAGCAAACCGTCTGTGGTTTTGTTTTAATACCTTGCTGGATGCGAGACCTGATGGGACAAACCCTGGGGTCACAGAGCTTTGTCGTTGGCTGGTGTGCTGATAATTATAGTACTGATCTGAAGATCGTAATACAGATCTTTGCTAATCATTAATTCAGGAGCTCCGTGAGCTGATTTTAAAATATCGTGAAGACATCATTAGTGTGCGGACAGCAGCCGATCACCTTGAGGAGAAGCTGAAGGCAGAGATTTTATTCTTAAAAGAACAGATTCAAGCTGAACAATATTTGAAAGAAAATATAGAAGAAACTCTACAGCTGGAAATAGAGAATTGCAAAGAGGAAATAGGTGAGCAGGCATAAAGCAGAATCAAAATAGGAGTATAAGAAATGGGTAAGATAAGCAAAGACTTGGTTTTGTGATAAGTGGACTTACCTGCATTTTCATACTGTCCATTTTTGCTAGCAGATACACTAAAGCTGTGCAGCTGAAAACAAAAGTACAATTAATCATTTACCTTTGAGGTACTTTTGATGTAGCACATGCTTAATTCTCCTTTAAATATTAACAGAAGTGAACAGGGCATGTTCAGCTTCCTGTGGTTTTCTTGCGTTTAAGCTTTAATATTCTTGTTTTCCAGCTTCCATTTCCAGTTTAAAAGCTGAACTGGAAAGAATAAAAGTGGAAAAGGAACAGGTAAGGAGCCCTTTCACTGTGGGATTTTTGTGGGTTTGTTTTTTTAAACAGAATACAATTCTATCATTAGGTAGCTAATAATACCTTAATTAGGGTACCTAAATGTCATATTTGGCCCTTTCTCTCCAGAAAGAAAGAAATGGGGAGAAAATGCTCTTTAGGTGTTTTCTGTGTCTCTAGGAGAGGTTATTTAGGTGCATTTCTGAGTCCTGGGAAAGACACTTGTGCTATACCTGCTGTGTGGAGGGACTGTGAGAAATGGAAATGTTAGGAGGGTTCATTAATACGTTTTTTAAATTATTATTATATAGTTGGAAAGCTCTTCGCAGGAAAACCTGCAGCAGCTGGAGAGTCTGCAGGAAACAAAAAACACTCTAGAAGAACAGCTGAAGAAGGAGACAGCAGCAAAGGTAGCTATGATCATAGAATCATGGAATGGTTTGGGTTGGAAGGAACCTTTGAAGGTCATCTAGTCCAACCCCCCTGCAGTGCTGATGGCTGGGTGTGAAGTATACGTGTGTCTGTTGTGAAGATCAAACTATGGTCAGAGAATGGAGAAGGAAGCTTTGGAATGTTGATGAGATTCTGGCAGTGAAATAGTGTCCATGGATGTGGTTTGACTCCCCATCCCAATCACTTGCACCTGGATTTGTGAAGAGGTGGATCTGAGTTGCTGCTAATTTGAATTTCTCTTTTGGGTTGTCTTCCAGAGTTAGGCCTCGGTGACATTTCTGCCTGTAGAAAGCTTCCTGGCTGAGCCAGCCTTGCTTTGATACTTCTGAATAGATGTTGTTTTGTTGTTGCTGTAGGAAGGAGCCCTACTTTGCAGTCAGATGAATTAACTCTAATCCTTTTCTTTCATTTTTTAAAATTGTTTTGGGGTTTTTTTTACCCCCTCCCCAAAAGCCTTTTTGGACTAAAACTCTAGACAGCAAGAGAGTTACATTTTCACCAGCAAATTGCAGCCCTTCATCTATGGTCATGTTTCCTTAAAACCACAAAACCTGCATTTTTATTTCGAGATCTTTGGACCCGTCAAAAAAACCATGAGGCTTTTTCGTGCTTCAGCCTCTCTAATGAGGATGTTTGTCTGATGGTGTTACCCCGATTTTGCAGTTGGGAAAACTGAGGTGTAGAAACAGGTGGAATTTCTTGGATCCTGAGAAGAACCGTGCTTGTTTGCTCTAGTGCCATGCGTTAATCAGTTTATCCAAGCCTCTCTTTTCTTTCAATTTAAGCGTAGCATAAGGAATCTTTTTCTCTTCAGGCAAACCTCGAACAGCTGGTATTTGAAGAGAAGAATAAAGCTCAGCGATTGCAGACTGAATTAGACGTCAGCGAGCAAGTGCAGAGAGATTTTGTAAAGCTTTCTCAGACACTTCAGGTAAGAGAAGTCCTATCAACTGGTCAAATGCTACCTTGGTTTCTTTACTTCTCCAGAGCTGTGTAAAATAAGAAGTAGCAGTTGTCAATTTTCTTCTGTTGGTATTTCTATTTTTAAAGTTACCAGTGTAATAAGCTGATCAAGTATTCCTAGTGTAACGTTAGTATTGAAGCCTACTGGGGATTTTGTTCTGATTATTTGATTCCAGCTGATGCTCAGCAGCAAAGATACACAGTTATTGTACTAAGAGGAACTGTAGAGAGCCATAAATGATGGCACCTTTAGACCCTAGTACTTCATTGTCCATCTGCTGATGTTTCTCCACTATGTTACTTCTCATAGCAAATCATTAGGGTGCAAATATTTGAGGACAAAGGAATATTAGAAATATCTGAGGACAAATGTGCACTGTTTGCTATGAACACATGACACAGTTCTTCATGTTACATTTACTGCTTTCTCTTTATACTGTCTAAAAGTCTTACCCTTGCTGTTGTCACCGTTGCTATCCTTGAATTTCCTCCAAAAAGCGGAACCTGTGGTTGGTGATGAGATACCAAGAGGTGGCAGAAGGAAGGAGTTTTGGCAGGGTGTTCATCGAGGCCAGTTCCAGCGTGTCAGGCTGATCTCTTCCCCTTAGCTGTAGAGAGCACAAAGGGACCTGCAGTTTTTGTGTCTGCAGGGCGACCAACTGTCCCCTCAAGAAGCCAGGCTGACTTGCTCTCACCTTCAGCGTCTGTGTGTTCAGAATTTTTACATTCCAGCTTACTAGAATCTAGCTGAGTTTCAGCACTGTCTCATTTTACTGCTCAGCCAGTCCACTCAGTGAAAGTCAGCAGAATTTAAAATTCCATTATTTTTTGAGTCAAATGTTCGAGTTTATTTGGAAGACTAAACCAGGAATACAGGAGATTGTCCACCCAGCTCAGCTGTAGTAAACAACAGGGAACAGTCCTCTTTTATTCCAGCTGTTTCTGGAGGAGTACGCAGGACAAAGAAGACTATTGAATTGTCCTGGCTAGTGAAGTTGCTTCTTGCTTGTCATCATCCTTTTTTTTTTTTCAGTAGTGCATGCACTGGTTTGTGCAGTTCTTAGAGCAGAACCATGAACGCTGCTTTGAAGGTGTGTGGTGTGCTCTTAAAACTCGCAGGTTGTTTAGCAGTACCGAGCTCAGCAGGAGTGAGTAGCTCGGGGGTTTCTGTTCTCTGTCCCTAAGCAGTTATTACACGGCAGCTTCTCAGCATTAAGCTTTCAGCTTAAACAATGGTTTGTGGCTTCCCCGCCGTACAGAGGACAAGATCTGCTGTGTAACACGAGAGACAGCCATCAAGTGAGGATTTTTGTCTCTTGGTAGCCACAGGGTTATTTCCTTCTTGGCCTTGTGGTGAGGTGTGAGGTGTCCACCGGCCAAATTAGGTACCAGCAGTGGAGAGAGAGGTTAGAAATCAATTAACCTCTAGTTGGGAATTTACAACCGAAAGCCCAGATCCTAATTAAAACAATATGAAAAGTTTGAATGTAAAAATAATTTTTAAAAATGGCGCTCTTTGCATTCCTTTCAACACAGTTCTGCTGGGTGCTTTTTCAGCATAAATAGCTCAAGACAGATTATCAGAAAAGCAAGTAACAGGAATGAGCTTGGAAATGGGACGTTTCCTCCAAGAGCATTTTAGCTTTGATCCCGAGAGGCTTGAAGGCCTACGATAGTCTGTGCTTCCTGCACGTTCTTTCTGTGAGCTCTGCACGTCTCCAGTTTGCCTGGCCAGTATGGTGTCAGCGACAACATAGAGTGATGATGGGGGCTTGCCTGAGCCCCCCCAGGCAGCGGCTTTTTAGTGTGAAACCACAACTGCCTTATGTGTTCCTTCCTCCCGTTGTTGGTTCTAAATCAGGCTTGTGCTCCTGCACGCCTGGCGTTTCCCAGGCAGTGACGGTCCCATCTCTCCTCTGCTCGCACAGGTACCAGGGGTTGGCTCAGTTCTGGGTCTGTGGTCTTGCCTCGGCAGGTTTTACGAGCTCAGCGGCGTCTCTTGGTTCTCTGCAGGTGCAGCTGGAGCGGATCCGGCAGGCAGACTCCCTGGAGAGAATCCGTGCAATCCTGAATGACACAAAACTGACGGACATTAATCAGCTTCCTGAAACATGACACCCTGATGAGCAGGCTCCAAAGCTGCATTTGGGGTTTTTAACTCATCTTTATAGCAACATTAATTATTATTTAACTCTAACCGAAAGAGCAGAAGACAACAGAGGGGAGCAATGACTAAAGTTTTGTTTCTAGAGGGGAAAAAAGGTTTCGTACTGGGCAGGAAGCGAGCACGAGGGTGACTTGCAGTGTAGGAAGGAGAACTTTCTAATGGAAACACTAATGAGTGCGGTGTTTCGTGTTCCACTGAGTGGGATCAGTCTTTACATTCTGAAAAACTTCCCCTCTTTCAGCCGACTTCGTAACCTAATGTAGAGTTTTGGAACATTTACCCCCTGTCTTTCCCTCTTTCCTTTCCCCCCCCACTACTGTGATCAAAGTAGCTGCTGGAAACCATATTGTCCCTCCAAAACATTGAAGAGCAAAGTGGTTGAAGTTTTTCTGTTTGAATAGTCAGTAACAGTATTCAGCTAGCAGAGAGAATGAGGTGTAGAGTATGCTGTATGAATATTTTATATTAAAATATGACTTTATTAGCAGGACACTGGATATTGATCTTATTTCATAACTCAGTACTTTGCTTTTTTTTTTTTTTTTACCATTGACTTTTCTGTTGAAGAACCTGAGTGCTGCTGCATCGTGGTGGACATGAGTGAGCTGTGTGTCTCCCAAGCAGATAAATGCTAACCCAAAAAAGCCTCCTGAGAATTTAGCTCCTTGACATTTTGCCATCGCATTCTGATACTTAACGAAAAGCACAAGAAATGCACTGTTTTGTAACCTCTTTTTCACAAATGGAATTTAGAACATGGAACTGCAACCGGTTCTTCATCTCCAAAGCTGAGCAGTACCTGTAATCCCTTCTGTGGACAGGAGAAAAAAAAAAAGCTAGTAACCTCCCTGAGCGTTGTCTGAGCGCTGGCACAGGGGGTTCTGCTTTTGCTCCGGTGGGTGACACCGGGGTAGAGTCGCCAGCTTTGACTGGACACTCGTGGTGAGGTGCTGCGTGGAGCAGTCGGCTTGACCCACCGCTGCCAGGCGGCGATTGCACTCGTGGTCACAGGGCACAACCGCGGAGGAGCTGCGTCGTTTGCTGGTTCCAGCTTGGAAGGTACAGTGCATCTCTTACTTCATGGTCTTGCTCAGAGCTGACTCCTACACCGTCCCGTATAACCACGCGCGTAAATCACACCATGTAACGTGGCAGCAGAGGCGAGAAGTTCTTGTGCTGGGTTTGGGTTTCCTGTTCTGTAATGTTTAGTGGTGACATGACCACTCCTCCTCCTCCTTTTCCTCCTTTTGTTGCAGTTGGATAGCAGTGGTTTCATGTGCAGTTACAGGCGTGGATAATGCTGATGGTGCAAAGCGAGTTCTGAGCTGGCCCCTACTTTCCACTCAGTTAAAAGAAGGGAGGCTGAAGGAGCAGATTGCTGCTCTGCAGAAGCTGTCACTTGGACTTTCCTCCCTTGCTTGTTTTTCCTTTACATACTTGGTCGTAGATCTGAAGGTGAAGAAAACCAAAAGTGACAGAAAATGCTCCAAACCATGACTGTATTTTAAGTGCTTAAATCCTATTTTTAGCAGTGTGTATCCTGCTACTAACGTCAAGTTAGAACCGGTGGATTTGAAGTGGAATGCCTTAAAACCAGCCAAAAAGCAGCTCCATTCCTTGTCACTCATTGCAAGAATTAAAGCATTTTAGTCACCCTCACAACTGATTCCTTCCATAATCCTGACACCTCAAAGCCATTTTTCGTACCCTAGTAATGACTAGACTAGTGGATGGCAGAGTTGTCATCTTCTTAAGGTGACACCTAATTTCACTTGAAAGTGAACTTGAGATGTGGCTTCAGTTCTTTAGGCTTTGACTATTACTGGATTTGGGGTTTTTTGACATTCCTCACCCTTTGCTGACCTGTGAGGTGACAGCAGCTGCCTCCTGACGCACACATCCAATACTGGGTGTTCTGTGTTTGGGTTTTCCAGTGGTTAGGCTCCTAGTCTGTTGAGTAAACTTTGGAGAGAAAAAATAATTACAGGCCTTTTTTAGGAGCTGCGGAGCAAAAGCTTTTTCCCATGTTCCCTTCCTTCCCAAAAACTATCTTGTCACTGGTACTTGACCTGTGCAGTAGGGTTTAAGGAAGCCTGTTGTTGTCTGGTAGAACTCCAGCACTTCCTACAGCATCTCTTCAACAAGCTGAACACTTGGGAAACTGCACTTGGAGACTTGAGCAGGAAAAGGAGATTTTTAGGTTGAGTTTCGGGGCTGTCCTAGGGCAAGAGCACAAGGGAAGGGGCTGTTTGGGCCTTTGCGCGTCCTGCTTTGGTCCGTGGGTCAGGTCTACACGCCCGCGGCCGTAGCTCGCTGCCTCGGAGGGTTTCGGAGTGCAGGGCTGCCGTGGCTTGTCCATAGTGTGTCTTCTCCACTTGTTGGCAGGGCTTTCCAGAGGCGTGGTGGGCTCCGGGGGCTCTTGCTGCAGGCCGGTGAGCGGGCAGGTGCTTTGTGAGCGGTCGGAGAGCAGTTGCCAAATGGGTTTCTGCATGTGCGTGTGCGTGTTCGTGTGCATGCTTGTGTACGCTTCTCGGGGGACAGCGACGCTGGGCTGGCCACGGGCGGCTGGAGGCACGAAGGGGACAGACGTGAGCTCACCTGGCAGGCGGGGTGCTGGCTGCTGGCTTCCCTGCTTCTAAACCAGGCGCCAGGTCGGTGGAGGACATGCCTTCTGGTTTGGAGAGGAAGGGTGTACAGCTCCTGGGTGCTTGGTTTCCTTTGTACCACTTACTGCATTGAGCACCCAGACACCTTTACTCCTGGTGAAGTACGAGCTGTGACCATTTTAGAGGTGGCACATGAGTGAGCTTTTTCACCAACCCATCAACTTCAGATCGAAGCTTTTAAGCATCTTACTTTTAAGCTGGCACCCTGAGGTGCTGGCGGTTGTGCTCGCTGCAGAGAGCTGTCCTGCCAGCCCCGAGGGGCTCGGCTGCAGTAACTCGAGTGTCTGCTGAACCCAGACTTCGAGGGGCCTTTCAAAGCAGAGCAAAAAACAGCGTGTGCCAAATTTGCAGAGAAAATTTTGAAGACTGTAAATTAAGTGTAGTAAAAATGGTTGCTATAGATAGTCACTGGATGGATTATGGTGTTACTGCTCCTAAACCATCAGGAAAATGAAAAATGCTGTTCCCTCCTGTTCTTGGTGTTCTGGAGCTTGAGTTGTGTAGGGTGGTAGGTTCTCCTCGCTTAGATTCTTAACAGGCACCACTTCTAAAGGTGGCCAGTCAGCGACGATACACAGGGTGAGCGGACTAGGAACCTGGATTCTGTCCATGCAGCGTGTGAAAGGGACGAGATCATGTTTTGTATGCATTCCTATACTTGTATAGTCTTAATCTGTACAAAAAAAAGTGTTCTTGCAGCATGTCTGGTGACCCTGTTACCTAACAGGTACTAAGAGCCCCCCTTCCCTTCCGGCTTTCCCCTGGCACCTCTGGCCGTGCCCCTTGTGTAGCGGTGCAGCACTCCTGCTCCAAACGGAGCTTGGCCGTGGCGCCTTCTCCGAGGGGTGGGGGGAGAGGACAGCGATTAGTTATTGTCCGCTGCGGGTTGTGTCCAGCAGATAAATTACTGGCCCTTTGAATGTCAAGCCGGACTCCAGAGCCGGTGTTCGGTAGAGGCACACGGAGCGTTTGGAAGCTAATGCTGCATTCCAGTGACCCAAGCCCTCGGTGTCCTGTGCAATTGTGGGTGTAGAATTCTGCTGTCTACAGGAGTCAAGTGTAACCCTTTGTTAACTGTATTGAAGGTGTGTCCTTTATGGAGAAAGTGTTCCAAATTAAACAAACAAACAAAAGCTGCTCAAGTGTGTGCGCTTCTCTGGTGTTTCTACTCTGCCTTCTGCCACAGGCCCCCCCGCAGTAGCCGTGGAGCAAGGGTAGGAGGAGGCTCCAGGTAACGCCAGGGAGCTTTCTGAAGGAAGCAGCACCCCCACCCTCCTGAGCGAGCTGTAAGTACCACACTACAACCTTCTCAAGGTCTCAGATACCTGCTGCAGGCTCCTTCCCGGAGAAAAGCAAAAAAAAAAAGCCCACAGCATGTAAGGAGTCATAACAAAAGTATTTTATTTCACAGTCCATCTTTACAAAAGAGTAACTCAAAGGTCTATATTCAACATACAACTGTCAAATGTACAGGGGAACACCAGGGAGCATTCCAGCTCATCCAGCCTCTTGCTGGGGGTTCCTCATTGCGGACGTGTTAGAAGTTCACGTGGCTTCGGATGTCGTTGATCTGTTTTACCATTTCCCTTATGTGCTCTCCCCTGCAAGAAAAAACAAAGCCAAGGCAAAAGGCTGCAAGTCCTGCTTGGTCAGAACTACCGGGGAAGGGCAACACTTGGTGTGGTAGAAGCAAGTCGCTGTTAGTGACCGGCTGGACAGAGGCTGACAAAAAATCCTTGGGCAAAAAGACTGCAACGAAATCTGCTCTAATAGCAGCGTAAGGCAGCCGGTGCTGCTGGCACACTGTCTGCTCCAGCTGGTGCCTCAGCCAGCCCCTCACACAGCAGCGGGGTTAAGTCACACCCCAGGAGCCTGCCTAGAACCACGCTGCTGAGTGCCAGGGCTGGAACGCTGCAGGAGGAGCCAAGCTGTAACTTACTCTTCCTTCAGGACAGTCTGGATGCACTTGCTCTGGTAGGCACTGAGAGTGATGCTGGGTTTGCGGGAGCTGGTGCCCTTCTCCATCTTCTTCTGCTGGTATTCCTTTTTCATCTTGACCTAAAGGCACGGACAGGAAGCCCCCAGTCAGTGCTGGTATTGCCAGAGTGAAAGCTTGTTACCAACCGGTGTGTCCCACCGCCATGAGTCGGTTCTTTGCACTAATCTGCTCATTTCTGCGCTCTCCCACAGAGAGAGAGGCTCCTGCTCGCCCTGAGGAAGGTGCGTAGGCTTTTCCTTTGGGTTTATCCTGGGCTGCGGAGTTCTGTCTGTATTACTAACAAGGCTCAGAAGCTATTTCCGTGCATTGTTCTAATTCCCCCCTGCTGCCCCGCCACAGCCGGGTAATCCCTGCTCTCACCTGTCGGAGAGCATTGCTCAGGTGCTGCAGCTGGTCGTGTATGGTCTGCAGCTCCTTCTTCATGTCTCTTTCTGTGTCTGACAGAACGGGAAGCTGGGAGTGTAAACTCCGAAATACTTTCTTCATCCTTGATGTGAAAAGCAAGAAACGTTGCTGAGTTACCTTACCTATTAGGCCGGTTACGCTAGGCCCCAACAGCGCACGTCTGACACTCTTCCTTAGGCTCAGAGGCTCCACACTTGACTTTCCTCTCTCTGCTGCTCTCACATGGCAGCTCTGGCTCAGCTGAGACCTGAAGGGTGCTGAAAAATCACCCAAGGCCCAGCACAGGCACTTCAGAAGCCCAGTCTTCTAACACACCAGGGCAGCACTTGCTCTGCTCTACCCCACTTTCAAAAGCAACTGCCCGTGAGACAAGGGCGTAGTCTGCACCCACCTGTTCATAATGTCTTCGTGCTTCTCTTTGGCTTCCTCATACTTGTCAGCCAAGCGCTCGGCCATTTCCCGCAAACTTTTCCTTTATGCAAGTAAGAAACGTTGATTTACTTTAGATTTACACATGAGGCAAGTCCATGTGTGGAGCCAGGACGCGGAGCCCGGGTGAGCGCGCTGGAGCAGGGAGTGACCCCCCTGCTTCCCCAGGCAGGAACCGCCCTTGTTTGACTCGGTAAACGCAGACAGCCCACACTCACCTTTCCTCTCGACAGTAATTCAGATCTTCCAGTTGTTTCTTTTTCTGCCCCCACAGCAGCTTCACTCTTAAAATAAATACAGACACAGAGCAGCTGCAGCAGCACTCCAGTGCAGTCAGGACTTTCACCACACAGAACACAATGAATGCTCCGGGGAGCACGAAGAACTAAAGACACTGAAGAAGGGGCAGGGGTGAGAACAAACTCTTCCATAATTATAATATTCTTTATACTATAAATAACTAACTCTATTTTGAAGAAGCAGAGACTTGAAGCTGGGATTACTGCTGAGGTCAAAAGATTTCCTGGCACCCCCCGGCACAGAAACAAGAGTAAGAGAGAAATATTTTGTGTCTGCCTTTTTTCCTTTCCCCTCGGAGCCTCTGCAGCGCTCAAGTATTCCGCTCAGCCCTGCTCCGTTACGCTCTCTCCTGCTTTCCCTGGTGACTCAGGTTTCAGTCCTGGTGTCCCGTTAGGAAGCGGGACACAGACAAGACCTGTTTACAAGGGCTAGGATGTTACTGCCTGTTCTTGGTGCTGCTGTTTCAGACACGTGGGACAGCACCTACTGACGGGGGGTTGTGTTACCGTTGCTGGATCTCCTCCTTTGCCAGATCTTGTTTCAGGATGTATTCCTCTCGGAACACTTGTGTGGCTCTGCTAAGCAGCTGAAGGCATTCTTCAGGGGGAGGAGCAGCATCTGGATCTGCAGACCTTTCGGAGAGGAGAGACAGGGGTTTGCAATCTTCCTCTTACCATGTTCCCTCAAAAGGCTGAACAACGTATTTATGGTAAGGGCTCGGGGGGCGCAGTCAGAGAAGCAAGGGACTATAATTAAATCCTTCTGCTAGGAATCATTTTTCTTACGTGAGGAAATCCCAAGGTAGCTAAAGATACTCAAAACCCAACGGGACAAGTGCTGAGCAACCTCATCAGCTGAGGTCAGCCCTGCTGGAGCCTGGAGCATAAAGACCCCCCCCCACCCTCCATCATCACTTGATTTGCTGCATCCCTGCCTGGAGAGAGGGGCAGAGGTGGGCTGCAGGAGCCATGTCCTAGGCAATGTGCTGTTCACACAGGAGCTGATGAACCCACAGTATTCCCAAGAGTCCTCCCTCTTCAGCTCCCCAAGGAAACCATCTTTGCTTACTTCAGAAGCAGGGGATTGGCAGAGCTGCGCTGCAGGATGCCCCGGATGTGCTTCTCAAATGTGTGCTGTGGCTGAGCCAGGGCACGGAGCGGGGAAACGGCCTCATCTGCCTCATCTCTGGTGCACAGCAGAGGAGGGGACGCAGGATGGACTGTACTTCTAGCGAAGAACGGCAAGGGGGAGAACACAATGTAAGCCAGAAAAAAATAAACTATGTCAGAGTTGAAATGGTAGTTAAAGCAAGGAACTCGTCCACCGTGGAATTAATGAGCAGTAAGTGAGAAGTGTTCTAAGAGGAAATACTTCAATTATGTGGTAAATCCAGCTCTAGACAAGGCTGGTGGAGCTCACATCCCCATGTCCCTCTGCAGGAATCATCAGTATCTTTTTACTTGGGGAGAAGGAAGTTCCATAACAAGCGAGCAAGTGCTTGAACAGCACCATGACCTGCTCTTCAAAGCAGCCTGCTCGGTCACTGTCCACCTGGGTACTGGGGTTTAAAAGAGCTGAAAGAAAAACCTCTTTAAGGATACTGCAGAAATAGTTCTTTAAAAAAAAAGCTGTCCCAGAATGTGACACGAACAGTAGCTCTGCTGAAGGCACCTGTCATAATTAAACAGTGTTCTCGGCACTACACAAACAAAATGGTGCCCTCCCCTCAGCGTGTTCACTTGAGGGTGCAAAAATCTACCACACCAGACCGCAGCCTTCCCACCACCCCCAAAGGGAAGTGGCTTTGCCAATCCATACCAAAGTCCCACTTTGGTTTTTTCCTTTCATGCAAACATAACATTGGTGCCCATTAAGAATCTCCGTAAAAAAAGTTTTTGATTTGCCAACTCCTCATTATAAAAACAAAGAAGAAAAAACCACCAGCACCATCAAGAACCTTTTGATGCAGCTCTCATCCTAATTCTCAGTAAAAGTAACGTAGATTAATTACATCCCCTAAAAGCAACTAAAAGAAGAAATAGAGAGAGAGAGAGTAGTAAATAACTACTGTAATAACACTCAGGTGCTCAGCCAGGGAGTGTTCAGAAGGCAAACTCCGGGCTGAAAGGATCAAAAGAATACTAATTAAAAAGATAATATCCTGAGATCCTTTTCATGCCCCAATCACAGATTTCAAACCAATTAAGCCCCACGTACAAGAGGGGCCTTGTAATACACTCGTAGGTGTTGGTGATGCAGATCATCGTGGGCCCCAGGATGTCGGAAACGATCCAAAATCCTCTAATGGGAGCGGGTTGCCTGACGGGGAGAAAACACAAGAATCACATGGTCAAAAAAAGTTCTTTGTTGCTAAATTTGTGCAAGTTGACTCTTCTGTGTGAGCGCTGGCTGTAGCAGTTGCCCTACGCTGGACACCAGTCACCAAGACCCGCTCTGACACCACAGGCTCTGACTGGCAGGCTGCTGTCCCAGGACAAACTCATCCATCCACAGCCCGGGACCACTGGAACAACTTCCCTGTGGAACGGGAGCGAAAGCCACTGTGACCCCCGGAAGCAGGACCCGCTCCTCCTGCCACACACCGGCCTCCTCCGGAGAGAGTGCAGGGGCTCCTGCACCACCCTTCTGGTCCAGATGTCCTCGCCCCAGGCCACTGCTCACACGCCTGCAGAGCCAGGGAGCCCCTGAGGTGACTTAGCACCTATTCCTGAACATATTTTCGTAGTGTCTAATACAGAGCAGCCAACAGCTACGATCAGGCCTTATAAAAATGAGACAAGGAGCAGATCTATTACACAGCCCAGCAAATGACGCCTCTTAAGCCTAAGCTCAAAAAAATCAGATGTTGTTTCGAGGCACTGTTTGATCCTTAACAAGTGGATAAAAGGAACATGGCAGCATCTGAGACTCAGCTTAATCAAGGCTCAGAATTATCCGGGGTCAAGTAAATGGAAAGGAAAATTTCTGCTGGGTTGTAGATGATTTTCTGACAGGAACCTGGGAATTTCAGTTTGTGTGCATTGAGAGTCCTGATGCACAAACAGCTCATTTGTATTACTTTAATTCCTTTCAGTTATTTTTAATAGCGAGAATGCAGCAAAAGAGGGCAAACAGTAAATATCTTCCATGGCAACTCACTGATTTGGAAGCAATAGAAAGGGTTTGGTTTTTACCTGCATGGCAGCGGTTTCGTACAAAGAATATGTTCGACAAAGCACTTCTGTTCTGCTCCCAGCTCCTGTAAACTGTCCTTGTCTTCTTCATCTGGAAGAGATTTGTCAGAACGCCTCAGATCCGCGTTGCAGGGTACGGGGGTCGCAGCCTGGCACTAGCAACACGTCACCGTCCCGGTCACGCTCTCTTCCCGCAACATGCGGCAGCGTCTCCCCGCTCACCTGAACCAAGGAACTTGTGCAGTTTCTCAATCCACGTCAACCCCACGCTGTGGACACCAGCTTCGTGGGTGCAGTGGTATCTGGAGGCACATTTTGGATCTGAAATGGAAACAGCAAATGGAGGAGAAGGCACCGATTGGAGGAACTCCTTCAGACCTGCCTTGGTGAACACGTGTGTCAGCTTACTGCCCAGTCAGTGCTAACACCTTGTTGCAAGTCTTAACTGGTCCCCATCCAAAAACTGAGCTAGATGTGTTAATTAGAGTTCTGCATAAAATTAAATTACACTTGAAATACCCGATGAATCATGTGAACTATTCCTATCACACCACACCCGACTGGATCCATAGATTGTAACGGGGAGCTCAGACAGACACCAGCTCCTCCCTCCGGCCCACCATGCCCACAGCCCTTCCTTGTAGACCCAGGTCATCACAGATGCACCAGCTTCTCCTCTAGAAGCCACAGC
Organism: Eurystomus gularis; assembly: GCA_013400335.1. Classification (NCBI taxonomy): domain Eukaryota; kingdom Metazoa; phylum Chordata; class Aves; order Coraciiformes; family Coraciidae; genus Eurystomus; species Eurystomus gularis. Next base: position 4,234 of record VZZY01006581.1, on the reverse strand, counting down.
TGAGAGAATCCAGTGCTAACGTGACCACAACTAACCTGCCCTTGCCTAAGCATAAAGCACCTCCCAGCCCTGCTCTTCCCACAGCTCTATTCGGGACATCAGGCAAATCCTTGTTTGTTTGACACCAACAATAATTGGTAAATCGCTTGATCCTAAAGGTATGAAATAAAGCAAGTAAAAGCCAAGAGCCTACCTCGATGCAGTTTGATTGGGCAAGAGAAATCAGACTCCAAAGGCTCTTCTTCATCTCCTGATGCCAGTTTCAGTGCAAGTTCCAGTTCGACGCATTCGAACACATACAGGGAAGGGATAAGTTCAGATCTTGGGTCCCACGACTTTTCTGACTGTAAAGAGCATCAAATTCTTCTGTGAGACATTGTTTAAATAGAAATGCAACATAAAGAGCATCAAGGAAGACTATTATAATATAGGCATGAGGAAATTGTCAGGAAAGTAGTTCCAGTACCTTTTTTTAACTTTAAAAAAAAAAAAATCTCAAGAAGTTTCTTCTTGGAAGAGCCTCTTTAAAATAGTTAATAAGTTTGGTCAAAACCTGATCTACCAGCAGGACACAGAGACCTGATATTTAAAGAAAAAGCACCAGAGCATCACTGAGACTGGCCAGAACAGGAGCACGACTCACTGCCTCATTAGCAACCAACACAGCCCTGGTGCCGGGCGTCCCCTTCCAGACATCCCACCACCCTGCCGCCAGGAACTTGGACTAAAGGAACAGAAATGCATTTAGAAGAAAAAACCAACCCCAAGAGAAGGTACCTGCTCATCATCCTCTTCTCCATCCAGCACCACGCAGTGATAAAGCATTCCCGACTCGGTGGCAATCACCAGGATGTTGGGGACGCAGGGCAGGCAGAGGACGGCGCAGGCGTCGTAGCCATAGTTATCTTCTGCGGCGGGGTGCATGGGCAGAGGGCCGAGCAGCTTGCCGAGGTTTCTAGTGCTGGAATAAAGAAGGTGTGTTCACCACAAGGTGTGAAAGGAGAGTCCCCTGCGGCGGAGTCACTGCACAAGAACTACAACATAAGGACGATTTAAAAAAAAACACCACAACAATCCTCAAACAACCCAATGGTTTGGAGTTCTGTCTAAGTAGCAGCAATCCAGACTCGTGTGGATTAAGAGTCTGACTACGCCTACTTGGTGGAGAGCTCACAGGAGACGCTGGGGCTCAGTAATTCCATGTTCTGCTCTGAAAGCACCCAAGGAACACTGCAAAAAATTTAAGAGGACACAATTTCGTACAAGAACAAAGTACTCGCGTAAAACGCAAGGTAATTATCCTTATCACTTAATTGGTTTCTCGCTTAATAAAGCCCTTTGCAAGCAGCATTTTGTAGTGTGGCATTTCTCTAGGTAGCACTTTTGAAGGACTAAACCCATTCTGTTGCCTACAGACAGGATCTGCTCCATGCTGCATTCTCTCTCCTGCAGAGGCAAATTGCTGTTTCTAACCTAAACACCAGACATGGTGCTACTCACTTACACTAGACAGAATCATAGAATGGTTTGGGTTGGAAGGGACCTCAAAGATCATCTAGTTCCAACCCCTCTGCCATGACAGGGACACCTCCCACTAGACCAGGTTGCTCAAAGCACCATCCAACCTGGCCTTGAACATCCACCATTTCCCTGGCCAGCCTGTGCCAGTGTCTCACCACCCTCAGAGTGAAGAACTTCTTCCTAATTTCCAATCTAAATTTCCCCTCTTCCAGTTTGAACCCACCACTCCTCATCCTATCACTTGTGAAAAGTCCCTCCCCGGCTTTCTTGCAGGCCCCCTTCAGATACCGGAAGGCCACCAGAAGGTCTCCCTGGAGCCTTCTCTTCTCCAGGCTGAACAAGCCCAACTCTCTCAGCTCGGCCTCACCAGCAGAGGGGTTCCAGCCCATTTGTAAGATCTAACTTGTGAGTTTCCCACCATCTTCTCAGTTTTCTGAAAGCATTTTTTCTTCGTAGCTTTTCTATCCTTGACTTCTCATTACAGAACATGCCTGAGAACCCGCCATGATCCTGAAATAGTTCTTCTTCTCAGAAGCCACTGGCTCACTCAGCCCCATCCCAAGCTAAGGATGTCTGTGCTGTGAACCGAAGGCCCCAAAATACACCGAAACAGCCTTAGCCCCACGGATCTTGTAACAGTCCAGTGTCTTCATTTCACATTTCTGATGGCAAATACCACACAGTGGATTTCCAGCAGCGGAAACCGCCCCCTTAACGTGTGGATGAAAACGGACGATGCACTATTCTTGGATTTCAGTCTGTCAGCACCGCCACAGAGTCAGAACCGGCTGCAATAGACTGAAACTCCGCCTAGCCTCCATTGCAGCGTCCCCACCGACACTGCGACGGCTTCTCCAGCCCCTGCACAGCACAAAACATACCAGCACCCTGTGAAACCATGGAATGAACGTGACCCTACCTCTGCGCCAGGCTGATGTAGATGAGGAACGTCTCTCCATTTTCATACAGAATGTAAAGTGGGTAGGCCAGCACTTCTTCACCCCCTCGCTGTCCAAGTATGTTCTTTGGGACCGGCACTAGCGGGCCGAAGTCAAAGGCCACTGCGGTCTCTCCCAGAGATGCTGTGTAGGCTCTCCTGGGGACAAGGCACAACAAGGCCTCAGCTCAGCAGAGATTGTGAGAACACAAGGATTCGGGCGAGTTACTGTGCTAGGTTGAAGTTCTAGCACTGAAGAAGTCCATGATAGAAATCACATCAGATTTTCAGGCAAATTTATCGCTTATTCTTTAAAAACATAAGTGAGAATACAAAGCTTATTCCATCAAAAGCATTTCAAAATACAAGAAGCCAGACAAACCCTTTATTGATTATAAGGGTCTCCTCCTCAGCATCCGAAAGAGAAATCACTTTGATGGGTCTCTGAGGTACCTTCAGATTGTAAAACCTGGAAGAAAGAACAGCAACGGTCACTCAGCTGGCGGTGCAGGAACATCAGCTGCTATCGGTCTAAAATTTCCCCCATCCTATTTTTCATCCGTAATCCTTGCAAGAAGGCAGGACACAAATACCTAGCAAAAAATCAGACTTGCTAGGGCAAAAAAAACCCCAAACAAATAATCAACTACCACCAGGTTTTACCTTATTGTGTTATCTGAAGTCAGGAGCACAATATGGGGCTCTGATGTCTCACAGGGATACCAGGCAGCGTGCTTTAAAGTCAGGGATGTTGAGCTGGTGAAGAACCTTTCCGCAATAGGAATGGTGCTGAAATGCAGAGCAGAAATATGCAGGTACAAGCAACGCAGAAGTTACTTCTAAAGAAAGTTGGGGCAAGAGGAGCTGGAAACCCACTTAAAAGGTTTCAGAGCCATTAGGTGTATTATTCTTAGGAGCTGGAGGGACAGCTTTAACTTGAATCCTTCTGTTCTTTCCATCTGGACATTTGCTTTTAGCTACCACAGCTAAGAGACTCCAGAAAGGCCAGAGAATACCACAGAGGAGTATTTTGCTCCTCAGCATTTGCAGCAAGTTTCGAAGGTCAGTTATTTGGGTCACCTGACAACCAGCAAGTCCCTGAGCCAAAATAACTTCACTGGTGATGGTCACTACAACCTCGATACAACCAATGTCTTCCATATCTGTTTGGCCCCAAGAGAGGAGAGGCTGTGGAGGAATGATGGCAGGACAAGGATGTCATTAACCACCTGAGGTCTCACCCACCTACAGTTCACCGTGGATTTCCCACCTTCAAACTCAGAGTTCTTCCCCCAGCGTTTCGGCAGCTCCAGCACCATGAGCCCCTTTGTACCGATGAGAGCCACATGATGCTGTGTGGGGCTTAACAGCGTCTGATAAACCTCAAAAAGGGGTGGGTCTATGCAGAGCAGGGTCTGGAAACATAAATATTAGAGTTAGGCACAAGGCATCACAGAATCATAGAATGGTTTGCGTTGGAAGCAACCTTTCAAGGCCACCTAGTCCAACCCCCTTGCAGGGAGCAGACGCTGTCTCCCACAGCATCCTCATAGATAAGCTTAGGAAGTGTGAGTTAGACGAATGGACAGTCGGGTGGACTGAAAATGGGCTGAAGGACAGAGCTCAGAGGGTTGTGATCAGTGGCACAGAGTCTCGCTGGAGGCCTGTGACCCGTGGTGTTCCTCAGGGGTCAGTGCTGGGCCTAGTCCTGTTCAATACATTAATCCACAACTGGGATGAAGGGATAGAGTGAACCATCAGCAAGTTTGCTGATGA
>VZZY01006580.1:6640-244846 GCA_013400335.1 Eurystomus gularis | reverse complement strand
ATGTTAGGAAAAATGTCTTCCCTCAAAGGATAGTAAATCACTGGAACAGGCTGCCCAGAGAAGTGGTGGAGTCACCACCCTGGAGGCATTTAAAAGCCATGCAGATGTGGCACTTAGGGACATGGTTTAGTGGTGACCTGGCAATGCTGAGTTAATGGTTGGACTCAATGATCTTAAAAGTCTCTTCTAACCTGAACTATTCTATTCTATTCTATTCTATTCTATTCTATTCTATTCTATTCTACTCCTATTCTATTCTATTCTATTCTATTCTATTCTATTCTATTCTATTCTATTCTATTCTAAATTCTATGAAAGTAGTGGTGCATGGAGTGAAATCTTCAGGACGCCTCATCAGCCTCACCCTGAGTGTCATTCCTGTCCCTGCCAGTAGGGCTCTCATGCTGGCCTTGGGCTCCACCACCCTCTTGCTCACTGGATTTTGTAAAGATTGTGTGAAACAGACCTCCCAAATTGCTGGTGTTTCTCCATGGCTGTGGAGAGGAGCCATGCTGCATGGCAGCTGTGCATCCACGTTTACTCCTCCGCCCTGGTACCCTCTGGGACATGAAGATCCTCTCCAGGGCAGCAGCCTCTCCAGCTGCTTAATAAAGTAGCCACGGAGGCTCTGGGGGCTTTATTGTGGTTTTTGTTTGGGATTGGTTTGGGTTTTTTTTTTTTGCAACATTTTATTGAGATTATAATGGTCAGGTGTCAGACTTTTCTGAATGCTCAGAAAGAGCTTCTTTCGGGATCTTTTGTCTAGTCAGCTTGTCACTCCAGGGCATTACATTACGGAGAAGGTAAGACAAGGCAGCAGCAGCTGCTACATGCTGTTGATGGTGTTTCTAGGGGGTCAGAGGTTTCTAGCTCCTGCAAAAGCACCTAGAATGACAGAATTCAGGCTCCTCCTCTGTCTTACCTTTCTTAGGCAGGGCGAAGCAGCAGCCCTGTCAATGCTTTTGCCATGCCAGGCTCACTCTTCTTCTCACACCTCCTAGAAAGTACATCTCTCTCTAACTGAGAGCAAATGCTGTCTAGCCCATAGCAGAGGGAGAACTGTGTTTTTTCGCTAAGGAAACAAGCCAAGCTTAATTTTCCTTTCACAGATTACCTTTCTGTGGTGTTTCTTCTCTCTGTGTTGGACAGAATGTGCTATACAGTTGACATGTTTGGCATTAACATCACTCAGGCTGAGCCCAAGCTGACCCCTGAAATGCTGGAGAGGGACTGATGGTAAAGAATGTTTCCAATCACTGTTCCCAAAGCCCATAAAAATGCACCATTGTCATTTTTAGTCAAGTGCTTGCATTGCAGTACATTGTAGCGTTGCATCCAGCCACAATGCTGCCCGCAAAACACTGAGGGCTGGAAAGTATGTGGTCATCTGGAAGTACAGCCTTACCTGTAAGTTCCTTAATATCTGAAGCATTTTGTATAATTCCTTCAGTATGAAGAGTAATTGCCATAAAAATGTATGTTTGGTTGGGGGAAAAAATGCATAGTAGAGGTTTTAGACTTAGATTTGAAAGTCTGGAAGTTCAGTACGGACATGGGTCTGGTTCTCATTGTGCCAGGATATATGCCCCCAGCATTGCGTATCTTCAGCACTAGGACCTCTACAATGTTTTTCCTGATTTAGGGAAATACAGAGAAAAAAGTGAACTCTAGATGAAGGAAAGTCTATTGACCACTTCCATTCCTTTCGTCTAACTCAACAGGAACATTTTCTTAGCTTTCACTGATCCAATCATTTAGTTATTTTTGTTTTCTACCTCTCTGGTTTGTTTCCATGATGTGTTTTTCTCCATTTTCAGCTGTTTACTACCTTCCATTTCAAAAGATTTCCCAACATCCTTTAAAATTGCTGTTGTGAAGTTTCATCTGGCAAATCCGACCATCCATTTTGTTTCCCCAGAGCCACACTTATATGCTAAATGGGTTCAGTTCTTCTATAGAAAATTAGAGTTCAGCCACAGAGAATGTGAAAGGCATCTAGCACATGGCTCAGCAAAATGCTCTTTCCCACAGTTCAAATGCAGAGAGTGAAGTAGTCATCACAGGATTGTGACACGGTGAAGGAGAGGTATCGCTATATGGCATATCCCCACTTTCCTCTGGTCCAGGCTGCATCTGAGCAAGCCAGCTGGCTCAGCTGATGTATGTGAGCCTCCTGCTAGCATCCCAGACAAGGACTGACTCTGAGAGAACCAGGATTTTCCTTACATACACCAGTTAGATGCCACCTAGATACAGTAGCATGGCAACAGACTGCTTGGGAGCTATGCTAGAAATGAAGCACTAACCATTTCTCTATGTTGCTCTCTCCAAGGAGAAGTTCAAGTCAGTCCCTTAACATCAGTTTGACATCAGCCTATGTCTTTGCCACATTAATTCAATTTATTACCCATTTTGATCCACACTTTGCATTCTATTTAGGATGCCGGGGGACCTGTTTATCCCTAATGACTGAGGAAGCATTTGTGTTTTATAAGCTATTTGGGACACACCATAAGGAACTAAAAGTGTCTGGTTTATTTTTGTTGTTAAATTTACCATGTACCCAATTCTGATGCTGTTGAAATTGATAGCAAACTTGCCAGGGACCCCTGCAACTGGAATACTTTCTGAAATTTAAGGCAACCCATCAAAGATGCATCTAACATGCTCTCCCCCCCAAAAAGGCCTACTGGTCTCTTCATAAATAATGCATAGAGACTGTTACCGGGGGTGGGGAGGAAATTACAAAACGTTAGTTTGTTACTCTGTCTTTTATCTCTAGCTAAACTTTGATCTCTATAAAGTATTTCTACTGTCATCTGTAAGAGTTTCCTTAGTCTCTACTCAGTAGCATATTAAAATTCAGCTGACTAATTTCACTGGTTTTCTTTGATCTTTTTCCTTCAATGTGAATTTCTTTAGCTGAAGAGTTCATATTTGCCTAAGCGAAATTCATCTTCCTTTCTCTGTACATTCAGACATGTGGGAGTTTCCCTGCATTACACTTTTGCCTACCTATCCTTGCTTATTGAGGTATATCGCTCCTTCTCTTTGGCTATGCTCTTCTTTCCAGGTGGCCTTTTGCTGTCTCAGGTATTCAGATTGCTGCAAGGGATGGGTCTCTGGAGCACTCCCCAACGCCTCACACAAGGTGCCCCTATGGATTACAAAGTTGTGTAGGACAATTTCCCCACTGATGCAACTATTAGTAGCCTATCAGTGCTGCTGAAATCCATAGCCCTTTAAAAAGAGTTTATTCATTTGGGAATGAAAGAGTGTTGCGGATTTTGGGATGTAGGGTAGGAGATCAGTAGTATTCGTTAGTGTACCATGGTAGGACAAGTTTAGTAAGAAACCAATAAAAAGTATATCAGGATGTTGGCTTCTTGCTTACTTCTGCTTTTGAGTCTGTACTGTTGCAATGCTTGTGATTATATAGGTGCCTGGACCATGTACTTTACCCAGTCCCAGCCTATGAAAAATGGATGAGCCATGGCAGGAAATGTGCATGGGGTACTTTGCACTCAGAAGTGCAGCACAACACATATATGTTGGGCTGTGGAAACAGCATCATCCTTCTCAGCATACTCCCTCAGCCACCCAGTACATAGATGATTAGAGACAGACGTGCTCCCTACATCTCCCACCCACTTACTTCTCATTTGCTTCTGAAGGGAGCAAAGAAAACATATTTTCCTTGTCCCCATATAAATAGACCCCATTGCTGTCAAACCCCCAACCTCTGAACACCATGCACATATGCTTGTGTACACACAGTCATACTCCACCTACTTCTTTCCACACAAGATCCATGTTAACTCTCTGCAGAACAGAAAGCATTTTAAGAAATCCTTAGAGAGAAACAAGGACTGGCTAGAATGCTTGTTGCTTGTTCACAGTTTCACAGTTGTGAAATCAAACTACACGTTATGATCCACACGTCTTTTCATATAGGGGTGCACTGCCTGTCCTCAAGGCAGGAAGGTGATTTTCCACAGACCAGTGCAGAACTTGGAGCATAGTTCTTCATCTAAGTGGATCCTCACCATATGGTAGTTCTGTGTGTCATGTCTGCCAGATCATACTTGATGCCTAACAAGAATTGTGCATTAGAGTTTGTGATTATATTTTTTCAGTCAAATAGTTATTTGTATTATAGTCTAGTAATGTGCTTCTCAAGATTTGACATAGATCAGCTCAGATTAAAAGAGGAATGAATCCGGAGGGCTCTGGGCTGGTAGAGAGATATCCTGAAGAAGAAGAAATTACAGGCTTTCCCTTCTGAGCAATCCTCAGTGTCCTGGGACAAACACTTTAAGTGGTATTGTGTCACCCAAATTATTTTAATTCAGCTCCAGTTTTTGTTCATTATCATCAAACTCTTGGTAACTCTTGGAGCTTGAACTGCAGAAGAGTTACCCAGTTAACCCAAACGATTTTTTGAGATACACATATCCAAAGTGCCTGAGCAGCTGAGAAGATGGTCTCCCCTCTAATTGTATCCCAACTAGCCTCCTGATATAGAAGAGCCATTAGGGTTGCAAAGGGAATTGTGTATTATTCATTTAATGTGCCAGTTCACCACCTCCAGCTAGCTATGACCTAGGCAGCTGCCAACGACACACGCTACAGTCCGAGCTGCATGATGCTGATCCTGAAAGGTGTAATCTGAGCCCTGCAACACTGTGGGGTAGCGTCACATACCATGAGAGTTTTTGTGTGCTGATGGTTTAGCTCCATGAATCTTCACATGATGACCTGGTTTGTCCCTCTTCTTTCCCTTTTCCAGCACTGGGCATCTCTGACCATACTGGATTCCAGCCTGAGTGAGAAGGGTTTTCTCACCAAAATGATGTCTGGATCAGACACGTCTCAGACAGATGCTGTGTATGAGAGCACAACAGCTCTCACCCACAGAGTTATTCTGAGCTCAGCAAATCAATGCTGTCTCTGCTAAGAAGCAGGAAGAAAATCTCCACCGGTAGAGGAGTGAAGCACTCACTAACTTGTCAGATCACGTCACCTCACAAATGCATCATGCAAGGCAGCCCCTCTGAAAAAGCAGTTTAACTCTCTGCTTCGAAATCATGCTGATGATGAGATGGTAATTTAGTGTCTCAGTACCTGTGTTCTTTCCCTATCCAAACCATACATCCTTAAGGTCAGATGTAGCTAACTGTTGGCTGGTGTCATTTCATTATTTGCCACATACTTGACAGCCATTTAACTTTGCTACTTTGTACTGTGTCTCTTCTCTTGATACATTTTACAATGAAACTGCAGCTCTGTTGTTTTTTCCAGCAGCAGGCAGACACTACAATCCAGAGCACTGAGTACTGTAGGACAAATGTGGGGACTACAAGAAGAATATGTCAGCCTTCTCTGCCTCAAATTTGCCTTCTCATTTCCATGTGTCTCCTCTTGGTTCGGACATGTGCCGTCCTCTTCCAGCTTTGCTTCTGAAGATTGAGAGCTCTGAAGGTTAGTATTTTTTCACAGCCCTATAGGTATTGACAGTTGCTTTCTCCCATTGAATGCAAAGGATGTGTGCATCCAAAACCTTGTATTTATACTAAAGCTTCTCATTCGCTTTTGTAACACGGGCCAGGTAAATCCTCTGAGGACAACCGAAGAGGTGAAACCTTACTGTCTTCAAGCTTCCTGAGTTGCTCCCAGAGCATGTAAAGTATGCTCCCTGGTATTTATAGGTTGTTGTTAATATCTAGGAGTGAAATACAAAAATAACCCAAGGAGAAATAAGAGGGAAGAAATCACATTATGCAAATTTAGTCAGAAAGTCTGTACAGCTAATGGCCTGAGCTGGCTGGGAATGCTTCAACAGCCATGTAGGCTTCCTGCCTGCTTCTTAGTGGGAACAACATTGATTCCTTGGGCATAGCAAAGCCCTATGCCTGATGAGCGGGTAAAAAATCACTTCTAGGTAGACACACTGAGTGTACAATAAACAACATGACGTGGCTCAGCTTAATATACTTTAAAAACGGAGCATGGGCTCAAGCACTCTGAAAGCGTATCATTCTAGACGTAACTGTGACACATTATAAGAAGGATGTGATTTAATATCTTTTTCCCCTGTCTGGTAGCGCACATTTGGCTCTGTGATTCACCTGTGCCTGAGACAGATGGAGGGAAACCATCCACTGTAGTCTGCTATGCTGCAGAAGTAGGGAAAAGAGCAAACCTGAAAGGGTAGTGTACACCATGCTGGGGCAGTCCTCCCTAAGGGACTGCTTGGGCTAAATGGCATGTGCTGATCCAGGGCCTAGGGATTTGGTTGTTTAACAGAGAGGGTCACGGTTCCAATTCTGGATTTGCCTGCAACTGTTAGTGCTGAACTGTAAATCTTGTCCTGTGGTGGTGGAAAGACTCCCTCCACCAGTCAGGCCACCTGGAATAATTCACTAACTGATGCTCCTTGTGTGTAGCCATCGAAGTCGTCATAACTCAGAGGCAGGGGAACAGATGAAGACCTTCCTCCTGCCTTCTTCCCCTCCAAACCTTACCTGACTGCCACTTCATCTGAGCACTGATAGCCCATGCATGGACTTTTTTACTTTACCATATCTCACGGGCTTGGGAGGCAGGGCGAGGTTGACTGTTGTACTTTCAAACATCGTCATGCTGAGTTGACCATTTCTGGCTTGGCAATGCATAGTTGCTTTTAAACTCACAAAAATAGGAAAAGCTAGGCACAAATAAATTTACAGTAGAAAGCAGAGAGTCTTTATCTGGAATGGCTACATGGATGGCTTACCCATGGGCCAAGGATGTCTGCTGTCCATGGGAATGGGTGCCAGTACCATGGCAGCCTTATACCTCTGCCAGAGCAGATTGCTTTAAGTGAAATATGCATATTAAGCCTGGGAATGGGGTATGCATGCAATCCCCTGTGTGCTTGGCAGCGCCAAGAGCCAGTGTCAATCAGCAGAAATTAAAGCAGCCTCTAACTCTGTGTTGAGACAGACCATCCCTGGGCTTAGGACTGGGCAAGGGAGAGTGGAAAGCTGGCAGGATGTTCATCCCTTACTCATTTCATGCTCTGTGCCAAGCACTGCTGTGCTGAAACAACAGCTGGGAAACTATCTTGTTTCCTTCTTTTCTGTCATGCTGTTAGTCAATTCAGGACCAATGTCACTCACCTCAGAGAAAAGTAATGGGATGTAGCAGAAAAAGAAACCACAACAGGCAAAGTTATATGTTACTGTCAGTGCTTTAGACTTTTAAAACAATGATGTTCCAGGTTACAGACAACCCTTTCAAAGTACTTAAAATGTTCCATTATCAAAATACCTACACGTCGCTTTTGAAAGAACACATAACAAAAGAGTTTCAATGCAGGAGAGAAAAAACAAAAAACGCAGTGAGCTTCTGATATGTCAGGCATGAAGCAGAAGAATTTACTTTTAATTGCCAGTAAAGTCAATGTGAAGGGAAACAGCAACCTCACTGCATCAATTCCTTGCTTTTGTGTGTGTGAACAGCATAACCCATACAAGGGAACAGGCACATTTGCATCATTTGTAAGACTGCAAGATTTTCTTTTGCTACACCATTCATACAAAGCATTTTAAAAGTTTGCAGACCTTAACATGCCAGTATAATTAATGTACTATTTAACAGAAGTGAGATCCCAAGGAGGAAACAAACCAGCAGCTTCCTTCAGCCACACTGAACAGATGACAAGGACTAGGGAATCTTACTTCTGCTTCCTACTCTAAGACATATTCCTCCTGTAATTGTGGCCAAGGCTGCCAGCCTCTCCATGCTGCTCCATCTGTGCTGCAAGTACATTACCTATCCTCTTAGTAATGCAAATGGAAACCTCTGTATGAGGCAGCAAAGACAGCAATACAACTTCAGACTATCTCAGAGGTAGAAATTGTACCTCAAGTAGCACTCGCTGTAATTTGCCCTCTATTGACTTTGGCTTTGGCATAATGCTTCTCCAAGACTGTGTATTGTCCTTACACTAGTGTGGTGGGTTGACCCTGCCTGGATGCCAGACGCCCACCAAAGCTGTTTTATCATTCCCCCCTCCTCAGCTGGGCAGGGGAGAGAAAATATGATGATAGGCTTGTGGGTCAAGCTAAGGTCAGGGAGAGATCATTCACCAGTTACCATCATGGGCAAAATAGATTCAACTTGCAGAAAAATTAATTTATGATCAATAAAATCAGAGTAGGATAATGAGAATAAAAACTACTTCTTAAAACACCTTCCCTCCTTCCCTCCCTTCTTCCCAAGCTTAACTTTATTCCTGAATTCTTTCCCTCCTCCCCTCCAGCAGCACAGAGAGACAGGGAATGAGGGTTACAGTCAGCTCATCACACGTTGTCTCTGCTGCTCCTTCCTCCTCATACTCTTCACCTGCTTCAGTGTGGGGTCCCTCCCAGAGGAGACGTCTCTCCACAAATTTCCCCAGTGTGGATTTTTCCCACGGGCTGCATTTCTTCATGTACTACTCCAGTATGGGTCCCTTCAATGGGTGTAGTCCTCCAGGAACAGACTGCTCCAGCATACGTCCCCTGTGGGATCAAAAATCCTGCCAGCAAACCTGCTCCAGTGCAGGCTTCACGTGGAGTCACAGCCTCCTTTGGGCATATCTGCGTGCTCCAGTGTGGGATCCTTCACAGGCTGCAGGTCTTTATCTGCTCCACTGTTAACCTCCATGGGCTGCAGGGGGACAGCCAGCCTCACTATGGTCTTCACCACAGGCTGCAGGGGAATCTCTGCTTCAGCACCTACAGTACCTACTTCCTACTTCCTCCTACTTCCTCACTGGCCTTGGTGTCTGCAGAGTTGTTTCTCTCATATTCTCACTCCTCTCTCTGGCTACTGTTGCACAGCTGTTTTTCCCCCCTCTTAAATATGTTGTCACAGAGGCACTACTACCATCGCTGATGGGCTCAGCCTTGGCCAGTGATGGATCCATCTTGGAGCCATCTGTCATTGGCTCTATTGGACATAGGGGAAGCTTTTAGCAGCTTCTCACAGAAGCCACCCCTGTAGCCCCTGCACGACCAAAACCTGGCCATGCAAACCCAATGCAATTTGCTACTTACGCAAATGTTGTCATAAGGTGTGGAGGAATAAGAGGCACCGACCACACTCAGAGATAAAGGAAAGAGAGAAAGAGTTATTGCTGTTGAATCTTGGATATTAATTTCCTTCCAGCAAAAGCAAGAGTAGGACAGTATTGGGGTGTGGCCATGTAAAATCATTTTTAAATAAGAAGATAATGGCATTTCCAGGGAGTAATTTAATTCATTTGAGTAGAACTTGAAAAGCATTTGGGCATACCTTTTCTTTCCACTGGTTTTAAAGAATTTTAAGCCTTATGTATATGCCTGAAGTTAAGTGGAATTAAATGCATATTCTGGGTTCTGGTCCATAAAGAGCCCTAGGTAATCAGATCCTTCATCAGATCAGATCTCCAGAAGAGGGTCTTCATTTCAGAATAGGTCAACACAAATACAAATCTCCACTTTGGTGGTTTAGAGCCTCACTGGACAAGCTTCTCGAAATTCTTTAAATATACTTCCTTGTCTCTTGTAAGAAGTAGTGCCAGTTTTAGTCAGTCCTCGCCCTGTTTTAGTAGAAGCCTGCAGCTGTGACATGATGTGATGTAAAGGGTAGGATGGGACAGATCAGGTGACTCCATTGCATGAGTTTTAAAATAACTCCACTGGGACTTCTGACGTCTTCATCAAAAGCAGAGAAGTCTTATATGACTTTTAATACTGAAAGCAGCACACGTCTTGTAAGAAAGCACATGGTATATGTCTTTTGGTGGGAAAAAGACCCATCTTTGCTGCTCTGTAGCTCACACTATTTTTCCTGTGAAACAACACTCACTGCAGGCCAGTTAAGTTCTCACACTCTGCTTCAGAAGAGGGAACCAAATTCATGGGAAAGTTTGCCTCTCTTTTTCTCACTGTTTTCCAGCCCACTCTGGACGCTGCACAGCTCTAGAAAGGATTCCACCAAATCACTTGCCTCCTTTAGGAGGCAAATCACTGAGATATTATTGAGTTTCAGGTATCTTAGGCTATGTCTTATCAACCTATCAGGCATGAGGAAGAGAAGCAGGCAACAGAAGGATATTTGAGAATTCATCAAAGCACAAATGTTGAGCTACCCTCCATGACTGTATTTTGTTCCTTGCTGGTATACAGAGGCTGAATGTGGAAAGTACAGTGCTTTTAAACTATCCTAAGCGTACAGATGTATAACAAATTGGTAAGAAGGTTTAAAAAAGTCTAATGTGGGAGACATAAACAAGGGTATCCACATGTAGGACAAAAGCAACATCCTCAGCAATTCCTCCTTGTAAAACATGTCTTTCCATAAGCAGTAAATACAATTGAGCCTGCTTTCAGGTACATCATAGTATTACATTGACCCTAGTTCTCCTCACAGTTTTTCATATGATTTCTTATTACTGTAGCCTTAGAGCAGACTATGTTACATTTTTCACCTAATTTCACCAAGAGCCAGAGGCAGCCAGCCTTGGCACACACAGTCATAGTGCTGGATCCATCAGCAAATGCTGCTTGGCTGATGGGCTGCCACTCACTTTTGGGCAGACACTGCTGCCAAATAATCACTGAAATCTCCCAGTCTCTTTCCCAGGCAGTGTTTTCAGAGGAAATTAGACCTGGATCCAAACCAGGTATCACGAAGCTAAGGACGGGTGACAGTAAGATTGTGTATCTTGCCCAGTGTTTGCCAATTTTGATTTTGTCCAAATGAAGGAATTCACTTTTCATAATTCTGTTTTGCCTTTTTCCTCCTTTTCTGAGAAGCAGAAGAAGATTGCTTTAGGGAAGGTAGTAGCATATCCTGATCTCTTGGAAGGGCTTTTGTACGTTTACTCTGCTAGAAAAATGTCTTTGAACACTTCCTCCACATACTCCATGTAGCTTTCTGAATTTTAACATGACAGAAAAAAAGTTGCTTTGCAAAAGCTCTAACCTACAAATAAAGGGACAGGTCCTCAGCTGTCACAGGCTGTGTGTGTCCCATTGACTTCAAGAGGCAAGTCAAATCTGTGGAGAACCTGACTCAAAAATTTAAATGTAAACCACCATAGTCACAAGTTAATGTCTACCTTAGCAGTGTGTCTTAGGCACAAATCCCATGCCAGAAAAGCAGCCAAGTGCTATCCTAATAATAATGTGCAGGCAGTCCTGATGGTAGCTTTATTGTTTAACACATAAACAAGGCTTTAAACAACTTAATTCTTCACCAATCAGTTTGAATCCATTGTAAAGGAAGGTCTGTAGCCAGACCAGCTTGACTGTGGTCCCATCAGCTCTAAGAGGTCAAGCAGGTAAGGTGCAAGAGGAGTGGAGGGATGCAGGAGCAAAGGAGGATGCCCAGACATAGTAGGAAGAGTGTTCTCAGTTTACTATGTGGCCTAACTGCTTTGGACTGTGTAACTCTGTAACCCAACTTTGCTCTTAAGGAAAGGCTGTTTTCATGAAAAATATAAAACTTCTTTAAGGGCAATCCTCAGTCCCTGAAGATACCCAGACTCAGTTTTAAAAAACATACTTGCTGGAGCTGACTTGCTACTAAGGATTTAATACTGGTAGAAGTTTCAGAACTGGACAGAAAGCAAGACTTTCCATCTCTGTTGTGCCATGAATCATGCCTTTCTAGAAAATATGTGTCATCTGTTCCCACAAAGTCATCTGCAATTGATTTGCAAGTGATCACTTTGCAGGATGGAGCCCTGATCTTGAAAATGCAGTACAACACAAATAAAGGATAATAGATGGCAGACTTCCTAACTCTTCCTGAAGCATGCAGATATAATCTAGTCTTCTACAAATTCGACCCAGATTGTCAACTGGAACACTCCATGCTGTCTCTATCCAGCCCTTTAAATGCATATTTAAGAAGGAAAGAAAGATAGTCCTGTGATTAATCCCAATAAATGGGTTCAAGGGGAATCTCAGACCAGTGGCAGAGTTGGAGATTGCCTTATTCAGTAACTGTCAGTTAATACATCTTAACCTGTTAGTGCCTCTATTCTCCATCAGTGAAAGACAAACAACAATTCTCATCTCTTTGGTACTGTCTTAAAGCTTTCACATTTTTGCAGGGCTTTGGGACTGCTAGATGGAGACTGCATATTGCACAGTCTTATTGTGGTTTACTTAAAGTTTAAATAGAGCTTTTGGTGAACACATCTACAGATGTGCTACCTGTCAAAGATATAGAAAACAGTGGTTATTCCAGGGACATCACGGGGGGAACACATAGCAAATGCTCTTCAAAGTATGATATTAGCGCTATACAGAATCAAAATAATGACTTTCTGGGGATGGACCCTCTGTAGTTCTGTACTCATTTGAAAATGACAGACTTCAGTTTTTCCACTGATTTAGCTTTCCCACTGTTTCTAGACAAAGACAGTGAGGTTTAAATTTTCAAAAGTCTTCAAGGAAAATTGCTCTGGGCAACTCCCAGTAACATCAAGGAGAATTGCAAAGCTACAACCCAAATTCTGGGAAGTTCTGAAAATATAGTTTAGTTATATGCCATAACAATGAGAGCTTTACTGAAAATCTTGTTAAATGTAGTAGCATGAACACAGAACTAAAAAATATGAGCTATAGAGAAACTAAAGAGAGACAGTGTCTACCATTTTGTAGGCAGACTGTTTTCATAGATAATCCTGCTTGTGCATTCCAGATGATAAATACCTCATGCTATCAAGGAGGCTTTAAAGAAAAGAAAGGCTCTTTGAGAGATGCCTACCAATTCTGTTGCCATGGCAGCTGCAAGCATCAGAGATAACCCAGACTTTCTAGGTTATAATGTGCATGCAACCCTATTAAGAAGTCCCACAAAGTAGTCCACATTAGTGACAGATGAGGTCATCTGCTAGCCCAGCCTTAAAACTTGGAGCTCAATTAGAGAAGATATAGCTCAAAGAAAGGTCTGTTTCTGTTGCACTGTATCCCCATATGTTAATTATACACAGCTCTCAAAGATGCATAATACCTTTCAGATAAAAGTTTTACATGACGCTTGCAGGCTGCCTGTGCATTCAGCTGCTGCAGTCTGTGCTTACAAGTTAGGAAACTGAAGCATGGAGAAATCAGAAACCTGGGCACAGTGAACTCAAGATCACATACTAGGAATAAGGAATACATACTGTTCTTTGGCTGTCCCTCAGCTGGGTGAACATTGTTTTCATTACTGAAAGTCAGCTCTTCTAAAAAAATGTCACTGACAGATTCTTGTTTCCTTTCACTTCAAATCTGGGCCATGCCCATCCTTTTTAAGGTCTTTCTGGAAGGAGACAAGACAAGGACAAAGCACAGAGGGGAAAAAAGTAAGAATTTTTCCTACTGCTTAGTGTCAGATTCACCACACTGAGGGAATTTCCTATCAGTATTTGGTGTCTAGTGCTGTCTTACCTTATGCAATTGAAGGAAAAGTATATGTGGCTACATGCTTGCTAATGCTTACCTCCTACCGAAACTCTGCAGAGCATCTGGTAGCATTTCCAGGAGCATCATGGTTTTGGAGAAAAGGCAGTGCCATCCTGCCCAAGGACACCTCAGGCTCAAAGTATTCCAATTCCTTGTTACTTCGCCTGTTCAGAAATTAGACATGATATTTCCTTTCCCCCCTCACCTTGCTAAGTATTCCCTGTCCTCGGCTTGTCAGCTCCTTCAAGCAGGAGCTGTCTGCAATGACACGTATGCAAGACATTTAGTACAGCCAGGCCATTTTTCAGTTGAGGCATTGCCTGGATATGACAATGATATAACACTGTTAATAATTGCATGTAGCTTGTACCTCCCAGTTCCATGGGATTTAGGCTTCCTTTCCATTGCATACCTGAATAAAGGAGAGAATTTCTGCCAGAGGGAAAATGAGTTCTGCTTCTGGCTCTAGGGTCTAACGGCACCATATGTGCAACTTTCCTTTCTGTTCAGGTGACTTCGCTCTTCTGTTGTTCCCCAGGTCCATTACTTTCATGCAACTTTTCAGACCCAAGGAAGTAATTGCTATGTCAGATAGTGCTTCAAAGTAAAGGAAAGCGTTAATATGCCATTGAATATTAGCTCTCATTTTGTTTAAGGCATCTGGAAATAAATGTTCAGATTGAGTGAAGGAGAAATCCTATGCACAGGCAACTCTGTAAATCTCAAGCATATTGAAATATATACCACTGCAATATAGCATATTCAATATCTTTATGTACAATTTTTCTCTCTTATAGTGGAGATTTCTGTGAATGAACTGATCATGTTAGCTATTAGATTAGAGAAACATGTTTGTTTCACATATTTTATTATTCCATTACCTTTATTTCAGAGTTTTGTGATGAAATGTAGTGGAAAAATCTCTTTGTACTGCAAACAAATGCAAATTTTATGCAACCTACACCAGGCAGTTTTGCTCTTCCTGAGTCTGTCTTTAAGGGACACTAAACAATTGCTGCTCATCTTTATTTCAGAATACTCTAACTGATATTAAGGCCTGTCACTGATAGATTACTGATATATTTTCTGAAGCTACAGCGATGTAGTCCCACTATCACTAATACTGGATCTATGCACTTCTGGGTTTTCCAGGACTTCAAATTGGATCCAGATAAGGCTTGAGTGTAGAGTTAAACCTCTGCCACATTACCTATAGTGCAAAGATCTGATCATATATGCTTATTTTAGGCCAGATGTAAGAATACAGATGATGTCTAGTTTCTTACAAAGACGGCCACTGCAATATTAACCCATAAAACAAACTCCCTGAGAAAATCTGAACCAGGAGAGAGAGTTTTATCAGGACCAGTGCTTTGTAGTAAATGGCTGCACCATTTTTTATTTTTCATCAGAAGCCCTAGAGGTGGAGTTATTGAATCGTCCAACCTCAATCCAAATAACTTCTTAAATTCACTCACAGGTTTGGTAGCATTCATCTTACCCTCTATGATCTTACTTAGTGTATCAAACAGGCCTATAATAGATGTACATTATATATGCAGAAATGTGAAGGCATGACAACACTTTTTGGAAATGAATCCAAGATTCCATTTTGATTAAGATGGGGGCTAGAAACTTCAGTCATTCGGTATTGCCTTAAGGTAGAGTTTAAGGGAATTGTGTGATTGCTAAAATGCACAGGCGGGCAATGATGATTTCAGTTCTTCAAATAGCTACACTGTAGAATAGAGCAGGATAAAGATAGAGTGTTCTGAGATTGCCTGGTGAAAGGTATTATCAGTGGGCTAAGTATTTTAATTGTTTTTATTCTGTTGATTTCTAACCTGAAACTGCTGAAGCTGCATCACTTTTGATATGGCAGAAAGTTCCTGTAAAGGAAAGGAAAATAGAAAGAATACTCCTCACAGTTGCTGTCATTTTCAATCCATTTTCTTTAACATTCTTCCTTTCTGCTGCCATTCTCCTCCTTGCCCCTATTTCTAAAAGTATACTAAAAAAATCTGCAGCGAATGGGTGGAACAAATTCAAGGCAAAATAAATAACCAGCTGGGCCCATTTTTTTCCTACCACTAAATAATACTGCACATAAAACATTCAAACAGTTAAAAAAAATAATTCCTAATGATTATTTTCATGTTAAATTCACTGAGGTGAAGAGCATAAAATTTCAACAGGCTGCAGTGCTCTTCTAGAGAAGAACAGCTGGTACATTTTATGCAGGTAACAAGCTTAAAGTGCTCTTTCCAAGGAAAAGGATAGATATTTTTGGAAGATTTTTTTTTAACGTTTTCATTGGATAGCTTTTCTGTTTTACCAGAAAAAGCTGGGAACACCTGGGTCTGCAGAATCCAGGGCTAATTTTGCAAACTGGACACCTTGTCCTTCCCCACCCCTCCCTCAGCAAAGGTAAACCAAGCAAATTTTAACTCTGTGCCAGATAATGTATTAAACACTGACACACACACACATGATGCTTGCTAAAAATTACTTATACTAGTAGGATTAAGTTTTAAATATCTCCCATGAAGACTCTGTTTAATCATCCAGCTGTACTGTGTTCAGCTGCCTGAATTTCCTTACCTTTAGAGCACTCTTTTTGTTACTTAACCTGCATTTTCCAGGAGCAGTTTAAACCTATTGCACTTTGCCTTTGATACCTAATGAGAATAATAGGTTTCCAGTATACAAGGAGGACAAGCCTGGTGTTGAGGGAGGCCTGAGGGCTGCCCCTGAGAGTACAGACACAGCTATTACCTTCCTTGTGAAGACATTACTGTTCCATAGCTTCAGGAAACATGCAGTAAAATGTTCAATTAAAGTGGATTACGTGTTCTTAGCTGGTCAGCTGTAATACCTAGGCTTGACAATGTATTAGGGGATCCAAGAAATAAAGCTGTTTCTTTACTAACCTCAGAGGGATGCCCTTTATGCTTGTGGACGCATTTTGCTTTCATATTCCTTTGCAAATTTTTCCTAGGAGCAACCCAGTTTTACAGAATGTTTGCTTTTACTTCAAACATTATATCCTGTACAAGATCTGCTGTGAATACCTTTGCATTGCAACAACTTAAGCTGAGAAGAGGGGTTTATTTGCTTCCATATTCCTTCATGGCATTTCATTTTTTATTATGTACATCCAGTTCTTTTATTGCTTGCCAGTACTGCTCCTGCAAATATCTAGGCCTCAAAACCTTTCACAAGTGAGTTATCCAGGTAGCTCAATTTCCTTTTTTCTTATCCAAGATTGGTTCAGCTCTGAAATGACCTAAGAAAGATGTAAGATAACTAAACATTACTGTGATGCATGCCTTTATTTCCTGCTGTAGCCACATGACGATGGCTAGGATTGCAAATGTTGTACCTTGTTAAATGGTAGGGATTGCTGTTCATTGGCTCCTGTAGAAATTATTACTGAAGGGAAAGAACATAGTGAGTGTTAGAGTGGAAGAAATGAAGCTCTGTTGGAGCAAGCCCCTGAGAGCCCTTCTATTTATTCCAGTTCAGTATTTTAGGAAGTCATTACAATGAGCTATCCCAAAAAAAACAGCTCAGCAGAAAAATATATTTAACTGAAAGCCATTGTATTCAGATCTCAGGACAGACACAATACACTGTGTTAATTCAAGAATTACAGCTATTTGTTTAATCCCCTTATTTCCTCCTTTCAGCCTGGCATCCTTTTTTCTCTCATTTCCAGACACAGGCACATCCATTACATTCAACCCAAGGCCCAGCAGAAATCTGCCAGCACATCCTAGACTTACACTTCCACTACTTTAAGCTTTCTAAATGCAACAAGTGACTGCAGTTCTTGCATCTAGAGGCATAGCTTAGAAAAACAGCTCCTTGCTTTACTTTATCACCATCTGGAAAGCCCTCCCTGATTCACAAGCTGACACAGAAGTTCGATTGAATTCTTACCCAGAGTCTTTCTTCATCATATTTAGCCAAGGCACCCTGAGGAATAAGTGTTCGCACACTAAAGTAAATCTATCAGCCAGTGTTGCATGGAGTGATATACATAGCTGGCTCCATTTCTTCCTCCTCCAGACTGGAATCTCAGTTGAATACAAGAAGACATGAGCTTTTTTAAAATGCTCTTAGCACCAGAGGTGCATTTTTTATATAGAAATAGCAGCTGCTCCTTTATGAGTACTTACATATTTTAAGGTTTATTTTGGATGGTACAAAAGCTGGAAAAAACCCCACAGATGATAACTAACCCAAAAGGTTCTCAACACACCCATTACAACTTGTTGCAACCACCATCTTTTCAAATGGATGCACCATTTTCCATTATAAACCTGCAGCTTCAGGCTGGAAGATGCAGCTTAAAAGATCAGAAAACATTACGTAATCGATTATGGCTTCACTTAATGGAATAGTGGTTACACATAGATCTTTGCTTTTCATGTCAGTGCTGGAGTCACAAGTTTACTAAATAAACTTGTGTTTGTTAAGTGTGTCTGCGTGTGTGTGTGTGCGCATGTGTGCAGGAGAGGAGAGAAGTACTCTTATGGGAGGCAAATGGTAAGCATCATGCTTATTTTTATGTATTATTTCTATGGGTAACAGTTATCAAGTTGTTTAGAATTATTTTACACAAACCCAATGAAGAGTAATTAAAGAAAAGATTTTCCTTTAAAAATATTTCTTATACTCCAGAAAATCTCACTCTTACTCTTCCAGAGTGATCTTTCTGCATATGTGAGAGTAATAAATAACTGAATTGCGTATTCTGTAGTGGTCAATAGTCGACACAGCTATTTTCTATTCTAAATTGAAGGAGAATGTTTGTTGGCTCCCAGTAATTACTGGCTATCTTCTTGAAAAGTATGAATTGTAAAGATGAGTAGTGTGGTACATAAAATCAGAAAATGTTAACAAACTTAGGAAAAGAAGCAATAGCTGCCGCAGAGGATTTCTACTTCATTCTTCAGCAAAAGTGAGCTTGCCAGAGCTGTAAGTGTTTGCACTGATGGAACTATAGTTGTGGTGTTACACAGCCAGCAAACCTCCCTGGTGAAGATAGGGCTGACCACAGTTTTCAGTGCTGTGACTTAAACTGAGTTTATGGAAGACCTTTTTAGTGTGGATGCCATGTATCAACTCTGGATATGTGGCAGTGGGAGGAAAATTTTTATACTACCTTCATCACACTGGTTCAAGCTAATAAAATATCTCTGAGAGATCCTACACTGTTTCAGGAATATATATCAGCTTGTGATTTCCAAAGTCACTATTTTGCTAGAGAATGATGTGGTGTTGTCATTACTGACCTTAATACAACCAGAGGGTTACATGGCCAAGAAGTCATAGTGCCAGGGTCAGGTCTCATGGGAGATCAACCAGAGGGAAGAGGTAGCTGAGAAATGGGGCATGTGTATCCAGAATAGGCTACACTTGCAGAAACAGTGCTGGCATCTAGTTCAGTAAACAGTTCTTTATAACACTAGTGAAAGGTTACCGCAGCATTAGTTAAATACTGCATTTTCTCTTAGCATGGGTTATCACAGCATCAAACCCTTAGTATTAGTTAACAGAAGTCAAGCACTATGTCACCACAAGCTACCATAGCACTTCCTGGAAAACATATATGATATTTCCAGGCAGCATCCTAAACTACTTTTTAAACGGGTTTGCATTCCAGGAAAGAAACACTACAAGCAATAAACCCTTGTAAACACTTTTAAATAGCTATCATTTCAGATTAGGAGGGGGAAAAGAATACAGTAAAGAAATAGTCTCAGTAGATGAGCTTGCTCTTGAGCTGAGATCTGCTGGAGAGCATAACAACTCAGAGCTCTATATAAATACTTAGGATTTTGTCTTTGCAAGCCACATAGCTGAAAGGTGGAAGACCAGATAACTGTAGAAGAGGCTTTCACTGGGCAGTTTGCAGTTGCAACATCTTTGTAAACGATTTACTTACAAAAGAGCCATTTTATTTGTATAAACACAGAGTGATTTCAAACTGTTAGCCAGCATGTGATGTTTACAGTGTGATGTCTTAAGATCCACAACCAGGAGAGCAGGTGAGTAATAGGTAAACAAAGTGATACCTAAGAACAGAGTGAACAAGTAACATGATGGGTTTTGGACTGCCACAGATGTTTGATTTCCTGGGAAACAAAAATATTCCCACAAACCCAGAAGCATGAGAAAGGAGAATCAAATCTGCAAGCAGAGGAAAGCTAGAAACATTAGGTTGAGGGTAGCGAGTTCTTACTATCACGTAGGGTGGTGGACACAAGGGACTGAGGAGCTGGAAATTAAGATGATACAGGTGTCAGGCATCACTGGGATGTCATATCAGCTCTAAAGGTATTTGATGACCCCTGACACACTCATATAATGAATACCTTTAAAGACCTGGGCAAAGCATCTGGCTTCTCTCTTTGAAAGGAACTGTGTATGAATGCTATGAATCCTCCTAAAACAAAGGCATTCTGCCTGAAAGATAATAATGGTTTCCAGCGAAACAGTCATGGAGGGAGAGAAAATCTGCTACCTCACTTAGATATAGGATGCTTTGGAGAGTATTTAGGAAGACCTGTTTAGAGTCCTGGCCTGGAACAGAGAAATGGGCAGAGGGATGGATGAATGGATGTTGGCTCTCTTTTGGTTGAGCAGCCCTGTTTCTTTTGTTTATACTAGAATTAAAGTCAGGCTAGGGTACACTGACAGTCCATACCCACAGAGACTGAAACTGAATAGAACCTGTTTAGATTTTGTAACTGCCCCCTGGCAGTAGGCAATCAGGGACTATGACATGAGATGATGCCTAAGGCAGCCTGAGGTTACATGAGCTATTAAAGCCTTGCTTACTGAAAGCATCAACATTATTATTGTGAAACATCTGGGTTTTTGGTTAAATTATTGAGAAATGGAGACTTAGCCCTGAGAAATGCTTCTGCATACCAGGGGTTCCTGGGGAAAGGATCAAGAGAAGTCAGCAGTGGTTGATTCCCCTGCTGTAGTTATCGTCTTTTGAAGCTGTGGAGGAATAGATGTGTCTAGTGACTCTGAGAATATTAAATCCTAGCAGAGTGATGAATACTGGTCAAAAAAATGAGAATAAGAGAGAAAATATTTCAGGAAGTTGTAAGTTTAGTGACAAACCAGCAACTGCACTCATTAAGTGTTAGCTTTTTAAAAGGATGGTTACTCCACAATCACTGGGACACATGAGGATAATAAAGCCTTGTCTGGAGTGGCAGGAATAATTCAAATTCCCGTTAATGACTGGCAAGTGAATACTAGTATTGAAATAAACAAAGGTATTTGGGGAATGTTGGCAGGCTGACCTGAAACAGTTGGGACCCTCCAGGTTCAAAAAGATCCTCTGCTGTCCTCAGCAATAAGTTTGAAAGAGTCAATGCACATGAGCCTCACAGAGGGAAAACACAATATCCCAAAGATGAAATATGATGCAATGACAATCTTTGGTCCTGGCCAGCCAGCAAATGATTGCAAAAAGATGCAACACCAGTAGAAATGGTTAACCACAAGATTCAGCAACCTGTGTCAAACTTGGCAGAAGATGGTTTGCGAAAAGGAAGTGTTTAGAGAATATACTGGGAACGGAGTCTGCATGGTCACAGCACTTCAACAAAGACTTAGCTTACTTTCAAAATGGAGTGATCTTGTAATATCACCTTGTGAGCTGGTATTATGGAGCATAGCAGCTCTACTCCAAATCTCTGCTGCAGCACTGAGCAAAGTCCTTTCCTTCTACAAGGGGTGTCCTCCCTCCACCACATTTTATCCATCTTCCCCGCATAGCTTGCAAGCTCTTTTGGGCCAGGATTGTCTGCTGCTACATGACCAGTGATGTCCTTGTCAAACTGTTCCCAGGCACCAACCTCCTACAAATAATGGTGCACAGTACCACACAATGCAGTGATAAAGCTGCACTCTGTGCAAAGAGCTTATGCTAAGCTCTGTAATTAAGACATATGGGGCCTTATCCACAGCTTAGAGAAGTCAGTGGAAACACTGTCTCGTAGGCTGAATGACAAGATGGTGATGAAGCAGATCTTATTTTAAGGACTCAGTTTTTCTATTTGGGGATATTCTGAGGCTTTAGGGAGGAATTGTGCTACTGGAAGGCATGAATATGAAGGGGCAAAATTAATAAAGTAAAAACAAAAAGTGTTATAAATGGATTTAAACTGAGATCTAAGAAAATTCACAAACAGTACAAATAGTGAGTCTTTTTGTTGTTTGTGATTTGGTTGGGTTTTTTTAAAGGACCTACTCAAATTTTAAGTGAATTAGAAGAAATAATTGTAGTATTAGAATAGGACAGAAAGTACATTTTTATCAGCAGTAGACAAAAATGACAACATGTCTGTGGAGTGAGTAGCTGGCTAGATCACTACACGCAGGTATTTGGTAGATTTATTTATGTGACAGTTTTCCTGTTAGCAGTAAAATATTGATTCCTCTGGCTTTGCAAATCAGTGCCCTTAAGTGCTCTGGCCAGAAATTCATAACAGAGCAATACAAAAACGAAGTTCTCAAGGAATGAGTCTGGCCCTAAGTGTTCACTGGGCAGAGGGAAGCATTTTTCTTGCTTGCAAAATGACATTCAGGTTTGCAGTTTCCTGTCCTGCAAGGTATATGGTAGAGGCTCTGAAAATAAAACATACAGTAAGCATGGTCTGTTGTAACCCTGATAATTATAGGCAACAAAACAATAAATTTTTAAAGAGTTAGGTAATATATAATAAATAAAAGATGAACAGGAAAGCACTCACTGTTACTCCCCTAATGCATCTGGAAAGTAATTAACTTTTTTCCTCTGTTAAGAATGTAATATATTATACTCTGGCAAAGGAGGATCCTGGATGTGCATCCCCAGTGAGGATTTATTTGAGGTGAGATTCAGAGGGACCAGACCCTCCATCCATCCTGCTGGAGCACAGCATCTCTCCAGCTTCATGGTCCCACTTGAGTGCTGTCCCTTCCCCACTTAGCAGCAAAGCACCATGGTGGGTGCAGCAGGTCTTGGGGTGGTGGGTGGGCACTGACAGGGGTATGGTGGCCCTGCCCAGCTGAGGGACACACCAGGCCCTCACCACATGAAGGAGGATCAGGACAACACTCACAATCACCTGCCAAGGACTAACAGGAAAATTATAATAGTGGGAAAGAAATTACAGACATGTTTGGAGGCCAACGTGCCTCTCCTGAGGTTCTTGGCATATGGTGAAGCTTAAATCTCCTTATTGCAGGGGCTGGCAGGGCTGCCTATTCACTAGAGAACAGGACTGGCGTTTGTCTGAGGGCCTTGCTTGGCTCTATAATTTCCTTAGAGCCATTTCCAACCATCACCAGAGTGCCGCTGAGCTGGCAGCTCCCTGGGGCCAGGAGCATTGGAGGATCCCTATGACAGGGGAGCCCATACCCAGCCCACCCCAGCCAGGAGCAACAGTGGGGGCACCAGGGCAGCCCCAGCCCTGGGCAGTGAGTACTTCCCTGGGTCAGGGCCATGTCAAGGCCAGGCTGGGATGTGGGATTATAGGTGGGTTTGGCTCAGCTGGACCCATGTCTGGGCAGGGCAGGCCTATGGGGAGCTGGAGATAGGCCTTGCTGCAGTGTTGCTGGGGCAGGGGCTGATGGCTCCAAGGGGCTGACATGGGGTCCTGGGCTGTGTGTAGGTTGGGGGAGCCCCAGGGGGCTGCCAAGGGACAGCCAGGGCTTCCATGAAGTTCATTCAGCTTATTGAAGCCTCTGGCTGCCTGAGCTGTTGGCCCTGCGGAACAATGGAGCATGAGTCTGATCGAGGTCTTCTGAGTTGAAGAAGTTGCAGATCACTGGGTCACTGCATGTGTTCCCTAGTGGGACTGGGAAGAGCTGCTTAAGTGTGTGTTGCCAGAGTCAAGTTCAATGGAAACTCCCGAGGGTGGTTTAAAAGAAGGGAGTTGGCCGATATGGGTAGTGCTCTGGCATTTGCACCAAAGAGCATCAAATTGCTGTGCCCTGAGGTTTATTGCAAAATCAATTATTACTGAGAAGTTTTGGAGAACGGAGATGTTGCTGAGGGTCAACTTTTAGGACAGTAAGAAACCTAAACTCATTTGTTTTTTCTTAGATGATCTCATTGACTGCTTTTTTTAGGATTAATGGTGCTTGTAATCCATTGTGGAAGACACTGATGGTCAAGGTGAGTGACTGGAATGAATGTAGAATGAAAAATACATCACACTAAATGAAAAATTAAAGCACAGACTGAGCAAAACTCTAGGTAATGTTTTTTAGTAGACAACATTTCAATGGTAGATACAAGGGAACAGATGATTTGCTGGCTGGTTTTCCATGTCTGATTTGTGTGGTGTAGGTATAGGCCACTGCTCCATGTTTACCCACTTCCTGTTCTAAACCAGCTACCCTTGCATGTCATTTCATTTATACTTAAATCAAGTCACAA
The DNA here is from genome assembly GCA_013400335.1 of Eurystomus gularis. Lineage (NCBI taxonomy): Eukaryota > Metazoa > Chordata > Aves > Coraciiformes > Coraciidae > Eurystomus > Eurystomus gularis. The sequence continues at coordinate 220,921 of VZZY01006580.1, read as the reverse complement.
CCAGACACTTTATGGGCTGATTAATTCCTGGAAACATCTGGTGGAGCCAGGCTATTATTAGACATGAACTTTTGACATTATTTGCAGACACAATCATACACAGGGATTAACCTCTCTTCAACAAGCACAGTCCTGGACTGCATCCTGAGCAAGACACCATGACCCAGATTCCCAGCTGTGGCTGAGCAGCAGCACAGAGTTGAGCCCCAAAAGGCAAAGGTCAGACCTCAGCTCTCTGTATGCTAGCCCAGTGCCATAGAAGTTAGAGCAACCTGTGCCAGCTGCCAACAGACAGTGAGGTTTCCAAAGACGTGAATGCCACAGCTGTGACCCCTCCATTCAGATGAGCTACAAAAGTAGTCAGCAGGAAAAAAGGAGCTGGAGAAAGTGTTAAATCAGCTCCGAGCTCCTGGGATATGTCCCCTCTGCTAGCTACACTCAGTCTAGAATCTCACCATGTTTGCATTACATAGCTAAAGGAGAAGGCCTATCTCTCTTTTAATAATGCAGAGGAACACAGGATTATGTCTGGCATAGACAGGCTCCTTGTGAAATACATCAGTGCATTACTGCGGCTGTGCGTGAGGTACTCCTTTTCTTCTGTTTCTGCTTTTTCCTGATTCTTGTTGTGATATTAAAGCAAACCCATACAAGATGACAGCCTGATCTTAAAACTGTGTTTTGCAGGATTCATCCTGAACACTCCACATGATTTGATCTGTGTGGAATCCCCCATATGACTTGATCTTAGTGGCAACTATCTAGGTCTTTCCCTGCATATCCAACCTATACAGAAACATGTCATTAAAAAGAACATGAGTGACATCACCAAATTCACCCTGAAAAGATAAGTAATGCTTTGATTAATCCTCTCACTTCTGTGTATACATGTTTTAAGATATGGTCCATACTCATGCAGTAGCATATTATTTGCTCCATGAGGAGTGGACTAATTCAGTCCCACAAAGCCAGGGCTGGCCTGTGACTCCTTTGTTCAGGTATGTGGCTTTGTCTCAGGCTCCTTTGCCTGAGTATCTTTGGTACATCACAGTCAACATAACTTAACAGAGAAAAGCCTAACAGATGTACTTAATATAAGGGTTAATGCACAAGGGCATTTCCAGTGCCTGGTTTCTCAAATTACTCAGTACCCATTTATGCTGCTTACTATTACATTTAAAAATCAATCCCCCATAATGCCTAAGTGACAGAGAGGAAATCTGTGGCCAAGGAGTCTCCAGTGTCTTTCCCACAAAGCCTGCCTGCCACTTCCTTCCCTTCTGCTTCTCAGCTCCTCCATTGTGCTGAAATTGTTGTTTTGCCTCTGACTGATATTCCTTCTTCTGAGGAGGGTAATTGCAGCATTCTAGGAAATGAAAAGCAGATGAAGTTCTGTGGTGTGTTGAATTAAGCTGTTCTTTGACCCTTTAATGGAATGACCCATCTCCCGATATCTTTTGACTATATATTTTTTTTCTTCTGAATTCTTTCCCGATTTACACTGTATGCACCAAGTTGGTTGTAATTTAGTATAAAATAATTAACATACAGTAACTACCTTCTCTTCCTTATTGTCACAATATCCCCTGGCACTAGTGAGAGCACCAGCAAGAAGGCTTGATATTCTAAAAACTTTTTTATTTCCCATGAAAAAAAATTATTTAGTTTATAATTAAATCTAAAAGTTCTCATAGTGGACTCCAGAAGATACATTCACTTTCATGTACATAGGTCCACTCCCATTGACTAAAATCTACACTTTGATCACAGATTCTGGAGACTCTCAAAACCTGTCTGAACATGTTCCTGTGTAACCTGCCCTAGGCAAACCTGCTTTGGCATGGGGGTTGGAGTAGATGATCTCCAGAGGTCCCTTCCAACCCCTACTATTCCGTGATTCTGTGATTCATTGATTTGTAGCTTTGGTCTGAGCCTCCAGCGCCTTTTATTTTCTTTATTAGGAAGCAGCTTATTTTCAGTAAGTTTTTTTGCTACAGCTGTTGCAGATACCTTCTCCTTTGAAACCCCTCACAGCACTAATGGTATTATTGTTTTCTGGAAAAACATCAGTTATTATCTCTGTCTTCAAAACCCATGAAGCATTCAACTCCATTTTAGTTCTTAGGCAAGCTGATATAGAGAAAATTGTGTCCAGAGTTCCAAAAACATTTCCATAAGTGCATATTTTCCAATTAACTCCCTAGAGGATTAGGAGGAATTTAAATTTTTCAGTGGTCTCGAAGCACAACTAGTTCCTTCCCCCTTGCACCAGATGATTGCCTCCTGAGATTTCAGCCAAAATTCAGAAGTCATGCACAAGGTTGAGGTACATTCTGTTTGATCTGTTTATATTCATACATATTTCCCAAAGGCCAGGTTCCCATCCAAATACTCTCAGACTTTCCTGGAGGTACTTAACTGCAATCTGCAACTTATAAAGAATGAAAGCAGGTCTTGCAGAATAGTAAAGTATAGAAATAAAGGCTTCCCCCACTGGTATGTCAGTGGGTCAAGAAAAGAAAATGGTTCTGATTTCTAATTCAGCTTCCCATAACTATGTAGGTTATATTAGGCCAAACTAGAAGTCCATCTATCCCTGTATCCCGTGTCTAGTGTTAGACAGTAATAGTAGTTTGAGGACAAAATATCAGAACATGGCAAATGTGAAACAGATTTTTTAGGCCTGAAGTGAATTGGCATCTTGATGTTTAGTAACCATGGATGGAGTTTTCATCTGTGAGCTTGTCTAATTGCTTTGTTAACAAATTTATACTCTTGGCTTCCGCAACACCCTGTGGCAATAAGCTCAGCTGTTTAATTATGCACTGTGTGGAAAACTGCCTGTTCTTTCTTTTAAAACCTTTGCTTGACAGTTTCATTTGAAAGCCACTCCTTTTGTGGTATAAGAAACAATTTCTCTCTTTTCAGCATCACCTGTGATTTCAGAAATCACTTGTATCTCATCCTTTTTCTTCATGGAGGATATCTATTCTATTTAGTTTCTCACTGTATAGAAACTATTCCATAAGAGTTTTCTGTGTTCTTCTTCTTACTGTTTTTGTTGGATTTGTCTGGATCTAAAGAACACAGGACCAGAACTGTAAAATTTAGGTGCATCACTTCTTTATTTACTAATTTATTTGCTAGCAAAGATACGCTTTGCTTTCCTTTTGTGTTTCCTGGTTTTTCCTTCCTTCCTATTTCTTTGCTAACAACTTCTAGTATTCTGTATGACTTACCCCTGAACAGTGAGCTATTTTCACAGAGCAACCTACACCAATCTGAACCTCTAATCCCTTGAATGGTAACATCTGAAGTGGGACTTGTCACTCTTTATGTACAGGTGGCACATCAGGTTTTCAGCTGATCAAAAGATAATTTCACCTGCTGTTTTATTGCCCATCACTCAGCATCAAGCACCCTTCTGCAAGTCTTTACATTCAATTTTGGTATTCATTACTCCTCCGCAAAGGTTCCAATTTTCCTCTTTGCTCTTCTTTCCAGATCATTCATTAATACATTGGAGAGTGCAAGTTCCAGCGCATAATCTCAGTGGTAACACCTTGCAGCATTTTCTGAGCTGTCATAGCAGACCATTTATACTTTCCTGTCTTTTAATCACATATCAGTCCATGAGAACTCTACCCTTCTACCTTGCTGCTTAATTTCCTAATGTCTTTTTGAGAAGGGAACTTTAAAGTTTGCTTTATGAATGGGTTCATCACAGAGTCATTGACTTTCATTGATTTTAATGCTTGTTTGCATCACAATGAGATTATAATACAGAGACTCCTAAAACAGAAGAAACCTAAAATTTGGCATTGTTCACACAGATGTTTGATAGCTCCAGAAGTTTTTACTTATATGGAATGTGGTGCCTCTGAGATGTGTTAGCCTTGTTTCATTCTGCATATGTTTGTATGTGAGTGTCTATAGGAATGTGTCTGGCACACAGATTGTTTCCTATGCAAAACAATTTATTAAAATCTTGAATGATTTCAAGCAAATTTGACAGAGGTATGAAGGTCAGAAAAAAAAATAGTCCTTTCAGAACTAGGGAGAAAGAAGTGCAGGTGAAGGGCTGAGATCTCATAGTGCTGACATGGAAGTATACATTTACCATGAGCATATGTTAGAGCACCTTGTTAGACAGAGATTGAGAAAAAGGATAGAATATAGAAGGAGCAGGTGGTATGAAAGCTTCAGCTGTAGGGATAATCATTGATCAGAACTCATGACAAATTAGACACCAGAGATTCCAACCATCAGTCACAAAATACTTTGAAACAAGGCTTTGGTCTCTCACAGACCACCTTGTCTGACAGCGATAACTGTTCCAAGTTCTTGGTGTAAACAGCTCAGCTCCACATACCCTACCAGCACAGACAGCTGTCAGTCTATACTCCTGATTTAGCAATTTAGAAGATGTCTATCAACTGAAAGAAAAAAAAAAAAAACCAACAAAAAAGTGAAAGTGGGAGAAGTGCCAGGGAAAATGTATCAGCTTTCTTTCATTTTGTTTTGTGAGAGAAACTGTTGTATGTACGTGAAGCTGTCTGTAAACCCAAGTATTATAGGAATGTGCATGGTAAGAATAAGAGAATCAAGAGAAACTGAACGGTTAAGTAAGTGCCTGGTCAAATCAACAGCTGTTTTACTTGCAGAAAGCTGAGCCACGGGGGCTGAACTAGTTCAGTAAGTTACTGATGTAATTGTGATGCTGACAGTAAGCAAGCTTACAGTAACTAGAACCACACAGGGTCTTCACTCCACTGTATTCCCTTATCTAACCTACCTATTGACTTCACTCTTGCTGCTTATATGAGAAACTACAGTGCACCACTGGCCTTTTATCTTTCATTTTAAAAATCACTACAAAACCACAAATGGATGTTATATTGCAAGTTCCAGATTCATGTATACAAATAATTTGCTCATCTTAATAAACATCTACCAGTCACATCCACTGAATGGAGCTTGGCAAAGCCAATACTTCTTAATGAAATTTTATTTCAGTGAAAAATTGCAGATTCTTTAGCATTAAAATGTTCTCTTATTCATCTCAGTTTGAATAAAATGTTTCACTCTATAGCAGGGTCCAAATATTCCATTTTAATATTTTGAAACAAAACATTTTAATTTTCATATTAGAAACAGCTTCTTATTTGGAAAGATGCATATTTATTGGAGCTTTTTAACAGGTTTTAACTTCAAAATTGTTGGTTTCATTTTCAGCCTCACCAAAAAAAAAAATTAAATATGTATTTTCTAAAAATATCATCAGCTGGAGATGGTACATTTTACACTTGCCAAGAAATTGAGAGTAAGTTATTTGCATACCTCTAGAATTCAGAGCTCTTGAAAATCATGTCATTTTTTAAGTTCTTCATTTGAATTTTAAAATTTTGCTTCAGACGTCTCTAACCAAAATAAGATGTATAGTCACTAAACCACTCAGAATTCCTGACACACCTGCACAACACAGAGGGAACTTCCCAAGAGAAGAATTTTTAACTTGTAACTAGAAATGGATGCAGTGCACAGTAAGCATGTTTTCTTTATCAGCCAACAGCCTGTTAACATAGTAGTGTGAAGAGCTGAATGTGCTTCTGAGCACACAAATACAATTAGAATGCTCTTATAAGTGTGTAGCGTTCTGTTTTCGTAACATCCTAAAACATTTCCTGCAACGTAGCTCTGAGTAAGACCACAAACCTGTCCAGGGAGTGTAAAAGATCTCTCATTAAAAAGTATTCTTCCAAAGAATTGATCTTTACTAGTCAGGCAGATTTTCCATTGTGGCTGTCCAGCTTTGCCAACAGGTGACTTCTCACACTTCAGATATGACTGCCAAGCTACCTGCCATTCATATTTTAAGCTTTCTGTGCTGGCACACAGTGTCAACCAACTCTTTTGCTGTTGTCTTTCTTTAGTGTGCTTCTTCCGCTTCTGCTTTCTATGTGAGGATAGGTTTTTTTTCCTTCTGTCCATTTCTCATTCTTCTCATTCTTTTTCTGCTGAATATTCTGTTCTTCTGCCTTGATGTCTCTTGGGCTGTTTCTTTTGCTTCTGAGAAATGAAAGCTACACATTTTCTCTTCATTGCTGGCTCCCAACAACTCCAGAGAAGGCTCAGGGAAGTTGCCATCTTCTCCTTCTGGCGTTCGTTGTCCCTGCAGCCAATGACTTAGACATAACCATCTGGGTTTTTCACATTATGAGCACGATCTCCTCACCAAAGTAGGAAGGAAGCTCCTCAGCGTACTCTGCCCTTTTAAGGGTCTCTGGGTGATCATGGATTGGATTTTGAAAGGACTGGATGAATAATGCATTTTTTGTTTGGTTCCCAAACTGAGACATTGTGGGTGGAAAATGAGAAAGAAAATTTTGGATGAATGTGGAAATGGTTTATTTGATACAAAAGGAAATATTGTGTTGTGATTAGTGTTTAGAGCCCCTTTAAATAATCAAAACAATTTTTGAACAAAATTTTGCTGTCCTGAAATAAAAGAATCAAAACAGTGTGTTTAAAAAGGCCAGATGAAATGTATTTATATCTTTAAAAGAATGCTTTTATTTTTTTTCTTACTGAGACAATTCATCACAAGGATTCACAGACAGCTTGTCCACCCAAAAAGGGCTTAAAATCAGATATCCTACTATGAGTCAGCAATGGCATATTTAAATCACTAAAGCACTTTAAAAATCCCACTCTTCAACAGCAGAATTCACAAGGCTTCAACTACATTGCAAAGAGAGTGTGGCACAGAGCAGCAAACACACTGAGTATTTGCAATCAGCAAAGGGAGCTGTGCTGATGACATTGATTGTATCTGTGCAACTCTGCAATCATGATTTTCGGTATACCCAATACAGAAAACACAATTAGGACTTCAAGCCTTTTTTTGTTTCCTTTCTCATTCCTTAGGTCATGGTGTTCTTAAAATTTCCACCTGTTGTTTTATTCAGAACAAGTTCATTGAGGACGTTGGTGGTAGAACATGACCAGCAGAGTCCCTTCCCTTTTCCGTCTTCTGCCTGCTACAGATAATGAATATCTTCATGCCACTCCACATGCTCTGTCCTCCACACTGTATTTCTCTACATTTTGAAAGTGAAATGAAAGGATTTTCAAACAGTCCTCTGCATATAAAAATGGCAGCAGTAAGAGCTGGATACAAGGAATTAAACCAATTGCCATGCACCTAACCAATCTGGGAAAAGACAGGCTTTGGGTGGTGGTTGGATCATTTGCTACAAAGAGGTCTTAAGAGCCTTTTTGCCAATGTGCTGAGTGCTAATAAAACATCATCAGGCTTTATGCTGACTCTGGAAATAAGACTAAACTCTGTCTCCTGTAACATATTAAATACATTTAGCAGCTGCATGCACAAACTCTGACTAAACTCTTCCGTTTTACAGCATAATTTTCCATGGCACATTCTTACAGATTGGTAAGATTCAGCCTTGACTCACTGCTAGGCACAATATGAAGAATTCTATAATTATCAATCTAGTGATGGCATTTAAAAGCAAATGTATTATCATGCACAGAAATAATCTCACGTCCCTTGCAGCGTGTTCCACAACAAGGATTGTCACTTTGTTTGACTATAACTCTGGCTTTATTATGTTTAAACCTCTTCCATCAACAGACTTCCCCAGCCAAGAAAGTATTTTTTTATTCATAAAGTATCATGTAGTCTGGAGTGGCAGTCAACATACCTAAAGGTCATGCAAGGTCAGAGTCATTATTTTCAAATCATCTGCACTCATGGTCCCTACTTTGCAAGGCTAACTATCAAAACAATAACAAACACAATGCGTGTGGTGCTGTATGAAAATTTTTGCCCTATCTTATAAGAAGTATGAAATAGAAACAGAAAGATTCCTCCTAATAGAAGTAGAAAATTCCTCCTTGCTCTTCTTCCTCTCACTATTATGTAACCACTGTATTCAGCAGATCGTTATATTAGATGTAATTAATAGCCTGAACCCTCTTTACCTTTACCTTTTTCTTCTTGACCCATTTGGTAATCCAAGACAAAGCATTTACAAGCCAGATTATCCATTACAGGGTTGCCAGCTCTATCAGACCCCAATACTTTACCCTGTCATGGGTCGAAAAGATTAAAAGCAACTTTAAAAAGCACATGTTCTGGTACTAAGTCCAGTAACTCTAGCTTGTCTCCTTCAGCTCAGATTTGGAAACTAAGCAAAGATTAATGTTTTGAATGATATCTGAATTAATGTTCTGTCAAACAACTGCAGAGACAGGGGTTGCTGTTTTCCCATTTGCTTGGTTAGTTTTAGTTTCCATAATCCAGATAGTTTTCAATCACTGTTCGCAGCATCAGGAGGGCTATGCTCCATCTGTTGTCCTGGGCATTGTTAAAACTATTATTTCCAGTCACACTCAAGGTGGGAGCCACAGGTCATTGGTTCAACAGGTCAACGTGACTGACATAGATGGCACTAACTGTAAGAGTGATTATATTTATTTGCTAACTGTGGTAGTTTAGCAAAGCTGCGGCGGGGCTCTGCAGGCACTCGAGTCACGCAGCTGCCACGTGGTCGTTTGCCGTTGCCCTCCCCCACCGCGGACAGAGAAGAGAGTTTCAAAGTGCCTTTTTGAGTTGAGATAAGGAGGGTTTAATACAGTGACACATAAGAAACAATCGCGGCAACAACAACAATAACAGTGAGGAAAAAAAATGTACAAATAAGCGATACCACATAGACAAAGAGACGATCCTGAGCGGATTGATCAAACACCCCGAGAAACCCCCCTCCACCCCCAACCCTGAACCGGAACTGGTCCCAGAGCATGATGTCAGCATGGTATAGAATAGCCTGGCTGCACCAAATTAACCCTGTCCTGTCTGAACCAGGACACTAACCCAGATCTTATGTAGATTAAGACATACTCCAGCCTTCACCTTTTTTACCCTCCCATTTCCTCTACCTTAAAAAATGAATTGGTTAACAGATGTAGGCAACTGAAAGGCTTCACATTTCACCTCTCTGTTTTCTTTTTCACAGTGACAAAAGCAGTGAAGGAGGAAAACGGCTGAGATGAAAGAAATAACTGTCCTGTGTTTAACTCAGCCAGCTGTACTATACATTACTGCACTCTGTGTTGATACCTGCCACTAGTCTTAATATACGCCATATGACATCAGCCAGGGTTGCAACAGAAGACAGATAGACTTTAAATTTGTGTATCCAGAGCTGACAATGTTTATCAGGGCTGAGCTGCATGCAGTGCTTTGCATGAGCTGCAGTCAAGAAAAAATATTTTCTCCTTATATTACTGTGAATTATTTACTACAACATTTTGAACTGACATCCAGATTTTCCCCCCTCTGTTCAGAGTTTTATTGCAATGAAGAGAAGAGAAGTAAATGAATAGCAGGAGAGGGGAAATAAATCCCATTGAAATGCACTGGTTGATAAAATAAGTGTCTTTGAAACACTGCCTTATGCAAGAATAATTGTACCATTTGTTATAGTGCTGTACTGATGTACTTAGGACTATTTCTGTCTACAACAGAAACATGGGAAGCAAAGCTCCAGCTAGAGCATCCACAGGGCTGTGGGACTTTGTTTAATACTTTTGAGGTGAAGATACACCCAAATGGCCAGCTCTGAAGATAGAAGTTTTGAAATCTTCCTATAAACTGTGGAGGGCTTTAGAGATAAATATTTGCCACACACACACGTACATGCACACATGCACAGACCAGAGAGGAAAGACTTACCCATTACCAAGTGACCAAGGACATCATGTCTTTGGACATGCTGTCAGAGGATAGCAGACACTGTGCATCTTGTGTTCTGCCCCAAATACAGAAATAGGCAGGGTGAAGAACAGGTCTCTGTCTGTCTCTCCCACACAATCATTAATGGGGAGAGCTAGTAAACTCCTGAAAAGAGATGTTACCTGTTACTCACTGTCTTGACACCAAGGTAGCTCAGAGAGAAGTGGATATAAACCTTCCTGTACAGCAAAAGATTCCACTCCACAAGTTACATCTGGTTCTAGTTCTGGATTGCAGATATGAACATCCCTCCTTGGGTCCATAGCTCAGGAGTTTCCAGAACTATTGCTGGCTTAGCTTTCATTTTAAGCAGTGCCAAATGAAGTACAGAAGTTAAGGACAATTCCATATGTGTGATGTTTGGACCAGCTGATCCTTTCTTTTCTAAAACTTACATTTGCTCCCAATCCAAAATCCAGTTTTCTTCTCAATGAAAGTTTGAGTTGATTGTAAGGACCTTTTCCACAGCCTCTGTCTCTTGCCATTAATGCCATTGCTGAATCTAGCACAAGTGGTGGTTGAGTTTCACCTTCATTTCTAAGGGAGACAGCATTTGCATCCACAACTGTCATTCTTGGGTCTCACTGCGCAGCAAACACAGTTAAAGAAAACAGCTGTTATGAATGCTATTACATAAGGTTCTGCCTGAGTGAATTATTAGATGAACAGACTATCCATACATTTTTGACAGGACGAAAACTTATTTGGACAAGTCAGCAGAAATCTTGGCTGGGCAATTACCTCAGGCAGGCCTGTGAGAAAGGGGTACAGCTAGAGACACAAAGCTGAAGCGGCAGACAGTCAGGAACGAGAGGCCAGTGACAAGCTGAAATGCTGGACTCTGTACACACCAGCCAGAGGTGGGCACCTGACAAGCTGGTTGTGCCATACTTGCCAAGAACAATTCTGCTGGAAGCAGCGAGCAAGCTTTGGGAAACCACTTTCTGTAACTGTTTTGCTTGCTCACAGATGCTGAGGTCTAGGCACCTGCTAAGCAGGCAGTGGCTGAAGGCATCAATGACTATTACCAATTTCCCTCACTGATGGACAGACTACTTCCAAAGAAGATATTAATGTCCAGGGTGACAGAAAAACATTCTGGGACAACCCCTCAAATCAACAGCACACCTTTTCCTTCTCCTGGAAAAAGAAGAAACGAAAGTGTGATCCTCTGTGTCTCTCCCCTGAATTCTCTTCCTTTTCCACAGAGGAAGCAGCTTCACCTCTAAGTGGCAAAACTCTACTCTTACCCTGGGCCAAGTGCTTTTTCCAAGGTGAAACCAGGGAGTTTGAGTCTGAGCCCCCTTGTATCAGATCGGTCCTGACTGGCTACAGTGATCCTGTTACTGGAAAACTACACACACTATGCTGTGCTTGTCTCTTCACCATACATCTCTTCTTTTGGGAAAAAAAATCTTTAATGAAGCATTTTCCCAGTGGAAGGGAGAGAAGGAGAAAGAAGCCACTCAGGGAATAAAAGACTAGTGTGAGAAATAGATAGAGGTGGTGCAACCAAGAGTTTTTTTGGGGGGAGTATTTCACTGGGGAAAGAAATAGGAAACTGTGTTTCTCTCTGTGCATAAACGGACAAATCCAGCCTTCTGCCTGAACAGGTTTCATCCTGCAGCATAAGCGGTTGAGGCTCTGCTGCATCACTCTGTGTTGCTGAGGCTCATCTCTGCAGATCGGTCCCATGGCATTGGTGTGGTGAGGATGGACCACTGGGACAAGGAGCAATCCTACACCCTTGCAAGATGGGATACAGGGCAGTCATGCCCCATAGACTGTTTTGGTCATTGACCCTTGACCAGTCTTATCCACATGCAAAGCATGAAACTGACACCCTCTCAGTTATCCCTGCTCTCTAGTGCCAGAGCCATTTATGGATGCTCAAGTATTCACTGGATTTACCCTTCAGTGTGGAGCAATAAACATAACTACTAGAGAAACTGGATGCTACAGATGCAGGCATGCCCAGTTTGCCTCCTTTGCTCTGACTGCCAAACAGCAAAGGAAGGAGCGAGTCTCTGTGTCAACTCACAAAGGCAATGAAAACCTTCAACCCTTCATTAGCAACACTCCCTTGAACAGACATGTGAGCCTGCCTCTGGTAACTTAGGTAAGTCAACTTGAAAATACAGTAAAAATGAAAGAGAACTGTCAAGCTGATAATTAATGTGCAGTTCAAAAATGATGCCTTGTTGATGCTGTCCTGGTTAGAGGAATAGCCCTGGGGAGAGGCTCTGAACCATCTTGTACTCTCACTCTGAATTTCCATGTCTGTTGTGGTAAACGCTAGGTAAGCACTGTTTAGCCTGTTCAAACTGAGATGGAATAGTGCGTATTTTTTATAAGCCTGAGGCTTCAGACCCAGTTACTTTGGTAGGTTTGTCCTACCTGAATGAAAGCAGCCTCTTTGCTTCCTTACAGAGGCAGACAGAGCATGCAAAAGGCACTTGCAAACACCTGCCTGCTGATTCTAGCACCTCTGCTAGCATCCATTGCTTGTCCAGGAGTCTCATTTATTTTCATAAGAGAGAAAACAAACAAACAAAAAAGTTTTTATGATACCATCCCTTCATTCAGTGTGAGGTGCAGGAGGTCTCAAGGAAGAAACACAGTAATTCTGGGTCTTAGACAAAGCGGGCAAACACATAAATCTGGACCAACATTAGAAGATCGCTTTCCTTCACCTCCCTTTCCTCCAGATTGTTCCTGTTCACAAAAATCCAGAAGGAAAATCCATAGAACTGTCTTCGCAAGCAATAAACTAAAATTAATGATCTGATGTAAAGCCACTGGAGTAAGAATACTTTCATATGGTCAGAAGACAAAGGTAGAGTAGGCAGAAATATGGCCTTGTGGGTGCCATATGACCTTATATGTTACACAGAATCCACGTCCTTCTTCCAGTCTTTAAAAGGGACACTGTGCAAATTTAAAGGTTGTAGAATAAAGAAGTTTAACAATTCAATGTAGAGGTGCTCTGAAGCAGAACTACCACAGCAGGCAAAACAAATAGCCTTACTATCCCGTTGAAATTAAAAGTATACAACAAAATTGACTTGTGGTTATCAGGATTGCACCGAAGGAGGTACGTGGTTACCTCCTCAGTCACTCCACATGCAATAAAAGGAGCTCATGCTCCTTTTTTGTTAGGGAACACTGAGAATCAGTTGCCTCCTGAAAGAAACACTGCTGCACCACTCCAGATATGTTACTGGTACATCAAAAAGAATTAACATCCTGCCTCCACTTACAAAAAGAGAGGAGGTCTCATTTGATGCCAAATGACCATGTGTGCTGATACAGAAATAATATCTTGGCAGCCAGTAGAAGTGAAAAGGAGCCAAATTATATCATTCACTCTCCTTTCAGTGGGGATAAAAGACTATTTACTACTTTGGCAATAGCCGGCACCACAGCTGCCGCCAGTCACATGTAAGGGGAGCAGAGGGAAGGCAACAAAAAAATAATTGAATCCTGAGCCCAAGGATCGTTTCTACAAATTACTCCATGTTTGCTGCAACAGGGTGCTACCCTAGGACTCAGGGAACCTCCGTTCTGGTCCCACTGCTGTCACCAACATCTGCTGCATGACCTTGGTCTGTCACTTCGCCTCTCTTCTTTCCTCCTACTCTTGGTCCTGTTTATTTGGCTCACAAGCTTTTGAGGGCAGAGATTGACATATTATGTGAACTCTGTGCTTAGCTAAGCACTCTGACAGTCTCATCTGGGTCCTATAGGCACTCTCGCAACAGAATAAAAGCAACAGCAGCTGTATTTCTAGTGAGAAATACATTGAAAGGGCCAAAAAGGGGTAGATTTTCAAACAGACGGAATAAATATGTAACATGGATGTTATAAAATGGGAAGTTCTACACCTTTAGCTGTGCAAATGCCTGATGGAGTACATGTACAATGATAAGAGGTCACCAGTGCAGCTAGAATGAGCAGCAGAAACAGTTAAGTAGTTAAACATTTTTTAAGCTGAAATTATCAAGGAGAGAAACTGAACTAATGTTAAAAAGCAAGGATAAATGCATCTGTGAATGACTGCCAGACTCATCTTTATAGGAAGAGCCATACTGCATAAAGAATACACTTACAGGGCATTAAAAAAAAAAAAAAAAGGGAACAAGTGTTCAACGATGTGACCTAACAAGTTTTAAGATTTGTCCAGTTTCCATCGTCAGAAAGCCTGTCTCTCTGACAACATCATCTTGTATGCTTCAAGCAACTCATGACTATCAAATACATAAGAGAGTGACCCCATCTTAATTTAAAACACATGCTCAAGCAAACCCCTGCAGAGTAGTAATGTGATAAACAAAGACTGAAAAATACCCCCAAAAAATGAAAGCCCTTCTCTCAGGGTGGAATGCAGTGCCAAGTTGTGAAACCTTTGTTGCATATAATTCAAGAAAACCTGCTAAAAAACCGAAGGAGTTGGTGCCTCAGAGAATTTCTGTACTTTTTAAATGAACCATAATCTCCCTACAGAGGGAAGCTGAAGAGACCCTCATCTGTGCTTTCTCTGCAAAACAGATCCACAACTTCATTAAAAGAATCAGTGTATTTTGTAACTAAATGAGATTCTGTCTAGCTGGCAGGCATATTCTGCTCACTGAATAAAGAAACCATACACAAAAACGTTCCAAAGGGAGATGTCCTTTAAAAAAAAAAAAGTCATTGTAACACCATCAGACTGTGGATACTGCCAGAAGTTATGACTTTGCGGAAGAAAAAAAAGACTGATAGGAATTAGGAAGGAAGCTAGATCCATGTGACAAAAATATGTTCTCTTGACCTTTTTACTTCTCAGTTAATGCCTGTGAGTTTCTACTTGTTGTAAAGCAATTTCTCTGCTGTTTTATTTCCCTGTATTCAAAAGTCACACTACCCTTCAACTTCTGTGCCAGAGAGCTGAGTTTGTGGACGAGGCAGCACCCACAGACTTGTTCGTGGCAGATTTTTAGAGTATCTCACCGGTACGGGAAGACTAAAGTCTTGAAGACTTTCTCTCAAAGGCAACAGGCTTACCGCTCATCTCCTGGTGTGCTTGTCCTTAGCTGCAAGCCTGACTGGGCCCATTAGGCCTGAGATGAAGAACTGCCTGTAAGACAAATGTGAAAAATCACAGCACTAAACCACTGGGAAACTCAAACTTCTCCATGCATGGGAGCCAACAAGGCTGCTGGTCTGTAAGGAAATATGCAGACACTGGTCCATGCACTGTGTTCTTGCTTGGAGTCTAACTGGGAGAGGGAAGGGATAATAAGATCTCAGATCTGGCAAGTAATGGTAACAGAAGGCGAGAAAGAGAAAAAGGAGAAATAAACCAGTGAGTTGAGGCTGCAGATGGTGGTCCGAGCTCTAGAATAGTTCTGTCTGTTTTACTTCTACCCTTTAAAACACCAAAAAAAACCAAGAAAAAAAGGGGAGCTGGAAGTAAGGCACTAAATGGAATTTTTATGAGGGACTTCTTTTTTTTCCCCTTATACATGTCAGATTGTTAATTATTGTATTTCATTT
The DNA here is from genome assembly GCA_013400335.1 of Eurystomus gularis. Classification (NCBI taxonomy): domain Eukaryota; kingdom Metazoa; phylum Chordata; class Aves; order Coraciiformes; family Coraciidae; genus Eurystomus; species Eurystomus gularis. Next base: position 205,566 of record VZZY01006580.1, on the reverse strand, counting down.
ATCAAAAAGAAGAGTAGGAATTCACTAGGTGGTGAACATTTCCAATAATATAGAAATTTAAAGATAGGCTTGACTCAAAATGTCAAGTGTGAGCTAGGTGTTTTCAGTCTTCACACTCAGCCGAAAGAGAAGGCAGGTGCACAAGGAATTTCTTCTCAACTACTGTAGACATACATTCCCTCAAAAGAAACTAGTCTAGGTGAAATGTTATGCTTCATTACATCTGTAGTTAAAGGAGATATATCTCTCATGAGATGACTACCAGCCCACAGGGTCACAACTTGGTCTGACCCCATGACTTCATCATAGCTTGCAAACAACAACCTATCTCAGCCTTGCTCCAGACTCTCCTCAAACATCTGAACTCTAAAAAAAGGGTCTTCAGCATTCATGGACAGATTGACTAACCTGAGCTCTAACATTCATGACAGAAGGAAAAACAGTCCAGAATAAAAAACATTTCCTGGAAAATCCCTTATTGATGTCTGTTTATCTTTTACATCAAAAAAACTTTGTCATGCTGATAACCTCAGTTGTGAGTATTTGATAGGAAAAGATGAGCTGTCTTCAGGCAACGTAGACCCAAATCAGTCAGGGATTTAAATCTAATTCTGAGACAATGGATGTCTTCCTGTTTATTTTGGCTGGCTCTAGAGTGGCTCCATGCACATGACATCCATAAAACTCCACTCAGAACTCAGCTGCTAGCTCGTGCAGTCTGTAGCACTCTGGTATTATGCGATGCCAGTGTAAAACACCACTAGTAAATGGACTGAATCACCCTGAACAAGTTTCCTGGGATGTAAAAACACGTGGAAAACATGAGTGGTCTAATCTGCAAGTGATGGATAAGCACACCATCCAAGCAAAAACATGTACTTAACTTATCAAGCCCCAAATGTTCTTTTCCACTTATGGACAGGTCCAGGACTTCTATTTCAAGAACCAAGTTATAAATTTTTCCTAGACCCTAGCTAACATCAAGCCCCACCAATACCACTTTCCTCAGTCTCTCAGTATGATTTATGGATTTGTACATTAATCTTTTGTTAAGCCATATAGTCCTCATGTACAGTGAAAGCCTGTCTTGACTAGTGAAAGTTTACCATGATGCTATGCCAGCAGTATATGCCATTCATTTCAGAAGATATTTGAATTTTTTATACATGCTGAAGATGCTGTGATACTGGAGGTGACTTCTGTTTACCAGCTCCTGCAAGCATGTCAAGTGCTGAGCTAAAATAGAAGCTTTATTCTCTTTATCTCTGCAGTCATTCATTTCAGAACTTTTATTTTTCTTTCCCAAAGCCATAGAGTTTTGCTTCATGGCATTCACAGAAGGCCATGAAGACCATTCAAACCTTGAAGCATCCGTAAACAACCTGGAGAAAGGGCAATTAATTGTGTTGACACTAAAAGATTACTGGGGTAAAACAATGAAACTTTTAAAGGAATCTATAGGCTGAATATCAAAAAGAAAATAACTTATCTGCAGTTCCTGGCCTTATTTTTTCTGCACCCAGTGAAGCAAGAACACCATGGCTGCTCAGTTCCTCACCCTCCACCATCCCATTCCCTCATATGGGAAAAAGTTCACCAAGGGGTCAGAAGGGTCAACCCTGCCAACATTTTCAGAGCTTTACCTCAGGCATCTCCACAGAGCAGAATGATCTGTCCCTACACACTGATGTTTTTCAAATAACAATCATCCCCTCCTCTGCAGATGCTCTACACAAATTAAAACCATGCTGGAACCCATGGAGGCTAGAAAATTCATTAATGGATTTGAGTGAAATTGCCATTTTATGGAATGTAATTTCACATATGGGTAGCTACACTGTCTATGGAGTTCATGGTTGAAACAATTTAAAGCACTTCTCACCCTAACACAAAAGATAAGCTCATTTTATGGGCTCCTCAGTTTCCTCTAGCCCATATTAAGCACAAATACATAATGTGAACAACAGTCTTGTAAGTTAGATCATCAAGAGGAGCTGACGACAGATTTATTGTTGTAAAAACACAGTCCTCAATGCAGTGCCTTGCCATTTCAGAAACATAATCTGAGGCATCAGCAAACTTGCAGTTGACTTGCTAGATACCTTCCGCTGTGCTAATTTTTAAATATTTAAGAGATACACTTTTACTATGGGGAGATATTTCCTGTCTCCAGTTGTTGTGGAGTATGGCTGGCAAGTAAGAATTCATCTTCTCTCCAGAGAAACTAACACAAGTGTGCTCCACTGCAAACCCCACAACAATTATATTAATAACTTGCAAACTCAAATTCAAGTCAGATTTTAGTGTGCTATTAAAACCAACGTGTTTTAGCTTGCTTTGGTTTATCAAAGGTCTTAAATTTCGCACTTCCAATCAACGTCTGGTATCCAATACCTGGGTTTCAATCATTCATTCAAACCAAGTCTTCTGCAAAAAGTATTTCTTGCCTGATTCACTTTATCGCCTGTACACTGCATTTATAAGATCCTACCATAAGCCACAGGCATGTTTAATATTATTGAAATTACATTGGTAATATCCATATCAATTATGTTTTGAGATTTATGTTTAGTATAGATACTAATGCAGTCTGGCTTTTCCATTTTTACTTCTGCAAGTATAATTTATTGAGACATAAATAGTAATATTAAAGCTATCAAGTATAAACATCAATAGTTGACAGCACTGTGTAATTTAAGAGTTACGTGCATCTAAATTCAGTTACAGTCCTTTCTGAATGCTCACATCTTAACTGCAGACTGCAGCTCACCAGGAATTCTGAGTTTTGGAAGCAGCAGGCTGTCAACTAACACAGTACTAACATCTTGAAATAAGCTTTTCAGGACTGGGGAATTGGCAGCACATGGCCGGAACATTAAAAATGCATGGTTTTCTTTTTTTTTTTTTCACTAAACACTCACTGTTTATATGCAATAACCCTTTTTCTCATGTCTCAGACAGTTTGGCTTAATTATACTTTTGGTGTTTTAGTGATTCTAGAGACATATAGGAAAATGGGCTGGAAGGAACCTCAGTAAGCCATCCATACTGTCGTTACTCTAAGTTCAGCTACACTGAAACCTTCCTTAATGATCTGTTTGTATCTAACATCCTCCAGGGATGCAAATGCCACCCTCCATGGGTAACTTATTCCTTTGCCGTGCTGTTCATTATGCTGGAAAATGTTATCTTATTGCATGAAAACAAAAGTAAGTGGTAAGTAATGGTATATGGATTGGGAAAGAGACAACATATGCAACAAGGCCTGACCAAACAAAATTTGTCTGATTTCAAACAGATATTTTTTTGGTGAACCATAAAACAAATACCTTCCTCCAGGTAAAAGCTTACAAAGCAGGGACATTTATTGCTCAGTTGAAATACAACTGGCACCAATGGTGGGATTGCCTAAAGGCTCAGTCACAAATACAAACTTATTATCTTTGCTCCCTGTGGACACAGACAAGACAAACCAGAAGGACTTGTCCTCTAAGTGTCTTTCCCTCACCTTTGGCTACAGAGGGGGCATCAGTGACTTGGTCTAACGCCTAACTTACATGAAGCTGCGTAAGATGAACCCTGGTTTCAATGTATTCAAAAGATCAAAAGATACCTAGCATTTGTCAACATTACAAGGAGACTATATTTAGATTTTTGAATATCAATGGATGCACGGTGTTGCCTTCAATTTTAAGCTCAAAGTACTAGCGCTTATTATTTTCATAGTTGTTCCGGGCAAATAAGCAGTAGTGAAGTACCACTGCCATATTTTGAGACTACTGTGTTATTTGTGTTACATATTAACATAAGTTGCTCAGTGGAACTCTTCTAAACAGACAGTATCCCAATGCAAAGCTTGCCTCTGTTCAGCTGAGGTGGTAGCGTTATCAGAGTCCACAGGCACGCTTCACACTTGGTTTGTCTGAAGACAACAAGGAGAAAGTATCTTAAGATGAAGCAAACTGAGAAAGAAACCATAAAAGTTGTGTTGAACGCAGAGGTTTTGTTCTGCTTTGGTTCAGTGAGCCTCCTGATAGAGACAGATGCTTGTACTTACCAAGAGGGGCTACATCTAGCAAAAAGAGCTAAAGGGCACACTTAGCACTGTCACTTATCAACCTTTTAGTACTTTAGAGTATAAACCTGACCATGCTCTATAACTATCTTAATGAGCTTTTGAGCTCATGGACCTTTTATTTTGAATAACTTGTTTTTCTTTTTCTTTTTGGCATTCTGTTTTTATAGGGATTTGTCTGTGTGCATCTGAATAACCTGAGAAATTTAATGGTGCAAGTAGTGGAGAATCATGTCCTGCTGCATCTGGAGGCATCTGCCCTTACACATAGACTTTCTTTTGCCATGTGCAAAAAATTTATACCTTTCTATCAGAAAAGTGATATAAATCACCTTTGCACTGAAAAGACTAACTAAACACTACACTTGTTGTGTGTTCCCCTGAGTCTGTCCAGAGGAAATATTGCTACAAAAAAGACATTAGTATTATTTGTTTATTTAAACATCCTCTGACAGGGTGAGGAGGAAACATTTTTCACAAAAAAAAGAAGAGATCTCCCAGCACTACCAGTGCTATAGAAGTACTGGTACATAGTCAAGTATTCCCCACATCAGTCAAACTGGAGCTGAAGATGCTTTGAGTAAAACACATTGACCCCAGCCTGACAGCCTTGGGCCGTAGATGAAATCCCAGCTAACAATTTCAGTGGCTGTCTGTTGGCATTTCCCAGATTTAGAAAGTCTGCAGGGGATGGATGTACGGCCAATGAGGACAGATACCTGAAGAATCCCTATTAAAAAGGTACTCTTGACAACACAATGAAGGAATGTATTTGTGGGTGCCCAACAGTTCTACAAATTCCATTTTGGAAGTATTTGTGAGATCAGTTGCATGTTCTCTTATTTGTAATTAATGTTCCCTAACTGATGGGGAATACATCAGAAGTTTCTTTTATCTTTTAAGATTTTAAAATACAGCTGACAACACACTAATCTGGCTAACTTTATCCTTCTTTGAGTGAGTTTTAGATTTCAGTAGTACTCATACAATTTTACCCGGTTTGACCAAGTTAAAATAAATGTGGCATAGACCATGAAGGGAGCTATTCATTTACCAGCAAGAGGCAGCTACTTTCAGGACAGATTTTTATTGTGGAAAAGGCAATGGTTAAATGAAAATGTCAGAAAAAAATGCAAAGACTTACAGTTCCTGGTTTCAGGAAATTTATTAATTTCAAAACATCATCAGTGGTACACGGAGAGGTGAATTACTAAAAAGTAAATAAGGATTCTCTTTGACTCTATTTTAAAAATGGGTAATACTTGGGTTTTTACCTGCAGCTGTGCAGGTGCCTCAGTCCCTATTGTCTCAGCCCTTGTTCTCACCCACCCACACACCTTTGTTTCACCTAGTGGCTGGAAAGGCAGATTCTGCTTTCCTTTGAAGTAGCTGGATATGAGAATAACAAGACCTTGCTTCTACTTAGCTCTGTTTGCTGGTAGGTCTCAAGCTTCTTTACAGGATCCCTCAGCATAATTACCTACATTTTACTGATGTGGAGACCAGAACCCAGAAAAGAGCGAGCTGTGTCTAAGGACACTCAATAAGACGGTAGAAGGAGCTCAAACGGCTTCACTTACAGGTGGTGACTACACTGTTCATCCTCCTAGAAAGGGTCCATTTCTTTGCCAAGGTGCTTCAGGCAGAAGCCCCCAGAAGCTCACCTGCCCATCAGCTAGAGGACTTCATAGATTCAGGGTCCCTTTTCTCCCACATGACAGGTGTCTGATTTGTTTTGCTGCCAGCATTACCCCCTAGCCACAATAGCTTTATCTCTATTTAGCATTCACCCCACTGAAGTGTCTGTCAACAGAAACCATGCTTCCTGTCGTCCCCATTTTGGTAAATTAATCAAGCTAGGCTCTTCTAGTATCTTTTCATATATTATGCTCTCTATTTTCCTAACCATCCTAATAGCCCTTGTCAATCATGCATTCTATTTTAACACAATTTTTTTTGATCCTGGGTGACCAAATTATACTCCACCTGCCAGTGGTGCATGTGTACACCCATGTCTCTGCAGGAAATAACTTGCCTAATCCATCTTGGGTTTCCAGAGTCTCCGCCTTTTCTGTCATACAGACAGCTTGTGTAAAATGTTATGTGTCTTTATCTTGTCTTTGCTCTTCTTCTGCCATCCCAGCAGAAGGGCCTTTAATAGTAGCCATCTAACGACAGCAAGTGTTCTTGTAACTCATATGTACATACACATGATTTTTCACTTTGTACTGTGAAACTAACACAGTTTATAATGCTCTGTCTTCAAGTTCTACCTGTAAAATATTCTATATGTCCTACCTGCACCTAGGGTGTGTCATCAGCAAGTCAGATTTGTACACTCCCACTTTTTGTGTGAATTAAACCACATATCTTATAAGATAGCCCTTGAAGAAATCCATTTCTTCCAGCCCAAAATGTCTCACTATTTCATTGCTCTCATAGGGAAAACAGTGACTTTCTCCACCATTATGGAGTCATAGTTATGTGCGTGCTTGTGTGAGAGAGAGGGGGAAATGAGGCAGAATCTGGAATACCTTTTTTCCCACTGAAAATCATTTGGACAAACATTCACAGTTAGAAAAATTGGAAGGCAACCATGCTGCTGCAGTCAGGGCAAGGCAGAGAAGTACTGTGACTTCAATACAGGCTAAATGCAGCAGCGCATGGCAATGTTACCATTACCAGAGGACATTAGTATTCTATACACAAAGCAAGGGAGGGAATGACAAGTGAGAAGGTGAGAAATAAACAATTATTTTGGAAAAGGTGCTTTTTCCAGAGAACTGCATCACAAGGGGAATAGATCTTTAAAGGAAGAAAAATATGGTGAAAAATTTGAGGTCCCAGAAAAGTGAGGATCTTTTATGTACACTAAGTGTATCACCAACTTGGCTCACTACCTTCTGCATGGAAGCATTGTAAGAACAAAGGAGGCACTGTTCAAATTAAAGTGTCCATAAATGAGGTTTTAGAGTAACCCGATGAACTGAATTGCTTGGGTGAGATTCATTTGGCTGTTGCCATGTCTATGTTAGGTAACTGGACTGTGGTTATCATCTAAGCATCTAAAAGAGAGAAAGATCACGTGGAGAGACTGATAGCTACACTAAGGAGAATTTTCCACTGGAAGTGCCTATCAGTTGCCCTTAACTATAGTGCTAGATGAGACACACACACTTTTTATGCAATTAAAATTAACTAAAATAAATCTGGGCATATGTAAAAAACCAAGAAGATCAAATTCTGTGCATCAGAGAGTCATAAAAAAAAATATGTGTACAATTACTGAACTACTAAAAGCTAAGTTAGTTTTGGAACCTTGTAGCAAAAATTTTAATAAAGGCTTGAAGAGTTATTATGAATACTAGTGACCAATAAGGTTGGTTTCTGGACCATAAAAATTATTAAAAATTATAATAATGGGGAAAAAAAAAAGTATATGTAGGAAATACCAGGGAAAAGCCAGCATGGCTTTTACAAAGGATGGTCATGCCTCATGTATCACAGTTTTCAGAAGAGGCGAGGAGCAAAAAACATTACAGCTGATACGGTCTGCTTGGGTTGCCAAAAAAGCAATGAGAGCCTCTATCAAAGGGCCTTATAAAAACTAAATATTCATGGCATAAATGTCAATGATCAATTAGGAGCTGCTTGAAAAAAAATAAAATGAAAGAAAAGATGAGAATAATTTGATTCTTCACAGTATAACGCTGTCATTTGTGATACTACTAATGGATTGGAGCTGGGCCCAGTGCTCCTCAACATATTCATAAATGTTGCAGGAAGCAGATAAGAAGGGCACTGATAACATTAGCCGATACAAAATTATTCAGAAAAGGCTAATCTAAAGTTGACCATGAAGTATTTCAAAAGATCATAAGTTTTCATATTTAATTCTGTGTTAGTAGCTGCGGTGTGATGCAGAAGGGCAGCATTCTGCTTGCATATAGAAAGGCAATGCAGATTTACATGTGTATGTACATGTATGCATGTACAGGCTATTATATATAGTCAGTTAGATGGTAAATTACCTAGTAGCATTTAAGAAGATGCTGTGCTGATTCAGCCATCACCATTTTATGCTACCACGAGTTGCCTGATCACACAGGCCAATGCTGAACTCAGCAACATCACTTCAGAAGTCTTCTTTCAGACAGTCCTGCCATAAATTCCTGTGGGCCCAGATCTTCTGCTGCCCACTGTCATGCCAGCATCACCTGCTGGACACAACAGACAGAGATGGCTCCCTCAGTGGCCCCTCACATGGAAGGACACCACCCAGAGAGCTCAACAAGATACAGCCAGCCCCAACAGAAGCCATACCCAACAGAAAACTCCTCCAACTCATCAGCTCCTGGTTGATATAATCCTGGCCTCACCCACCACCCCAACCACAGCAACCTGGGTGAGCGCAGAGCCAAAGGTAGGTCAGGTTCTGCCTCTGGAACATGAAGCCAATAAGAAAAACAAAACCTTCTGCTAGGTTGTGACTCATTCACAGGTCAACTCCAACTTGGGGCCCGCAACTCAGGTCCCAGCACTTCAGAAGAGTAGTTGAACTCCTTCAAGATTCTTTGACTACTTGAATACATGACACATCTATGCTTAGGAACTAGCTAGGAAACAAAAGTTATTAAGAATTATTAGGCAATGAGGAAATAAAGAAATCAAATAACATTATAATACTGTATATATGTACTTATTATTCACTTCACCACATCTCAAAAGAATGTACTGGAGCTAAGACAGAGAAGGGAAGACCAAACTTACAGAACAGTTTTGTTACAAAGAGAGTGGATAGACTAGGTGACAGATAATAGATAATAATAGACTAGATAACATGACAAAGATGGAATAGGGCTGAGGTAGATATGATGAATAGGAAATGATTTATTCACTGTTTCTCACAGCAGGTATACTGATAATGAAATTATCAACGAGCGGTTTGAAAGCAGAAGAAAAAAAATCTTTTCATACAAGGCTGTGGATTAATTCTCACAGAATGCTGTGGAAGCTACAGCATAAATTTGCACCCAAATGTCAGTGAGAGTCACTGAATGCAAGCCTACTGGCACTTCTGGCCTAGAAACATCCAGCTCAGGTCAGAAAATTCCTCAATGGGCAGTTCCCAAAGTTGCTGACTTGTATTGGAAGAAAAATTCCTGCATATTTGTCCCTTCCCTGAAATTCTGTTTCTAACCAGCATTAAAGCCAAACTCCAGAGGTCACAAAGTTTCCTCTTGGACATGCGTGTATTTGCAGTTTTAGCATAGTTGAATGAGGTTACATCATACAAATTTTTGAAATGTCTCCAATGTGTTTCCATAATTGAACATTGTCTCTTAGATAGGGAATGAAAAAAGAAGGTGCACAGCTTCCCTCTTTCTGTTCTGTGATTGAGCTCTTCTCCTAGTTGACCAATCCAAGAAAATACTGGTTGTTGACATTCATAGTGGTAGTTCCCCCAGTTTATTTGCAGAAGTAATCCTTTTGTTCTGTCTACTAATACAGGAGTCTGCCCTTTTTCCCATTTATTCAAACAAATAAAACTCACAATTAAATAAGGTCGTGGCTATTCTGTAAAAATCACATCCTCAGATGAAATAAATTACTGTAACATTATTGGCTTCAGTGGAGCTATGGCAATTTAAAGCAGCTGTATATTGCTCCAGCATTATGATTCAAGTTATCAAGAATGTGAAATGCAGCAATATTGATTCAGAAAAGTCTGTTTTGATTTATTTTTCTAAATTAATTTGCTCCCAGATCCAGTAAAAATAGTAGGGAAATATTTCTAGAATTCACATTAAGTGTAAAAATGTAGTCTGGAGTCCAAACTCACCAATGCATTCAGATATTCTCAGGCATTCTTAGGCTCCTGAGTGCTTTATGAGTCTGACCCTAACAGCATAAGATGGCATCAATAGCAAATGTCATTCATATGGGTCTTTTAAAATATAGCCCTAAATATTACCACTGTTATTTTTTGGCAATGATAATATTCCAGTAGCACTCATCGGGAGTGTTCTCCAACAAAGCCATGGACATACCCTGCCTTGAGATCTCACTATTTATAGAGACAATATAAGGAGTGTACACAAAAATTTTCCCTTCAGGATAAGCTTGCCTCAGTGACCCTTCTGCCCTGTCCCCAGTGGTTAATTTCCTCCAGGTACCTCAGTAAAAATGGTTCTTGGAAGGATCGTGAAGGCAGAAAAGACCTTCTGATTCAGTTTTTATCAGCCAATCCATCCCTAAAGTCAAGGTTGAAGAAAGCATAAAGGGCTGTATTCAGATTGTCTGCTATAAATGTGTATCTTAACCATTGTAGCTCCTTCTCTCCAGTGATTATAAGCCTGGCAGCAATGTTGGTGCCATAGTTTGCTCCTTTCTCTCTTAAATGTCTTCACAGAAGCAACATTTGATTCATGCACTTCAAGCCTTTTGCCTACATATAAGCTACAGACAGTGCTGGATAAAGGAAGCACACATGCAGTCAAGTTTAGTGTTGGTAGCAAAGCAGAAAACACAGGACACAATGTGGTGGCACAGGGGACAGTAAGACAATTTAGTTTTAGGAATGTTAATGATGAAAGTGGTGAGTTTAAGCTAAAAACAGTGGTTTGGGGCTCCTGTGGGCAGGGAATGCCACATTTCAAAGGAGGAGCAGGAGAGGTGTGGTTGGCAGTCACTTTCTGCAAGCACTAACTTAGGGCAAGGAGAGGCACAGCCAAGACTCGTGTTACTCAAAGACTGAAGCAAAAAAGGCTTAGATGAGAGTTTGGGGTGGAATTCAAAGGTATGAAAGGTAAAATGAAATGAAATGAAATTCAAAGGTATTCAATGGTAAAAAAATACCATTTAAAAAATTAGCCTAAAAGAAAACACCCTAAAAGAAAATTGGAAAGCTCTCATGTAGCTGCGGTGCCAAGAAGAGGGCATGGACCAAGCTAAGAGAGGAGAATCTTGTTATTTAGGCACAGGAGAAGGCCTCAGTCAAAGAGTTTGTTTTCAAGCTCTGCCATAGGTCTCCCACATGATTTTGGATGTGCCATTCCTTCTCTCTCCCAGGTCTCCATTTATGAAGTGCTAGTCATATTTCCTTTCTAAGGCTTCTTTTGGTTTTAAGTACCCAGCTGTAAATTTGCTGAGGGAAGGTTAGCCTTCATGCGTGTCTATATGCATGTGTGGACACAGCTTTTTATAACAGAGTCCAGTTTTCAGCTGAGCCTCTGGAAAATACTGTAAGCCAAGCTTCAGTTTATCAATAAAGCATGATTATGAAATTGTAGGCCTGAATGACATGAAAATTATAAGACTGTCAACAGTAAAAAGGAGAAAAAAAGATGATAAAAATAGAAAAATCGAGGATATTTTTTGAGGGAAATATGATGAAGACAGAGTGTTTCCTTCTCTTTACCTACATGTGCTTTTAACTCTTGCCAGGTCCTCAAAGATGTTTATATTAAATATTTTTGAGAATCTGGATCACAACCATAAGCAGTCTGCATTTGTTAGCATTATGAGGAGCAGTGCTAACCTTTTTTTTTTCACTCACAGTATTTGCAACTGGCACCTACACTTACTAGCACCATAAAAAAGCGAGAGAGGGGGACAGTTTTTCTCAACTCTCTATGTATTTATCTTGTGTGTTTGGCAACATTTGGAATCAGACCAAAACCAATTTAAGTCAATACGCAGTTTCGTTTGTTCCCTTTATAGCCCAATTCCCCTCTTGGTTTGCGTGGGTATTTCCAACAGCAACAGGAAAGAGAAAATATTTCAAAGCAAAGAAAAATGTGGTTATATAACAGCAAACAAAGGCAGGAGGTTTAAAGGGGAAAATGTGGCTCCTGGAAATAATTTTAAGAACTTATCTTTACACAGACTGCTACACACACTATTATAATTACAGAAGTACAAATCCTCCACACGCATACCAATGCACAGAGTAAATACAATTACATCAGTGCTTATATGAGCATAGCTTATTTTATTAGAGAAGGAGGAAAAAGCTGTGTTGGTACTAGACCTGCATGCACCTTACATCCATGATATTCTTATTATTTCGGCTTAAACATTTGCACCTCTTGTACATGTAGTCAGACTGCTATAAAAGCTGGATGTAGTGCAATGCTACCCTCCCCACCCCCATGCCTCTTCTTTTAAGATTCCTTCTCTTCTGTGCTCTTGAATTATCGTAAGCTTGTAATCACTGGAGAGAGATTTGGTTCGAGTGATAAGCTGCTTATTAGTGGTTTAACTCATAAAATGTGTTCTTGTTCTTGCTTCTTTGTGGCAGTTGTTAAAGGTAAATACTACAGAGCTCTACCAGCAGTCAATGCAACCCACTCGGTGTTATAATAGTTGCGAAAAAAATTGCTGAAATTAAATATCATGTGTTGAGTTAAAAGCACTTTTTAAATTCAGCTTTTGGAGGTGTGTATCTTCTTAGTGGCTTGCTGGTTACTATGGGAACAAGGGCTTTCCCCTCTGCTCTGGGTTTTGCCTTTAACTGTGTTTAGTGCAATGCCACTCCACATCATTCTTTGAGCTAGATGAGACAGTACCATATACTTTTATTGCAATACATGTATAGCTGCCTACAGAGAATGAAAACTCTGATTTCCTTCTTTGTGGCAGGCACGGTGTCAGATAACACAGTTAACTGTAATAGATAATTTGTTCCACTCAGGTTTATTGGCTTATTTGCTCTTTCCTTCTTTCCCTTCTTTTAAGTATTGAGGATCTTAAACCTGCCACAGGTTTTGATGTTTCTTAAAAAAATTAAAAGTTGGAAAGCAATTGGCAGTGCAATTAGTAATGTTAAATCAGCGTGAATTCAAATCATTTAACTTGCTTCTTAGCAGCTGATACCAGGAATACAAATTAGAAGGTGGAACTAAAATTGAACTATTGAAACTGGAAACCTTCAAAACAAAAGACCCTGGATTTCAGGCTGGGAAGAACATAGACTTCTTTTAACACAGCAAGAAATAAAGAAGAGAAGGCCAGAACATGCATTTAATGAACACATGTTTGTTTTCTTTCCTTTCAAGAGACAGGCAGCTCTACAATGTGCAACTGTGAGGATGGCTGCAACAGCACAATGAGTGCTCTTACCCCTTCTTCCTTCAGCTCTGATCAACACTCAGCTCATTGCTCAGCAGAGAAGAGGAAGAGTACAGTAAGTGCTGTGTTGTGGATCATTCTCCTCCACCTCCAACTCCTGCCAAAGGAGGGGAATATGCATACCAAATATCCCCCGGGGTGATGCTGAGGAATAGCTGTGTTGCCATTTGTTAGGATGTTGTACCTGAAAAAGGACATTGGAGCTGTTTATCCCTGCCTCAAGCACGTCGCTTCCCACATCTAACAATGAAAGGATGCCACAGCAATGGGGTTTTTTTCCTCTTATTTTTTTGATTTAAACAATGTCATAGCTGAAGAAAGAGCAAAACATGCTGATTCCTCCGAGTACTGCAGTCATACATGGCTGCATTTTATATACAGTATCTCCCAGCTGTGGTCACTTTGCTTAAAGCTTTAGGGCTCCATTTCTGTTTGCTCGTCTCCTGGCAGTGGTGCACACACTCAGATTTCCCACATTTAATACCCTGCAACTTGAAAAGCAATTATTTTCCAGTAACATTTTTTGTGTCAGTTTTTCCTTCTCTCTTCCATCTAATTTTGCTTTGAATACTGTTTTACAGGGAACTTGAATCAGATCAAAGGAGCTTTATATTTTGTTCTAAATTTGATGAGTTTATCATCATTCTGAGGTTTTCCTAGGACTCCTAAATTTGGGATATGTGCAGAAAAACTATTTGCTTCACATCCTCCTAGCTCCATTGTGAGTCTTGTACTTCTTGCCAGCTTATCAGGGATTGAGCTGTTGAAAGCAGCCTGCAGAGAAGGATGTGGGGGAAGGTGGAGTGGGTGCTTATGGCCAGAGCCAGTGCCATGAGGACCAATGTGGTGCTGTGTCTTAAAAGGGTCCAATTCATAGACTGTGTCTGGTTAATTCAGACTCTTACTAACAGATCTTATGTTTTCTTGACGGTTTAGTCATTGTTAACTGTTTCTGAAGTAGTGATGGGAGAATAAAAAAATAGCCAAGACTGAACTGCTTATTGCCCTCTCATGTAAGTTGCCAGGTAACCAGCAGTAAGACATGTGCGCAAAAGAAGTTTCAAGGCCAAATTCACTAACCTGTCATACTAATGTCCTGCGAGAGCATCCCTTTGGGCCTCTCTTGTGGCCAGATTATGTAGCTCTGGCTTCTCCAAAGTCTTAAAAGTTGTTGTGGACAGGCTTGCTGTGGAATGAGTGCTAGGGCTCTTTGACTGTCTCAGTTTCCATGTATCCCGTCTGCTTTTTCATAATCAACATCACACATACCAGGTGGCTCAGGTCCTTCCTACAAGCTCTGAAGTCATCTGTCATAAAGCCACAGGCTGGACCACGAGGTCCAGCCCATAGGAAAAATATTTAATATGCTGCTTCAGCTTCAAAGGGCACCACATCCTGGGAAGCTCAGGAGCAAGGCAGGTGTAACCTATGAGATCCTGCTGCTTTTCTGTAGCTCTCTGTAAAACCAGAGATCATCTGAAACCTTATGCTTCACCTATCAAAAATCTTTCCTCCAAGGCAGCAATAAAGAACTCAGTAGATGTTTGCACCCCACACTTTTTCCTGAAGATTGTAGCCTTCAGAAATACTCGTGCATATGAGGGCTGCATTTCAGGCTCTCACACATTAAAGGGAATTTTGGAACCAAGCTACACAGATGCAACTGTGCTGATAACTCCCACCTGCACCCTAATCTCATTTTGTCTCCAGTGTAACCATATCGTGGCAAAGTGTGCTTGGGGAACACATGAATTGATGCTGCTGAGAAAGTGCTCTGTGAAGAAGAAAATGTCTGTTTCATTGTTTGGTTGAATGTGACAAACCATGGAGGAGCTTCACTATATAATGTTTTAAATTAAGAAGTCAGTGGAGAGGGGCTCTTTTCTCAGTTTAATTTGGTTTTAATTCTTCACAAATTTCCCGTTAAGGAATATTAACGTCACAATGGAGAACAAATTACTCTGGTGTGTCACACACAGTCAAACGTTTTCATCTGACCTAAGAGATAATTTCTCTAAACAATATCACCATAGTCAAAAGGAATTATAATTAATTCATACAGTGAGAATATAATTAGCATTCTTAGAAAAGAGCTGGATGTACTTACTGCCTTAGAAAAAGATTTTTTGTAGGAGTGATAGAAATAAACTAAGAGGCCTGAAAAATCTCTTTTTATTAGTCTCATGTGCGGGACAATCACATTTACCACTTGCTGGGCAGTCTTTTGGAAGTATAATATATTAAAAAGCTGTACATCAAATAAAAATACAGAGTTGACTATTGCAGAAATTGTGTCCTTCAGTATTGATAGTTGAAGAACAAGCAACCCTCTTCATCTTCATGTCTATCTAGGCAGTTAAGTTCAAATTGATTCTGAGACTGATTTATAGATATGATATCTAAAAAGCTGGAAGGCTGTTGCAGGGACACACTTGTATCAAGTACAATGTCATCAGCTGAGCCTGTATTATCTATTCTCCAGTGACCGTACTGCTTGTTTAGCAGTTAGTCCTATTCATAGTCCTAGTGGTCACTTATATCTCCCTTGAAATTTTGGAGTAGTAATTGGGTGAAGACAGATGAAGAAAAGAGGGGTGGAAAAGAGCAAACCGGGAAGACTTTTAGTATAGAAGGAAGTTTAGAAGGAAGTTTAGAAACTCAACAAAAGCTACAAAGCTTTAAGAATATGAAACAAAGTAAGGGTATGAGTTTTATTACCACACACTTCCAACAACCTATTAAGACAACAGGATGATGCAACTTTCTTCACCTAAAATATATATATGTAAGTTGACAAATTCCTCCAAATGCTTTGGCTAAAACTACTGTGATTTTTATTATTTTCAGTGAAAAAGTTGAACTGTTTGGTTTTGTATCAATCCAGCATTTTGCAATGGCATTTCATTTTTAAATTTACCCTCAAATAACATTTAAAAGCAAGTACCTTGTTGGACTCAGAATAAAAAAGCTTCAGTATGAAAACTGAAAACTATTGGGTAAATTTAAATTCTACTTCCTTCCCCAGTTTAGTTCATGAAAAGTCAAATATTTGCACAGATTTATTTGTGACATAATATATTAATCAGGCCTCAAAAGCTCTACAGACCTATTTGTTCTGTAATTTCTATACTGTAAATGCTTGCTTACTATCATACTTCAGCTTTGGTTTTAATGAATGATAAAATTCTGTAGGAATGTAGCTGGAATGCTGTTGTCCACATGTTGCAAGTAGAGGCTTAGTATTCTCAAATTACTTCTATACACAAACTAGCTGGGAAGGAGTAAAGAAATTACCTCTATATCTATCAGATGCATTGGAAAGAAACCTACTGGCATGCTCACAACAATATTTTTACTTTTCTTCTGATTATTCTGGCACTAAACAGGAGACATGTGCACTAGTAATATGAAGAGATACAAAACATGGCAGAGAGCCTGTGAAAATCTTTCCTCATCTAGTACCCCAAGGGGCTGACTTAGACAGATTTTAATTTAAAAAAAAAATTTACTTCTTTTAGGTCGATGCATTAATTGATTTATTTGTGATTTTGGCAAGTTGCATCTGCTCAGGGTTGGGTTCTCTTCTCTGCCATAGGGGAGCACTGTAGTAATTTTATTTTAATATATATTTACACATGTTTAATTTTGAAAAAAAAAAAAAAAAGTAAAAATTCATTGTCCCATTTTCCTCTGGGCTTTGGAGTATGGCTTCATTTTCATGTTTTATCTAAGGGACAGTTCAAAGGTTTTAGGCCATGAATGTGCAGAATATGAAACCTAAAAAGCATACAGTGCAAGAAATATCCTGCAGGTCAGGTCAGGTAAGATGGAAGATGTCTCTTTAAGCAGACATTTCTAGTTGTTTACACTGGGGTTTCCCAGGTTGGTATGCACACTGCCATGTAGGCAGACAACTTCAAAGTGATGCCACTTCAATGTGCTATGTGGTCCACCAGCATGAGTGGGCACTGTGACCTCTGATGGTAGGTGTCATTTTGCTATGGCCAGTTGCTCTCCTTGCAAAAAAAAGGCTAATATACCCTAGGTCAGGGAGGTCTGCTTGGGCACTACGCTATGTCCGTTGGTAATTCCTGGGAATAATAACCCTATAGGGATTTTCACAGGGTTGAATGGAGCCGAATGGTGTATCAGAAGTCAGGATGCACAACAGAAAGTTGCACTCTTTAAGACAATAAGGTTTTTGTCCTTGGAGCTGTCTTTTCAAGCAACGCATCAAACTGAGAGATTAAGTGATTTGTTTCAGACTGTGAAACCTGAGTGTTGTTGTCTTGGGCTGATGGTGTTCCTTGTTTTCTGTTTATGCAGAATATGTTGTCCCACTCATCTCCTTATTACTTCTTTCTTATTTCTAAGGAGTTAAAAAAAAAAACAACAGCCATACCAATATAAGAAAGTATTGTAATTTCTTACTTCATCTCAGTCATTGACAAAGATGACCATTTGACAGTACATTACACCATCATTGTAGTCTAAATTTTCCTGATTTTTCCACAATCATATAATATCAACATCCATTTAATCTTCCCCACTCCTTTCTTTGAAGGCGATCTTTGCATTCATAATTTAATCCCAGGAGTGCCACCCCTAACCATTTGTGCAAGAGCGATGAGAAAGTACAGCTATACATCTTGGTTTAAAATGTGATACTCAAAGTGGTGAAAGGAGATTTAAGTTCTAGATTGAATCAATTGTTTTGTGAACAGTAAAAAATGGTGCACATACTAAAGAGTGAATAGTTGGCTTTTGTAACACAGCAATAATTGGTTTTGCTGAGGAAAAGCAACTGAATCAATAGGTACTAACGCCGTAGACTGGTTCGTTGATTGATCTCATGATCTTGGCAACTTCTGAGCAATACAGTTACTACTGCTGGCCATTAAAAGAAATTCTCCATGTTCTGAAGATCTACTAAATAACTGAAACAACACTATTATTTTAAAACCCCTCCTAATTCTGCCATTTCAAATCAATTTCAATACTTAGAGATTGTTGACTTTGTGTGGAAAACTGCAGGATACGTTCATGCACTTCAGCTTTGTTGTCTTCTGTCTGGAAAGCCATTTTAGAAGTCTCTTGACCCAGTATTTTGCACAAGATTTTACTTTTTGATGTCATGTCTAGTCTCCACCATGATTTAGCAAGGAACCACAATTCTAGTTGTCTTCTGTATGGCTGTTTTCCACTGTGTATGTTATAAAGCTGCATAAATTACTATGGAAGTCTAAAATCTTCCTTATATGGCTGCAAGGAGATCTTCATTCAAAATAGATAAAGGATGTGCTTATACTGCAGTCAGGTATCAGGTCTTTCACCAGGTGTTGCTTTCACCTTTGTAAATGGTTTGTTTACTGTCTACCCAGGTAGTAACTCTATATCACTACGCACAAGGGACATGAACATTTCTAGACCATCTTTAGAAATCAATAATCCTTTGTGGGAAGCATGAAAATCTGAGATCTTCATTAAATATCAAGTATATTAATTGTAATAAATCCCAAGGGAACATCTGAGTCAGAAAGGAAGCTGAGAGGGAAAGAGTATGGGAGAAGATACTTGTCTCCAGCTCAGTATCCTTTTCAGGAAAAGTAATTCTGCAAACAGACCTTGTCTGAGAATCAGTTCCCATCTGACAGATGTGGAAACTGCCAGACAGCTTTTCAGTTGAAAGATAGTGATATAGACTTACCTCAAGCTAGAACAAGTATAGAAATCTATTAAAAACCTGTTTTCTCTGTTTTCACTTCTTTCTCTACAGCTGTCCCTAAGACACCTTACTTGCTCTCTTAAGTATGTTATACTGAACTATTTCATGTTTACCATACAGTCTAGCTAGCACCATGGATTATTATGAGCTGCCTTGTAAATCATTACATCCCACTTTCAAGAGAACAACCAACAAAGCTACTGATGCCCAAAACCTCAATTCAAAACTGCCACTAATGCACAAAGGAGCACTGAGCTAAGGAGCTGAAAGCATTTATGGGATCTCCTCAAGTCTTTCTTCCATCTTTTACTTAGAGATACTGATGATGCCACCCACAGCCTGACTGGTGATCACCAAGTTCCCTCATTTATCTCATTTTAGGTCCTCCCTTCAGCTGTCATACCCAGTCATGGTCAGGTGAGATGAGCTCTTCTTCCCTTGCAGAGGTGGAGATCTGGCTAAGGAGTCCTGACTGTCTGAGGTCTGTGTCTGAGCCCTGAGTATCCTTTAAACTTTCATATCACTGGCTATGACTGTCTAACACCACGTGGCAGTGGTACATGAAAGCAAGCAGGAACATCTCTGAGTCCACTCTTAGCTGCAGGGAAAGACACAACAGAGCAAGAGGAAGAGAAACATCATTCAGTGTATGGGAGTGTACTTGGCAAACTGAAGAAACATCCATCAATATTCAGTTTTGAATGGATTGTCTAGACATTTCCTTGCATGGTAACACAGATTTGGAAACTAAGCATAGTTAACCATATGGATTAATAAAGAAAGAGGATACATATTGCTGCTTTCCTTTAGATTCCTTCTATAAATACTTTAACATTACTTAAATAATCATTATGCTACATAATTTCCCTGAAACTTTAGACAAGCTCTGTTTAATGTTTAGCCTGTATCCAGGGCTAAACTACAGCAGGTACTCTATCACTTGATGACCCCTCCCCAGCAGGGAAGATGTATCAGGAAGAGGAGGGGACACCTGTGGTTTGAAATGAAAACAATTTTAATGAAACAGACAAACTAATGCCAATATAAAATTTATAATGTTATTCTCAGCCCAGTGAATGTAGGGTAATCACAATGGATGTGAAAGCAGCCATTGGGAGCACAACGGTAAGCAAGCCCATCCAGGGATGGGAGAAAGGAGGAGAAGGAGGAGGAGAAGGAGAAGGAGGAGAAGGAAGAGAAGGAGAGGGCCTCATCCTCAGAAAACTTCTCCCTGTTTGAGAATGAGTGTGTCATTTGTGGTATGGGATTTACCTGTTAGCCAGACTGGGTCAGATATCCTGGCTTTTGCCCTTCCCAGCTTAAGCTCCTGGCTGACTCAAAACTGCTGATGGCCTGCTGGCCTATGATTCTATCCTAGGGAAACCAGATAGTCCTTGCAAAGTAGAGAAGGGAACAGAAAAATCAGTCCTGGTACTGCTCACTGATTGTACTTTAGGAAATATTCGTCACTATGGCAGTTTTTTTGCCATTTGAGGCTCTCTCACAAAAGTGAAATCTGAGGGGTGTTTGTTCCACATGTCAAGAACCATCTTTTGAGAGCAACTTTCCACAAGGCAGGTAGCATTTGCAATTGGCGTGGAGATGGGACTCAGTTAAAAGGCTTCCAAAGCCTATCAAACCTGCTGGGTTCCTTATAGCTAAAAGGAAGCATCAGAGAAACACAATGATGCATTTCCATATTTTCCGTTGTTCTTTATTATGTACTCTACTGTGGAACCATTTAGACAAGTTGTTTCCTTTAAGTGTCCTTTCATTCCTTCTGCTAATACTACCTTTGAAGCCACGACCTCTCTACAGAGGGAGGAAGTCATAGGAGAGGTGTGAAAGTCATTACATATTAAGATTTTTCTGTCAAAAATTGATCAAAATTAGAATTGCTTCTTAATTGTTTTCAGCTATTTTTAAATCAATCTAGAAATGACTGAAAACACTTCTGATTAGTAGAAAATAAAAATCTGAGGTAGATAAGCACTTCAGAAGAAATACGAAGTTTCACATTTAGGATGGAGGTGGTGGCTTTCATTTTCAAGTAACTAACAGAGCAACTATGCATTTTATCAGATACATCTCTAAAGAGAAAACTTATCAAATTTCTCCACAGTGCTGATTAATATTTAATTCTTTAGATTACTTTCAATTCAAGCAACCAGTTAAAATGAATTTTCTTCTGACTGGTCATACTTGAATTTAATCTGATTTTAGAAGTATTGATAGCAGAAATGCTTGTTAATAATTCCTAATGTTTCAAACTGATGTTTAAAATAACTTTTGATTTAGGATTTATGACTTCTGCTTAGGAACGTTTGGAGTTCAATAGTAAGGAGGCTGAGTAATAATAATAACCTCAAAGCTTCAGATGAAGTTTGAATCTCACCAGGTAGTACAGCAGAAATTAACGTACCCTTCAAATAAAAGCAGCAGCATGAGGGATCCTGTTCCTGATAGGTTCCTAAACATCTTAAACATTTCAAGAAAGGTAAAATTGAGTGATATAGGAGAAAAGATTAATATAATTGCTGTCAATATTTTTAGCTGTATTTTATGGTCCTCAGTGTTTGCACTAGTGGTACATCTAGCATCACCTGTCATCGACCAAGGCCTTATGGACCCAGGTACAGTACAAACTCTGAATGAAAGAAGTGAGCACCTCAATAGGACTGACAGCGCTTAGATGCAAACAAATGAGTGAGCATGAAATGAAACACTAATAAACAGTGCAGCCTCAATGCTGTTCTGACTTACATGCACCCACAGACAAGGAGAATTTCAACAAGGTCTCTGCAACTCCTGGGAAGTCCTCCTAGGTAAAATGGACAAGATAGAAGCAAGTTGTCAGGCAGGAGGACAACAAAACCTGGCACAGGAGTGTGGCTGGCATGCAAACTTGACTTACAATTCCAAATGAGAGCTGGCTGGTTGGAGCCATGACTGTAAGTCATGACAACTGCAGTAAGCTTACGGCAACAAAATGAATCTAGCATGAATTTTACATTATTAGGAAAAAGGACAAGTTACAGTTAGTGTGATCAGAAATAGCAGTGGGTGAAGACCTTTCTTTGAAAAGAGATTTAAACACCAAGTAGAAGTCAGCTGAGTGCATGAAGGGGTCAAAAGAGTCCTCAAGCTCTTCACTGAAGTTAGGTAAGGTGAACACGAAAGAACAAGGAGAAGGGACAAAGCCCATCGTTACATTTTGGAAATAAGGTTAAATTGGAGGAGACAGGTCAAAAGACAGGGACATATAACATCAATATGGCAGGAGAGAAGAAGTGCAGCCGGTGCTTTTATAAAAAAGAAAAAAAATGGAGAGGAGAGCCTCAGGCCACCACATTTAGCGCTAAGATGGGGAATTTCACTTCTGCAGAGAAAATATTAGGCAAAGGGATATAGAGGTCTCTGAGCAACAGAAGTCAAACAAAGCACTCAGACTTTTCTGGTTGCTCGTACTCTTTTCAGACATGGCATGAATGACAAATGGGAAATAAGGAGAAGAAACAAGATGGAGTGAGTAGTGGCAGTCAAAGGGAGGGTGCAGTGGCACACAGTAGTAGAAGGACATGGAGAGAAGACATGCAGAGGATGGGTTGGAATGAGGCCAAAGGTGAAAGAAACAGGCAAAACCAAGCACACACTAAAAAGGTGTAGGTATGGATCATGGTTTTTCTGGGGGGAGAAGGAAAGAGATTGGGAGGATAAAGGGACAGAGAGATCTCATGAGAAACGCTCCAAGATGCAGGAATTGTAAGGACATGAAGGGGAAGGAAATGAAGGAACTGGAGAGGGAAAAGGGAGAGGAAGCAGGGGGGAGAAGGGTTCAGTGAAACAAAGCAAGAAGTAATGAAAGCTAGGATTTGAAAACATTACAAACAAGCAAACCCAGAAATCCTCAGTGCCTATGAACAGTGTCTTCTCTTTGTTTGAGAGGAGATGAAAAGGATAGCCCTGTTTTGACTTAGATCTCCCTTGTTTTGCCTGCAGCTGCCCTTCTCCTGCATGCAGTACAATGCTTATTTCAGAGAGGGGGAAATTGCCTTTAGGATGGAAATGGCCATTGTCTACATTTCACAGGCGGCTCTGCTTCTTCATCAGCCAGTTAACAAACAACAATATCCTAGCTAAAATAAAACTATTTTTTCTTGGCAGAACTATTAACACTGAATGACTTTTGCTATCTTTCATTCAAGTCAATGGGCAAAAGAAAACTTCAGAAGTATTCATATGAATATTTAAAAGTAAGGAAAATAAACAGTCCAGATATGCTGCAATTCCATCTAGTTCCCACAGGCAAAATGATGCCAATACATCTCTCCAAAGAGCTGTTATGCTGGCATTTATTGGTCCTCGTCAGCTGCTGATTGGAGAGGGAAGGAGCTAATGTTCAAGAAGCAAGCATATTAGAGGGGTCCCATTTCGTGCTTTGGGATTTGGATTTGCTTGCAGTGTTATACAGTTTCACCAATTTCTCCTTGCACATGTAGCTTCAGTACTGAATCAAATTAATCTGTGCCTTCCTCTCCCAGTACTCCCATTACTGCAGAAGGCGACACTGTGAGAAATGTGAGCAAAGTGTGATTTAAGGGATTCCAGTTCCATGCGTCAATGCTTCCTCTGGAGGCTCTTTACTTTATTTGCACTTGTCTGTAAGCTCTTTACACCACATTTAACCCACTTTCTGACAGAAACCATACCATGCTTAATTCTTACTGCTCGAGTGGAAGTGTACTTGGGATCTGTGAAGACAATCTTGAAGTGCTGGGGCCGGAGTTTAGGGCCCCAAGCGGGAGTTGACCTGTGGATGAGTCACAACCTAGCAGAAGGTTTTGTTTTTCTTATTGGCTTCATGTTTCAGAGGCAGAACCTGGCCCACCTGTGTCTCTGTGTCTCAGCCCTCACCCAGGTGGTCAGGGTTGGGGTGGTGGGTGAGGCCAGGATTATATCAAGCAGGAGCCAATGGGTTGGAGGAGCTTTCTGTTGGGTGTGGCTTCTGTTGGGGCTAGTTGCATTTTGCTGAGCTCTCTGGGTGGTGTCCTTCCATGTGAAGGGCCGTTGGGGGAACCACTTCTGTCTGTTACGTCCAGCAGGAGATGTTAGCACCACCGTGGGCAGTGGAGGACGTGGGCCCACAGGAACTTATGGCAGGAGTGTTTGAAAGAAGACTTCTGAGGGAATGTTGCTGAGTTCAGTGTTGGCCTGTGTGATCGGGCAACTGACAGCAGCATAAAATGATGATGGCTGAACCAGCACAACAAATCTGCAGGTTTTTAAAATATCCATACTATTTCAGTGTTTTAGTTTGGCCTGAGCAACCGTTGCTTTGTTTTCTGGAAGGCTGAAAGTCACTGCTCAGCTCTTCACAATGCTATCTTCTTTCTTGTGCCTTCGAGTTCTGACAGTTCACTGACAAACAATACATACCATACAGTTTTGCTGGAACCCCTCCTATCTCTTACCTGTATCCTGTAGAAGATCAGAGGGAGTAAAATCAAGGAAAGCTTTCAGTTTTTAGCACAGGAAATAAGAGTGGTTGGCCGGGTGCAGCTGAAAAAGCTCACAGTTGCCTCTATTTAATACATAATTGCCTGAACTCATCTAATAGGTGTAATTTGTCCTCTGAGTAGGCAACAATGGAGAACCTGAAAAGAGCTGGATGCAGGCAAGGACAAACTCTCTCCTGTCAGAGACCTGGACAGCCCTGCCCTGAGGCATTTATGAGGAATATGGGGGAATATGCTGACTTCATTAGGAGCAGCTTTGATGGCAGTGTGAAACATGTCTTCCTCCAGAAATTCCTCCAGGATGAGATAGTGGTGCAAAACCTGCCTGACTTCCCATGAAAAGCCTTCCGAGCCTACCATCCAGAATACATCTGTCTTTGTGCAGTACAGCAAGTTGCAAAACATAAAACCTGTTCCCCACCACTTTGGCAGTGGGCGTAAAACAGGCTCAGTAATTTGAGAGGTAAACAGCAGCCTCCTTAATATGTGACTGAGGTAACTTAAGATAGACCAATAATGTGTAAGATGGTTTGCTAGCCAAAAAACAATTTAACTGGCTTTGGTGAACATGATGAGAGACTAGGCAACTGAGGGAGAATTATACTTTATATTTTTTTCTTCCACACACACCAGTTTATTTCTTTAATTTTACCTTTAAAAAAGCTTAGTAAGATGTAGGTAAAATCCATTTCAAATAATCATATTAAAGAAAATGAAAATGTTTAAGTGAAATATTTCACTTTCACTAGAAATCACTCATCAAGTTTTTATATTAATCCATGAATAGCTTTATATTAACTAAAAGCTGTGTTTGTCTTTGAAATAAAATTGCTGAAGTCTGACTGTGGCAAGCTTTCTGTCACTAAATATTTCTGAATCTGTAGATAGGCCAAGTCTCAGCTCACATGTAACCAACAAAAAAAAGCTGATTTGCTTGGCATTGCTGAAAGGCAGTTATGAAAGAAGTTACGGGGAGAAAAATCACTATTTCTTCTAATGATTGTAGTTTCTTTCAGAATATCCTGTGTCTTGATGTTATCTCTTCTTTAACCAACTCAGTATTATGACGTAAATTCTCTCTCTGATTTCAACAATGCTGTCAGTAAGTATTCCAGAGTTAAAAGTAGAAACACTGAACAATTTCTTCATAACTTTAGCTTCCTTTTTTATTTGCAAAGTAGTGGTGAATATATTTGGTGTTCACAAATGTGGTTATTGCCAAGAGTTTTTCAATTAATCATTTAGTATGCATAGTGAGTATTCATAGGATTTTAATTTTGAGCATTTGCTATGTGTTTTTTTTTATTTGGGTGAGTCACTATCTTCTGGCTCCGTAACCCACTCAGGACTTTCCATTCCTGATGCACACACCTGTGCATACCCTTGCAGGAGAATTTATGACATCATTTCTTTGTGTGAACAAACTTGCAAACAAAGATTCACATGTATGTAATTATCAGCCAACAGCTGATCAGCAAGCACCAAATTAGGCACTCTGGTAAAAAACACTTATGAAAGATTTGGCTATAGCAGTTCCTACCAACTTCAAGATTTTTGCGGTAGAGGAGACTGTAAACTGACTCTTTTGTGTAATGTTCTAAGCATGCCCTTGCTAGGGCAGGTTTTTTAAAGGTCTTTCAACATCACTAGCCACAGGATTACCCCAAGTAAGGCATGTGAATACACTAAATGTATAATGGTTTCTTCAGGAATGGGAAGAAATGCCAAATAGCACTAAATGCATATCCAACCACTCGATCTAGTGCAAAAGTAAAAGCACCTGATGCCATGCAAAATGTACTTGTAAAATATATAGCAAATTTTCAATGCCAAAGAGGAATTCTTACAGACAGATAAAATTTAAAGCGTGTTGTTCACATGTGTGGAAACATTACCAACAACTTATTTGGAAGTGACCTGTAGCACAGCTCTGAGCTAAGCCAATTTGACAAGCCACATGACTGCAGTTAGCTGGTCCCTTAAGTCCCTCCGACTTTCTGCTTAGAGGTCAGGAGTTGCCATGAGCTGTGTGAGGTTTGAAGCAGGAACATTAGTGAGCACATTACACGACTCCAAACTTTATGTCATGCTGGCACCAAATTAGCCTCTCAAGGGAAAAAAATCTGGCTCTTTGGGGCATGAGCAACATACTTTTGCAGAGTAAAAAATCCAGAAAGCAAAATAGGGAGAATGTAACAAAAAGCAGCAGGCACAACAAAACTCTTTTGCCACAACATTCCTCACGTCATTAAAAGTATTCCAGTCTGTCCAGCCTTTTTTTCTACCCTCTTTTCCTTTTTGTGTCACTTTATATTGCCATCCATTCCTTGATCTCTGTCCCCTTTCATATAAATTATTTGCCCTGACACCAATATACCACAGAGTAAATGAATCACTGCAGTAGTCATTATGAAAATACAAATCACTGGTTATCTGTTCCTGCATGTGTAGGCAGACAATATATTTGGTAATAAACCATGTGTTGAAATAGAGAGATTTACCTGGTGTGTAATCTTTGGGAAAATGCTTGCACCTAATGTGAATTTGCGGAATTGTGATCTCACCTGGTGTCTCTCTGAGGGGAGAAGAGGGTGTAGATGAGCAGGATCGGTTGGGGTTCTTACAAAAGAAAAACTGTTGCTGAAAATGCATCCAGGCTAGTGTTAAAAATATTCCACAGAGGAATAAAAAGAAAAAACAAGTCAAGAGAAAGAAAAAGCAGTAACTCACAGAATGAGGAAGAAATCTGTTAGTGACAAACAACTTCCCATACAGTCCTCCAGTCCTCCTCAAGGAGAACCAAAGGCAAAAAGCAGATATGGTCCTACAGACTTTATTATGTCATGAACTGTTCCTCCGATTGTATTCCCAGTAATACAGATAATCCACAGAGGCAGATAAGGGACAAACGTGAACAATAATAATTCTCAAAAGAAAAATTCTATTTAAAAAAATCCTGCAGGTCTTTGTACTATAATATCTCCTGGAGAAAGGTGGCAGTTGATGAAAACCTCAAACCTATTTGGCAAAATGAATTATCAGCTGCATTTGATGTTGATAGTGCTGGAGATAAGGTTCACATGGAGCCATATGGGGCATGATAACTTTTGCAAACTACAAAAATAATGAACATAGAGGTAATAACTGTTGGCCATTGTTACATAGACAGTACAAGAGTAAAAATGAGCACAGTTTAAATCCACTAGCACTCTTATTGCATACAACACCATATCTGGGGGCAATCAAGTGATGTTTTTGGTGTGAGGGCTTTTCCTCTCCTAGACAAAGAGACACACCTCATCAGCGTGGCTTGGCCTCTAGAGAAAAATGTCAGTGAAAGCAAAATGTTTGTAACATCTGCTGTAGACAGCCCTGCAGAAAATAACTCAGAGCAATGCAGCAGACTGTTGACATTATAGAGCAGCAAAGAAGCAGAAGTCAAAGAGAGGAGATGATGCAAAGTGTCCCACTGACAGTTCTCTCAGCAGATATCCTCCTTGGATGGAACGTGACCACAATGTGTCAGTGTGGAGGGATGACCAGCAAACACTCTGATGCACTGTTAAATGTGAATGATCATAGTATTACTTCAAGCTGAGAAAAAACCTCTTCAAATACATCACCTACATGTAAATTTCCTGCTGCAGATCTATAGAATGGTTTGGCAGGGACTCTGCTGAACCATACTTACTCTCAAATATTAAATGTTCTCCACTTTTTAAGAGTAAAGATCAGAATAACACAAAGGGGTCTTGTGTGCCAAATTTCTGAGCCTACCTTCCCTCTTCTCCATTAGCCTTGTGAGATACCTGACATTCAGGCGACAGCATGGATCTAGAGTTAGGTTGAGACTTGCAGCACAATCCTTTCCATGGGTCAGTGTCTTTGATGCCATGATACAGGGGGTTTATGTCTTTAATGAGAATCTGTTCATCTGAAAGCTTTGCACCTTGCTTTAATTCAGCACTGTTTTAAGGCACAAGTCCCATAAATTCAGTGTCAGCTGAGTCAGGTTTATGGCGCATGTGCAGTTAGCACAGCAAACCTGCCTTTTATGCGCATGTGTAGCACAACTGTGTAATACATACAGGGTACATGGGGGCGTCTGGAACATTTAATACAGCCCTCCTTTAATTTGATTGTATATCTGATGTGTTATGCAAATGCAGGGAGGCATTTACATTAACCACTGCACAGAAATCCTTTACTGATTTTCAGCATCTCATCTATAACCTGACACACTTTTGCAGCGTGACAGCTCAGAAGATGCTTACCCTTCCACAAGTTCAGGCAGAAGCTGAAGATCTGGGTCTCTGTGGTGCCGTCCAAATGCCATTGCTCTGTGCCTATGGAAGTCCCAACAAATTCAGCTGGGAAACTGTGTGCCCATGAGAAAGGCTTTACTGTTCCATTTTGTGAGCAGTAGTTTGAAGGCTGGGAGTAGCTGGTGGTGGCAATTACTTGATATCAACACAGTGGAGACAGCCAGAGAACTTGAGAATTCCCCTCGAACTTTTTTTTCAGAAGATAGAAACAAATAGACAGCTAAATAAGTATGTTGAGTGACAACTTCCCCCCCTTCCCAAAAAAAAAAAAGAAAACCAAAATCCAGATTTCCTTTATCTGTAAAGGAAAGCAGTTTTAGGAATCAAAAGGGGACATGAACACAAAGTGCTGTATTTGTTCATTATTCCCAAGATCTTCCTGCACTTCCTCTCCTTAGTTTAGATCCTAATGATCTATGGAGCTGTTCAGAAAAAACTACCTGAAACTTAGTCAAGATTATACGTCAAGATTATACCCAGGATGTGTTTGCTACGCTTTGTGTTAATTACTGACCATACACTCCGGTATTACTGACCAAAATATTTTTCCTAAATAACCAGAACTAATGTTTTGGTTGTTTTCATTAAAAAAAAAAAAACAAAACATTCATATTTAGCTCAGGAACAGTATTTTAAAATGGGCCCAGGAAGATGAAGACACTGATTGAAAAACACAGATGGGTAATTTTGGCACTAATGTATACACTTGAAAATTGTTATAAAGTAAATTACCTTTGCCCTAGGCATGTTTTAGGATTTTGTTCACTTCAGTGAACTGATTTACTTTTCTTGTCTTGCTGAAGTTGTGACTGGCCTAATTACAATTAACACATCTAGTGGATTAGCTAACTGGACAATATCATTTAAAGTTTGAAGTATTTGTGCATGTATATAAATATATAAAGGCTTTGAAATGTTTTTCTTTGTGGAAGTTCTTCATGGGTTGTTACTTCTTACAGGTAAAAAGCAAGCTTCTGGAGAGTTTAATTGGTTTATAATTATATTTGATAAGGAATAATTTTTTAGGAATAGATTCTTTTGTTTTTCACATTTGAAGCTGTTGAAACTGAATACAAAAGGCATCTTTTCACAGTAGGAGAACAGATAGTTTTAAACTTCCACCTTCTCTGCTGTACTTTGATTTCTAGCAAAAAGGAAATCATGTGAATAAGGGGGGGCAAGCATTAGTACCACATTTTCTATATTCTAAAACACAGGAACAAAGAAGGAGTTTTTTTGGAGGAGAAATTCCTTGAACATCTGAGGAGAAAAATAGTTTTGTCTTTGAAGTATCTGATTCTATTTAATCATCAGATCTACATCTTCTTTATCTTTTGATTTTCCAGGTTGAGGGATAAAAT
This sequence comes from Eurystomus gularis, assembly GCA_013400335.1. Lineage (NCBI taxonomy): Eukaryota > Metazoa > Chordata > Aves > Coraciiformes > Coraciidae > Eurystomus > Eurystomus gularis. Next base: position 175,432 of record VZZY01006580.1, on the reverse strand, counting down.
GGAACTGAGCATTTGCTATTTCCTTCAGCATGTTTGAGATAACAGAAATTAGAGCTTAAAAAAATAAGAAAAATTATGTCAGAATTGATCCATGCCAGTTCCTTAAGTGTTTCTGGATTATCAGGAGGAGGAACCACGGCAGCAATCTATAGACCACCCTGGGTGGCTCCTCTGCCAGCAGTTATCCATCTCTGAGGCTTATTCACCCTTGCTGTTTATTAGTTGCCTATCTGTTCTGGTAAATCAAAATTACTGTGAAGCACAGTGGCACAGGAGATGGTGCAGAGCAAGCTTTGGCAGGGATCAGTGAGGTTCTTAAGGGTAGTAATAACTAAAATGCCTCATTACTATTTATTTCAAAAGGAGGCTAATGCTGGACTATAATTCCTAATCCCTTCAAAGTTCTAACAACAAAAGAACAATATAAAGTACTGTCAGTATCACAGCAACAATCCTAGGGGCTTTTTGACCCTTCCCCTAGAGAAAAGGTGCAGGAATGTAAAATCTTTCCCTTAAGGAGTTTGTGGAGTGCTGAGATTCCATACAGAAAATAATAAGGTACACATAAATACCATTTGTGGCTATAGGTCTGAACATCAGCCCTGCCTCACTTCCAGGTTACATTATGATCATCCATGAATTCTAGGTTTTGCTTATGTAGCTGTATCACACAAACTGACAAGATCTCACATATCACGTGTCATGTGATATAGGATAACTTGCAATGAGCCACTGCTATAAACACTGGCTGGCCCGGTGAAAACCCCAGGCTAAATCTGTGCTGGTTTATTAAACAGTGCAAGATTGTCCCTGGACACTGAGACTCAAGCACCTCTACCAGGCCAAGTCAGAGCAGTCCCTGGTACAGTTCAAGCTTGGACCAGACAGCACTCTCCCAGGCAGTCCCCGGGCAAGAGCCAGGGACCACTTCAAACACGCAGTTTTAGGGGATAAGAGAGCATACAACATCATGGATGTGGGCTGTGCTGTGTTAGTTGGTCTCAGCACCAACAGCTCCAGGCACATACAACCTCCTAGATAGAGATGCAGTCACCAAGGCAATGTGAGATCCAAAAGTTGAAGCAAGAGTTTAAATTCTCCATGCACATTTGTGTTTCTCCTGCACCGTTCTCTGAACTAGTCAGATGTACCTACTGACATTCCGGTTTTATCTTTGAGATTGCTTACATTTTAATGTCGTATTATTTGTTGGCTTTTCCCCTCTGACTTCAGCTAAGTTTCACTGAAGGAGATTTTGGTCAATGGGAAGTCTCCCTACCATATCTAATCATAAATAATGATTATCAGGAAGATATTTGCCATTAAAATGTAAGATGTGCTTAACTGTACCTACCTGAAACCACTGAAACGTGATATCATGATCAATTGTTTAATCAGTGTATTCTGTAAGAAAAAAGAAAAATTTTTAAAGATTCTTGAAACAAATACTTGAGTGAATGCCTGTAGATGATTTATATTACTCAGTCCTTAACAACCAGCTTTTCTCCTCTTCCCATTCACACAGTTTCACATCCAATTTATATTGTAGTCAGGTAAGGTAACTTGCCATCTGCCTCACACAGGACAGACAAACATTTGTTTTCGAGCAGCTGTGCTGGTGGTTACGTTATCACCCACGCTCATGTCCGATTTTTTGCTAGCTGTTAGCAGAGCTGCTGTCTGATTGCTCCCTAAGCAATTTAGTTAGAATGACCTCTATGAACAAACACCTGCCACTCGATTTCTTTAAGCTAGCCAGTCCCTTTTGGACTGAAGTAAGCTAGAGATTGTTCACATGAGTGCCTGTGCTGACAGATACAGAGCAATAGCCTCTAGCTGCGAGATAGTGTCAAGAAACTGAGGACAGGCTGGGGTGAGCATTCTTTTCCACCAGCAGAGTTCAACGTGGGAGAAAGTGTCTATCCACAGCCAAAGCAAAATAGTTTTAAAATGTGATTGTGTCAAGGCATAACATCACACTACATAAAAGCAGTTGTTTTTTTCTCACTTCAGAATGCTATTACTGTGCTAAATGTTGGAGTGAATTGGAACTGCAAATGTTTATGATGCATTTGGTGGTGGGGTTTGTTTGTTTTTTTCTCCATTTCCCTGCCACTTTGGTGAAAAAAACAATCATCAAGGCAAAGCACTTTATTAAGTGACCAATTAAGGTAGCTTTCTTTAAGTGACAATTATAAAAGAGGAAGAAATCTCTCCCTAAATTCCATCTGTGTCTACATGACCATTATACTAGAATTTGTTAGTCCTAAGACCTTGCTGCATTTTAAATAGTCATAGGACTGATTGATTTTTAGCTCTAGCATGAGATTTATGCCATCCTGGAAGGATTTGCAATACTTACAGTCTTTTCAACAAAGTAAGAACCTCCTTGCAGGAGTTGGTGCTTGATTCTCCTGCAAGTAATACATATCCAGTCCTATCATAAGATCTCCAGCCTGAATTACATCTCCAGCACAAGCCTGGAGAAGATCTGTCTTACTCTTCTGTCTCAGCCACTGCTTTCTGTCACCAGCATCTCCCATCCACTCTTTCCGTGTGTCTAAACTTAAACACTGGTGCAAGTCTACTAGACTAGTCCCATCAGAATTCTGAAAAATAATTTTAGTGGTTTTCTGTGAGAGTTTTTCTTTTACATTAAATATGCCACTGCTCTACAGTTGTATACATGCAAACTACTTTTCAAAATAAGGGCCTGCTTTCATGCTGTGTCTGGGCGAGAAAGAGTGTCAGGCAACTCTATCTGAGCTTTGGATCTTTGGTAGATGTTATGTGCAGACAGAGATGGCAAAATGAAGCCACTGATATTAATTGGAAAAAGAATCTCTGTGTGGAAAAGATGTTATCAAAAATATACCTATGATGACATGCCCAATATATTAGTCTAACCTCAAATACTTCAATAATTATTTGCCCTAGTCACTCTGAAGTTTTCCATTCTGCAAAGAAGGGCTAGCATCTGTCTAGATTGAAAGACCTCTGCCCTGATGCATTTAGATGAAATCTAGGGAGCTTATGTCCTCTGCCCTTACTAAACAGTAAAGCAGTTTATAAACTTTATGACCCATTTTTCACAGGTATTCATACAAGGATTCAGATGTATTCATTTCTAACTCCCAGCCAGAGAAAGAGTTATTCCAAAGTCTTTATCCTAGCCCTTATTTTCACACAGAGTTTAAAATTATATCAATGGAGCTTCTCCTGGGAGGGAAAGCCTAATATCCTTGGCTGTTGTCCTTTTAAACCTAATATAATTAAGTCCCAGGAAAGCTCCATCTCAACAGCAGAGAGTTTGTTTTTCATGAATAATGCTTTCTCTTTAAAGACAGAAGTGTGTCTGTAATAGAAGTCTTGGCTTTGTAAAATGGGGTCTTGAAGAGCAGAACCCACTTGAAGTGCAACCTCACCATAAACTATAGCTGGATGAAATTTTGGTATAACAAGGGCATCCTGTGGAAATATGTTCCCTGTGTACTTCTGTAGCCATTTTCCCCTTTTTAGAAATAAATACAGTGGCAGACTCAGACACCACAATGCTCAGTGCCAGCAGAGCTTGTGGAGCAGTTACACAAGCTGCTCAAGACAGACCCAGCAGTCTGCCACAACCATGACCTTAAATAGCTTTTCTTTCTATGCCAGTTCAAGCCATGGTTTGGCTATACAGCAAATGTGACCTCAGGGCTGATAACACAGGAGCAGAAATGATGTGGCCACATAAAGCAAAACATTGATCCAATATAAATTCTCTCTGTCAGCTCAAATCTGCCGAAACAATATCGAGAGGTTATGTTCATACAGGCAGGTTTTATACCTTATTGTGTATTCACACCACACTGTGCTCCTGAACAGGTATCATCAGCCCTGACAGAGGTGGCAAGAAGCCAGCGTAGACTCCATATCACGTGCATGGACGATCAGGGCAACAAAGCTGATGAGGGGTCTGGAAAGCATGCCTTACAAAGAGTGATTAAGGGAACTGGGGCTCTTTAGTCTAGAGAAGAGGAGACTGAGTGGAGACCTTATTGCTCTCTACAACTACCTAGAAGGAGGTCGTAGCAAGGCTAGTGTTGGTCTCTTCTCCCAAATTACTAATGATAGAATGAGAGGAAATGGCCTCAAGTTGCATCAGGGGAGGTTTAGATTAGATATTAGGAAGAAATTCTTTACTGAGAGAGTGGCTGGGCACTGGAACACACTGCCCAGGGAGGTGGTGGAGTCACCATCCCTGGAGGTGTTTAAAAAATGAGTAGATGTAGCACTTGAGGCTACGGTCTAGTGGTTAGAGAGATGTTAGGTGAAGGTTGGACTTGATGATCCTAGAGGTCCTTTCCAACCATAATGATTCTATGATTCTACGATTCTACGAAATGCAGTCATGTGCCCGGCCCACATCAGATTCATACTCTTGCATGATTCAGAAGTGTCCCATCCAGCATTACAAGTCACGGGGGCTCAGCCTCATTCATCCTTGGTCTTGAGACCATGATCAGAAGTGGCAGACATCTCAGNTTTCATTTTAATTTCCATTTTGTTTCTGTCTGTCTGTATTTATTTCTGGCACACAAGCCCCTGTTTCTTCATGAGGTGTTCTGGGACTGCTGTTTATGTGACTACCTCTCACTGTCTGAAGGGATCCATAAGGAAGCAAAGAAAAAAAATCAAAGTCTTCTGATAATTTTCACTTGGACTAAAACATAGACCTGAGGGATGCGTAATACTGTTCACTGAAATGGTAGAGTAACTGGAGGGCATTTACGAATATTTAAAGATTTATCACTTACACAGTTTTGACTGCTACACATAAACAAGAGTATCTATCAAGCATATAGACCAGTGTTTTCATTTTAGCAATTCTCATATACAGAATGCCATTAACATAATTTCTTGAAGGAATAAACCCACTAGCATGAATCAAAAATACCCAACCCCAAACCTTAAACATAAGATATACATCCCTCTTCAGATGCAAGCCTTTGAAAAATTAAAAAAAAAAGCTTCAGCACTGATACAGACACGTAACTCTGCGCCTAAAGGATGATGAATTATTCAAAGGCAGGGAGGATGGAGGTCTAGGCAGAGTTCAGCAGATCTCCTTGTCTTCTTTAGGGGTCCTGCAGTCCTTCCCTCTTAGGTGGCACCAGTACTTTTCGCTCTGTCAGCCGCCACTTCTCTTTCTGCCTCACTCCCCATTAGAGGAAACACGTGTGTTAAACACAATTGTGAACAGAAGTTTCTCAGTGCATTTTGGAATGAAAAGTTCAATAGGGTGGATTAGGAAGGCCCAGTGATGCCCCTTCATACTGCATCAATAGATATTCCACTGCAAAGTCCAGTTGTATAATACTATTTTTACCCTTGGTTTCAGAAGAAAAAAGGGAGCAAATTCAGTCATAACACTCAGGAAAAATTTACTACCATCAAAATATAAAAACCTCTTCCGATGACAGACTTGTGTCCAGTTGCATCAATCCTTCTGCATACAGGCCATTCCCCTGAATAAACATTAACTTTTCTGCTCAAGCATCAAGCAATTATTCACATAAGCCTCGTTCCTAACATAATGATACTGGCGAAAAAAGATAACACATAAACCAAGTATTTTCAGCCTACCCTGGCAAATGCTTTGTGTTCTTTATGGGATAGTTTGCTGTGATGTGTTGCATTACTATAGCACTATTACTTGTTGTATTACTGTGTGTGGAACAGACTGTCAGCGGCAGATGGACTATTACTGATATGCAAGTAGGTGAGATACAGTGGCTGGGCAAATTAAACCATTGTTTGCAGATCTCTGTGCTAGTTTCTCCTCGACAGAGGGCCATAACAAAGTGGTAGGAAATCCTCAATATTAAATCATTGCTGATTTTTTATAATACAATATAAAAAGTAATGCAAACAAAAATTACTGGCAAGTCACAGTTGTGAAAGCCATTTCTATGCATCATTAGCATGTGTATTTACAAGAAGATATAGGATGAACAGGGATTTAGCTGTGAAACTCCCATAGGGGAGCCATATGTGGAATAAATCTATGTATATCTTACTGCAAATTTACTTAAGCTTTAAGTGTTTGGGTAACTTAATGGCTTGAATTTACATGTAGAGTTTTAATGGTTAGATTTGTCAGATTTTAATGCTTTAAATTAGACAGGAAAATATTCTTTGTCTCAAAAGCAAGGCCTAAATGACATTTCCACATACAGCTGGCTTATTAACAAAACAATGCAAAACAAAGTCAATTATGTGCCTTTTTCTTCTCTAACGTCAGTGTCAATGGGGTCCTCTGGTCATATCCAGTCTAAAATGAGGAAGAGATAGGATCAGCTTGTGAACAACAGCATCCTCACAGATGGTAAGCAAAGTGGCAGCACAAAAACAGGCTGTGCATCATGTGTTTGCTAAGATGAGGTACCCAGCCAGAATATATAAGCAGCCCCTGCTGAACTGAGTCACCTAGAGGGAACGGAAGGCTGTTGGCTGGTCTGGCTCAGGATTAATTATCAATGTTTATAAATTGCCATCATAGGTGCTCACACATTCACTGGGGAAGGATGCTGGCTTGTAAGAGGGTCAGTAAGTTCCTGCTATCCCTTCCTCCCTCTCTTTGAATAACCCTGGATAAATTTCATAGAGACTATACCTTCGTGGTAAATTATCTTGCCTTCTGCCCATTTCTCTGCATCTCTTACAATTCGAACCTCAAGTAAAGAAAGGTAGAGGGTACCGGTGGGTCACCAGATATAGGGATGGATACCTATGTAGGCAGCACAGACACAAACAGACTTTTTGAAGCTTGTGCTGCTCTGTTCATGTCAGAATGCTGTGGAAGCAGGTCATCACCAATAATGCCTGCACTGCTTAGCTGGGCATGAGCACCACACCATACTAATGCAGAAGGCGAGTGTAGCTAGGACAAGACCATCTTGCTCTCTTTTTTCTCAGTCAAGAAACAGTCCAGCTGTGAAACGAAGGCTCACATGACCAATTGCCCAGGAGAAGGATGCACCCCTGGGAGTCCAGCATGGCCAGCAGCAGTGGCTTTGAATAGTGGCTGGGAAGGGTCCAGGGTGGAGACCCCAGAAAAGCATACACAGGCACATGTTGAACAGTGACTCACAAGCAATTTGGTTTGTCTTATCTAACAGACAGAGCTGATATGCAGGCCCTCTACCTCCCACTCTAACCCCCAGCTCAGTCAGAAAGCTAACTATATTGGCCTCCTGCAAGCTGTATCATGAGGGACCGATGACAGCCATCTCAATGATGGTTGTGTTCTTCTCAGAGTGGTGGTAACGATGCTCCTAATTAAGGGACACAAAAAATGAGAAGCCTCCCGCTCCCTCTCGCTCTTTCATATGCATGCATACCCCCTCTCACACAGAAATCCAAAAATGATGTAGCATTCCTCCTGACTAGAAGGACATGCTAGCTCTGAAGAGGGAGAATGTTTACATGAGCCACCTCCAGCTTTCTCCCTGCTGCAGCAGCTGTAGGGTTCCCAGGGCCGTGTGGAAGCAGGACTGTACCAGCAGGACTGCAAAGGTTGTTTTCCACAGGACTGCATTAGACAAGAGTTGTGACAATGATGGTGCACCAAGCTGTAAAATTTAACATCTTTGCCTTTGTAATTTCCTGTTGTTTCACCTGTTAGGTACTTAATCAAAGCATGGCTGGGAAGAGACTATAGACTTAATCAATGAAGGGGCTGGGGGTTTTTTTGTTTAACTTCCAGCCAAGAAGAATCACCTCTGTGTCAATCAAAGTGAGCAAGACTCAGTTTTTTCTTGTGCTTCCCTCATGTCAGTGGATTACAGAGTTCAGGCTGATCAGTTGACCCTACAGAGGTTTTTAAGAGTTCACCTTCTCCTTTGTAGTTAGCATTTTTTACTGTTGTTTCTACCCTGACATGGCTATGGCTCTGTCATTGCCGTAATGTGCTACACTAGATGACACCATAAACCATCCAGTGCAGACTCCATGAACTGAGACCTTCTCAGGTGTTGTAACCTCTCTACTCTCACACAGAAATGCTGTGCAAAGAAACCCTCACAAGCTGCAGTTTGCTGCCTTCTTAACTTCAGTCCCATGTAATCATCGCACAAATATAAACCCCTAGCACTCCGTGCAGAACTCAGGTTATGCCTTCCTTTTAGCCATTTCCAGACAGCAAATTCCCCATTCCAATTTTGAGTGTCTTCATACACACCTTGTCCCTTCCTAGGGTGAATAATTAATTTCACCAGCAGGCTTCTGCCTGTTTTTACTGTGCATCCCATTTGAAGTTAATTAACCGTATTAAAGTTTTCAAGCTAAAAATAAAACATCCCCAAAGATCTTATCTGTGCCCTTAAAAACACTATTTGTTCTGGCATGCACAAATTCTGCCTGTCTTTTTTTGTCATGAGTAGCCAACAGGCTTGTTTTCTCTCTCAAACTTTTTGCCTCTCTCCAAATGTGCATGGCTGTGGAAGCTCAAGGGCTCTTCCTTCATGCCATCTATATAACGCACCATGCTTCTCCTTAGCCAGGGTCTTGTTGAAGCAGAGCATTGAGCACCCACTCAACTCCAGCAAGTTCTTGTTCCACTGAAGCCATGTGGGAAAGTGGTTTCCTCTGGGAGAATGTAATTTTCTGCTGTGGTTTCAGTCTTGCAGTAAAAGCAATCACTGCCTTAAATAGCAGTGGGGTTTTTTTCCTCTATTAAAAAAAAAAAAAGGTTCTTTTGAATTGTTGCTAAAATAAAACTGTCTTCTTAAGTTCTTTTTAAATTGAACCCTCAAAGGTGATTTCTATGAAGGCACAGCATTTTCTTACTATTATTAAAGAAAAATCATATGAATAATATAATATGCTACCATTCTAAAACTACAATATCCAGTGTTTCAACACCAACTATTATGATACCTGGAGGTTCCAAAACATGTGCTCAATCCTAAACATTGGGCAAAAAATCCACAGCTTTTCCAGATAATCTACCAAAACTAGCTTGTGGATGAAACATCAATAATTTTAATTTCTCACTTAAGCCTTATGAATTTGGGTAGGATTTTTCAAAATATAAATTATATCTACTGTATGAAAAGACCATTCTACATCAGCCCAAAAGTCTGTTTAGTCTTATCTCCCTATACCTGCTTTTCCCAAGGGAAGCATAAGAACAGGACAAGAACATGTGATATTCTCCTCTCATATTCTTCCAATCTCCAATTGTTTTCAAATGGAGACAGTTGCCTTTGCTAGAAGTGGTTTCTTTGTAATTAGTAACACAGCACATTTATTTCTTATGTATTTGTCCAGTCTTGCCCTCAATCCATGTCAGCCTTTGAAATCTCTTGTCAAGTTTTCCCCTTCAGATGGGAAGACTGTCAGTTTCTTTCTTTTTCTTCTTTTTTCTTCTTTTGGTTTTGTTTATTTGTTCAATTGTTTTAAAGAAAGTTGAGATTTAATAACAGAAGTGCAAAGTCAGGGCTTCAAGGACACCAGAGACTGTGAGAGCTGGAAACACAAGAAATAGGGAGCAGACCTTTTACATCAAGGCATAAGCAGACTTCTGACCGGTGAGGTTTAAGAAGAAACTGGCCTTGCAATTTATTTCATAACCCAGTACTGAGCTGCAGTTTTATTTGAGGCATTTGGTGCTGGTCTTCATCAGAGGCAGGAAGCCAGATTACATAGGCCTTGAACAGGAAAGTTTCTGTGTTCCTGTTCCAACAGTTCATTCTATTTATTAATTAACTGAAGAAATATGCAGATTTGACAAATGGTTGGTTTCCTTCCAGAACTAAACTTTTGCCATTTAGGCAAGCAAGTGCTTTATCCATTGACTTAAAATATGTTCCTTCTCTTATTAATCTGTGGCAGGGAAGTGCACATATTTTCCCATACTTGCTCCTTTGTCTGTATGCTTTCAAACTTTCTCCATCCCTGCTGGCTTTTCTGTAAGAATAGAAGTTCTGATAATGCATTGTTAAACACTGGTATCCTCTTTGGCTCTTCACACACACACACACACACACCCACCCCTTTTTTTGCTACTTTGGAACCAGCAACTACCCCAAAACCTGCAGAGGAAAATAACACAAATTGCTACTGATGATAGCCAAGATGAGGAATGTCCTAGCACAAGACTTTGGCCTTCATTGTCCTCAGCAAATTCTGTCTGGGCTGTGAAAACACCTGGAAAAGTCTAAGCAAGACTTCAGACCTCCTTTCTGGTGAACGGCACTGACCTTTAGGCTACAAGAAAGCCATCAGAGGGCTGCAGGAGTAAAGCACATGCTACAGTACTTCTAGCCTTGTCAGCCACCACAGGTAATGAAACTGGCTTAATCTGTCCTAAGAGGTACGGTTATGATTGTACCTATGGCAACCAAATGGGCCAGCTTTGCTGGATGCACTCACCCAACTGAACAGGAGATGGTCAGCAAGTGAGCAGGAGCACTGGGCCTTCAACCACCCTCACTGCTGATTTCTCAGTGCCTGGTGGGGAGTGACCTGCCTGCGCTCACTGCAGGAGTAGCTCCCAGAAGAAAATGCAGATTTAACTGACTAACTCTACCCTATACAGTTGACCAACGCTATCCCAAAAGCTTTTTCAATATAAAAACCTCTTATGCCACACTCCAGTATATGCAACACATGCCTCTAGGTGCCTGAAAAAACTCTCTCCCCAACTCAGTGGGTTATAAGACAGCCCTAATGCTATTTCAGACATCTCAAGCTCATAAAATGCAGTCTAACAATTACAGCTTAGGACTGCAGAGGTGCTACCTTAGGCCATGTGTTGTGTGATGCTTGAGGGAATAGAAACCCTTCTGTGACACTTGCCAAAGGTGCTGGGGTTGGGAGTAAGTCTTTGACCTTCTCTGTTTTTCTGCAAGTGCACATCAAAATGACTTCTGCTCCAAAAATAATACCTTAACTCTCAATCTGTTTTACTGTGGGACTAATTTTAGTATGCTACTGGAAACACTTGGCCAACACTTGGGGTGGAAAGCCAGGATGAATGCCTGTACCCTGCATCTGTTCAATTATCTGGCAACTGTCCGCCTTACTCTGCGTGGAGCAGCGCAGTCCCAAGGGTGCATATTTGGAAGCAGTTTATTGCCATGGATGCCCATGGACGCATGTTCTCACAGTGGAGCCTCCATGGCAAAATGTTTTGAGGCATCACAACTTGGCTTGAGACCAATAGAAGGTGCAGAGGCTCTTCAGCCATTGGGTGTCTCGAGGTGGGCATTAAAAACATAGAAGGCATCCAAAATGAAGACATTTTAACAGATCTGCTCCTTAATTATCTCTAAATTGTCAGTACTAAAACTCAGCTGCTTCACCAGGTTGCTGTAAAGGTTAAATAGTGGCATTATTAAAGTGCTTTAAAGAGGTAATTAATCAGTATTTTTATTTTCAGAGCCAAAGTTAACCATTAAAATATATTTAAATGTATGTCTCACTTTCCTGGCACTTGCCTACCGTTTATTCTTCAGGAATATCTGTTTCTAAGGACTGCTGGTTTTTTTTAAATCTACATCAGAAATTCTCAGTTAATGCATGTCATATCACAATAATTACATTTTTGTGTCATTTAACACATTACATAGCTGCCAAAGTGTCTCCCAGGCTTATTCTAAGTGCAATCAAATTCAAATTGAAGCAGTGACCATACTAAAGCACTTCTGTTTGGAACAATTCCTCTTCTCTTTTCACAAGAGCAAGTGACTGAGCAATAGCCAGAGAGGCCACCAATCTGAGCAAAAAAATCCCAGTTTCTGTCCTTTGGGAAATTCCTCTTTTTTTTTTTTAGTCTCAGATCAAAGACAGGGGTAATCAACAGAACTTTCTGTGGGACAAAAATGCTTCTTAACTCTAGCACAATTTCAGACATCTCAGCTGAATTATTCAGTTTCTGGGAAATATCACACAGTATAATATTAGGAGAGAGCCAGGGGTCTCAGGGAAGTTGTAGTATACCCACAAGGAAAGCTGGGAGCATGAATTACACCTCCTTTGGGGCACCTGCACTTCGGTGCTGAGGAGAAAACAAAAGCTCCCTTTTTATTTAAAAAAAATGAAACACTGTGATTTGGTTTGAACAGTGATGCAATATTTCACTTTGATGGCTTAAGGAAAAAGCAAACGTTTTGGTCTAAGTAGAAAATTCCCATTGGATACTTTCACATTTCTGGAAATTCTTTTTTCTGACTGCAAAAGGACAAACATTTACTGGAAAATTCGCAATCAATCTAATGAAAAATCTTAGCGACTATCAGCACAGAGATACACAGGAGGCTCTCCCAGCAGCATTCAAGAATTTTAGCCCCTAACCCTTAATCTTATTCTCTACAGTGTTTTTAACTGAAAGTTATTGTTTAGGAAAAAAACTCTGTTTCATAGGCATACATTATTTTTGGCACAGCTGAGTGCTGAAAAGTGAAACTGCAGAATCTCTGCTGTACAGGAAACAGCAAAAGCTACAGACTTGAAGTTGCCTTTTCTTAAAAAGAGCTGTAGACTACTATGGAGCTAGCTCACAAACAGGAAGATTTCTGCTCTAAGGAAAAAAAAATATTTTTATAAGTAACTCAAAAGTAATTGAAGATTACAAAATCCTGTTGATTTTTAATGGAAATTTTAAAGGTGTTTCCAAAAAATCACCTAAACATCCAAATATTTATTTTCAAGTGCTCAAAATCTGAGATGAGAAGGGTTGCCATAATGTCTTAGGAGCTGTACAGCCACTTTACTCTCATTCAACTTTATGGGTTAGGGTCCTGGGCCATGCTGGTTTTCCCTTAATGTACAAGATCTCAACTTTTTGGAGATGAAACAAAATGAATCAAGAATTACTAATTGTAGAATTATGCAATGAGGGACAAACTGCCCATGGTTGCACAACTCTGAGGGTATGATGAGCATACTACAATTCCCAAAGTCATTACAGAAATCTGGTTTCTGCTTTCAGGTAGAAATTCCCATTTTGACATATGAGTTTCCAAGCTTTTTTTTTTTTTTTTTCTCCACAAAGGAATGCTTTTGGCAAGAAGATCATTTTTGTACAAAAACATAATTTATTTCCAGTCAGAAAGTTTTATAAAATGAGGATGTTCAACCAGTCCTGTTTTGATATGACAATAATTCCAGTGTGCTTAATGTAATCAGCCTTCAGACTGGTGTCTTCACTGTGCCAACCTGAGCTACTCCCCATAAATAGATAACACTCACTGACAACAGTGAAAATGATGAAACGAGTTATGACATCTTTTCTTCAAGGAGATGAGTGTGGGTGTTTATTAACAGTCTATGTGTGAATTCGGTAATGATACGCTCCATGTTTGCTATTAGCAAATTGCATATGGGAGCCATTCAGGCTGCTCCAGCTCCCAGCACATGCAACTCCTGCACTGAGTTGTGTGGTGGAGGCAATGGCCCATGTGGGTCAAAGGCACACAGGGGAGCCATCTCCATATGGGAGAAGACCCAGAGAAAGGGCCTGGCGGTATGCGGATGCCAGAGCAGGGAAAAGGCAGCAGAGCCAGAAACAGGAGCACAAAAAAAGCAATTCTCACTCTCAAGACCTCAGACTTGCCAGACCTGTGCAATAACCAATTACTCGAGTACTTACACTTGTTTTCTTTAGAGGTGACAGAACATAAGCAGCAGTGAAGGTCAGCACTTAGATATAAAAAATCCCTGCCTTCCAAGTCTCAGAATGTAAGAGGCCAGACACATCAGTCACGTTCCATTACAGCCCACAAAGATGTGCTGATTCACACCACTTGATTCCCTGAACACTAAATCCTTGCAGAAGAATATGTAAAGTCTTATTCCCCATGTTGAGGGAAGGGAAACATACACCTTTTTCACAGGGCAGTAAGGACAGCCCTGTTAACTTTCATTTAAACTTCATCAGAAGTGTTGTTAGATGTATTTCCAAGCAGGCAGATGAAACACAGTATCTGCTAAGCCCATCTGAGCTCGCTAAAACCAGTGATGTTTTTATGGGGAAAGGAGCAGTATTCAGGCAGACCTGAAATCTCTTCACTTACATTTTGCTGCAGAGAGACTGGGCATCCCTCCAGCTGCCTGTTTGGGTCCATTCATGTTGTTGCTCCTTCATAGTGCTTTATTTTAATTTTTTAGTTTCCACTTTCTCAATCCTCTAAACTGAAATCACTGAGCCTTCTGGGTTTTGGTAGAATTAGCAACATCAGGTGACAGTCTCTAAACCTTCTCTATTCCCAAGCGCCTCAGCTAAGTGATGGCTCATGACACTCGCTTCCCTACTGATTTCCCTCTTTAGATTACTTCATTTTTTTTTTCCTGTTGAAGTATTGCACAGCAATATTCAGATATGAGTCCTGTTCAACAGGGACTGGAAGGAGAGGAAATTCAGCACAACTCTGCCCGCAAGGAAGGACACAAATACAATTTAAAATAGAGCTCAACTATCTCATTGTGGAGTCCTCTGGTCAGTTTCTGTTTAAAATGGTTCCTAGTAGTACACCATCTCACTGCTTGGCACATTTGATAGAGTGGTAGCACCTGCAGAGGGGAGATTTGGGGTTTCAAGAGGCTAGGGCAGAGGGCTAAGAATAGTTGAATAGTCAAGAGACTAAGCCAGCTAGGCAGGATGACTGCACCATTGCCCACCTTAACACATGCCTTGAGAAAGGCACCTCAGACCAGTAAAACACACACATGCAAACTTGACCACTTTATTTGGTGTTTTCAGGTTTTGTTTGTTCGTTTGTTTTGGTTTTTAATAATGGAAAATAAAAACATTTTAGAAAAGGGTATTACCTCCTGCTGGAGGAGCAAGCAAAGCTCAGACCCAGGCTTGCATCTGCCTTCTCCTGGCACCCACCCTCAGTGTTCCCCTGAGGGAGGGGGCTGCAGTGGCAGCCAGGGCTCAGCCTGCACTGCCAACCTTCACCTCTGCCTCCTGCCTCTGACGTTGCCGTTGTGCCAGGTCACAGCTGATGTGGCATATGTGCTTTATTCACCACATTCTTTTACTTAGCACACTACACATTTCCTAAGGATTTTGCTCATCTGGACAAATACCATGTTTTTCCACTCTGTAACTCCACTTTTGGATTTACCACAGTTTTTTTTTAAGCTGAGGCTGAACAGCTGCTTTCTGTAACACCAGCCACATGCCAGACCATCTCCAGCAGTCATTCCTCCTCATTACTGACCTTTGCAAGTTTTTCAGAGAAGCACTATATCCTGCAACCCTGTCCTCTCTCCTGCTCTCCGCTTGATAATTAGGCTAGCTCAGGGCAATAGAGAGTTAAGTTATTCAAGTGGGAAGCAACCAATACATCTGTCCTGCATTTAGCTGACAGGGTTCAAGAGACAGTATTTGTCACAGCTTTTGTAATGTCATGGTTCCCTCCCCAAAAACCTGCCCACAGCCAGCAGATAATCTCTGAACTAGGCCTCACTAATGCCTGTATACTGATCCTGCAACATACTGAATTTTATCAAGGCACCAGAATGTAATTTTCTGAATAAAAATTCAGCTGTTAAAAAAAGAAAAAAATAAAAAACTCAAAAACACCCCAAACCACCCCAACCACTTAGATACCTTACTGCCAAAATCTGTTACTGATTTCCACAAGCTTTTTAGCATGATTATGAACAGAACTGGGCTGAGTAGCACACCTGGAAGCAGAGTCAGCACCAGGCCTAGCTGACCACATCACCTTGAAGCATTTTCTTTCTTTTTTTGGTTCTTTTCCTTATAACACAAAAGCCCGCTTCCAACATCAACACCCCTGTTGTTGCAGTTGCTCCCAACTCCCAATGCCTCCATTTCCAGCTGGAGTGCTGATGTTTCCTAGAGCACAGCTCTGTGCACACTCCAGCTTGCTCGTTACACTTTACAGTTTCCTCTTCTGCAGCCCTGGGCCACTGCACAACATAAACAATAGCTGTGTCTTGAAAATCATCCAAAACAAATGGGTCTCAGTGCCTGTGCTGCTCTCAGATCTGTAAAGAGAGCTTACCGTATGCACAGTTGGTTTAATCCTGTGAATAGTCTGGAAACTACGATATAATGCTCATTTCTAACTGATGGGTCCTTTGTTGGAGTCCTGCTAGAGAGAAACTACCCCCAGATTATTCTTTGTTCTCTGTAGCCTATTGAATAGCCAAGCTGTATTTCTAGAGCTTTTTTTTTCCACAGTAAAATTAACCATCTCTAACAAGGAAAGAAGTAAAAAAAAAAAAATTTAAAAAAATAGAAAAAAGGAAAATCAAATTATCACCCTCCATCATTATGACTTGGCAAAGCAGTTGTAATAAGCAGCTAGAGCTGGAGTCAATATTTGCCAATACTCTGAAAATTCAGAGGCACGCTGGGCACCTGGGATTTTCACTAATATTTCCTGGATACTCGTATTTTTCTTTTTGCCTCCAGCACAGTTTCCTGCTGTCTGAGTAAACTCCTCAGAGATGCTGTTTTCACAATCTCCTGTGTTTTATAATTCGATGGTAGTTTATCGGTCCTTTGAGTAACCCACAGAGGCA
The DNA here is from genome assembly GCA_013400335.1 of Eurystomus gularis. Classification (NCBI taxonomy): domain Eukaryota; kingdom Metazoa; phylum Chordata; class Aves; order Coraciiformes; family Coraciidae; genus Eurystomus; species Eurystomus gularis. Next base: position 158,881 of record VZZY01006580.1, on the reverse strand, counting down.
TATACTGCAATCTTCTGCTACAGGGTTGTCAGGTGTGGGATCTTCCCTGCAACTCAGAGCAGCTGGTTTGCTGACCTTGTTAGGACAGAACCTCAGGTCATAGTGGAAGGATCTCAGTAAGATAAGAGATTAATGTCTCTGTGAAAGGGTAGGCTGTAATTCAAAGGAGTTGACCTAAGAGGATAATCTGAAAAAACAGATAACTCAGGTTAAAGATTTACATTTTTTTCTCAAATCAATCTAGGTCATATTAGTCAGTAAGATTTATTTTGAGGTTGTCACCTGGGCTTTTCTCCTCCTCATCTGTTTCCTACTGGTGAGACCCCTGATGTACAAGAAGCAGACTGCATATGGATCCCTAAAGTCATGGCTTTTCATTGTGTATTATTACATTTTGCTGTATTTCCATAATTCTAGTCTTCAAGGTTGCCTTATTCTTCTTTGAAACACTTTTTTCTATCTCTACATTGCCAGAGCTTCCTAATTTCCTTAACAAACACCATTTTTTATTTTTGCCAAGGTAGTACATAAAAGACATTGAACATTGCTTCCCAAAACAGCCCTTAAGGACTGACCTCCCTCTAGCCCAAAATTTTCCCGGAATTAATTTGATCAGCTGAAGGAAAATCCCACTGAGACTATCATAAGACATCAAAATGCAAGGGATATGGGATTAATTATTCTAGCTATCATTAGTGACAAAAATTGGGTGTCAGTCACAAGAGCAGCTTTTGAAGAATGCACTAATAATCTTGTTCAATCTGGATGAATCCCCTTTTGTTACAAGACTGTTATCTGCCTTCAAGTCTGTGCCTTATCCCCTTATAACCATTGTACATCTTCTTCAGCATAACTAATACCTTCTTGTGTGGTACTATGTAAAAATATCTAGATAAATTAGATCTACTTTTTTCTTGTCTAAAAAATCAGTTACCTCATCAAGGAAAAATGAGTTAAGTCAGATGCAAGTGATTTTTGATGAAATCGAGTTGCATTTTATCAGTTTATCTTCATGTACTTAAACATTACTTAAGTAGCCAAGAAGGCAAATAGCATCCTCACTTGTATCAGAAACAGTGTGGCCAGCAGGACTAAGGAAGTATCTCTTTGTGCTCAGCACTGGTAAGGTCACACCTTAAATACTGGGTTCGGTTTCAGGCCCCTTGCTACACGAGGGGCATGGAGTTGTTGGAGCGTCTCCAAAGAAGAGCAGTGAAGCTGGTGAAGCATCTAGAGAGCAAGTCTCAAGAGGAGCGGCTGAGGAACTGGAGAAAAGGAGGCTGAGGGGAGACCTTCTCTCCCTCTAGAACTACCTGAAAGGAGGTTGTAATAAGGTTAGGGTCAGTCCTTTCTCCTAAGTAACAAGCAATAGGACAAGAGGAAACAGCCTCAAGTTGCACCAGGGGAGGCTTAGATTTGATATTAGGAAAAAATTATCCACTGAAAGGTTTGTCAAGCACTGGAACATGTTGCCCAGGGAAGTAGTGGAGTCACCATCCCTGGAGGAATTTAAAAGATGTGTAGGTGTAGCACTTGGACATGATTTAGTGGTGGACTTGGCAGTGCTAGGTTAAGAGCTGGACTTGATGATCTTAAAGCTTCTTCCCAACCTAAATTATTATAATATAATTTATTATATTAAAAGAAAGATTCTAATCTTTCTTTTAAAATTTGTCCTCTAATCTTTCTTGCCACTGAATTCAGCTTATTGGACCTGTCGTTACTTAAGTCACTTCTTCCCCTTCTGGTAGGGTAGACAGTACATTTACTATTTGCTACTATGGCATAGTCTCTCAGCTTGCTATTTTCATTTTAAAAAGCTTTGCAATTTCCATGCTAGTTCATTCAGTGTATGGGATGAACACTGTCTAGGCCATCTGATCCAGGTGCATTAATCTCACTGAGTTTTAATTCTACTCTGGGAACAGAAAGTTGTATTTCCTTACACTCATTCTACTAACCAGCATCTACGCCCTGATCTACTCAAATGGAAACCTTTTTATTTCTGAAGGATGAAGTATTCATTTAGGTGTAGGACCGTAACATCTTCCTGGGAAACTGGCCACACTCATTTTTCCTTTAATTGGTTTTCATAATCCCAGATGCTGTTTGGCTATCCTGATACTTCATAATCATTGAAATGTAGTTTTATTTGTTGATCACTCCTTTTCTCTATTCCTGTAGGCATTTTGCAACAGATCTTTCTACTGTGATTATCCACCCATGAGCTTCCAAGATCTATGGTTTTTTTGGCCTTGCTTTGCTTGCAAGTTCCAAAATTTTTTTCACTTCTGTAAACAGGGGACTATGATGGAGTGGAGGTGTTTCTATTGACGTTCTATAAGGACGGGTCCCTGGCCTTAGGCTTTCAAGTGGTTTTCTCAGTCCAGAATGAAAGGACACCTTTATCTTCAAAATATGCAGATGATAGAAAACTAAAGGAGTAGTATACAAAGAAGAGGAATGAATCTGATAGAATTAGTATGGTTCTTAGATATATATGCAAAATAAATATAGGGATTTTGTATTGAATTTATATTTGGCACTGATGAAACTGCTGTTGAATCCAGTTGTGTTAGACAATATAACACAAGTAGATGAATGTGGGAGAATCTTCAACAGGACCGGAAGTTTATCTTTATTGTGACTGATTTAGGGTAGAGCCAACCTGTGAGACACATGTAGCTTCAGTATCTGAGAGGAGTGCAGAGCTACTTCTATGAGATACTGGCATATAAGTATGTTTACTGAGGGGAACAGGCTATGACTGAGGGGTGGGCTGGACATAGGACAATGTCTTACCTTGTCCAGCTTCCCCAAGTGTTAACACACTTTTGCTTCTGTCCTTCTCTGCAAAGAAGGAAATTTCTTTGGCAGAGCCCATCTATTTTTGAGATGTTCTCTCCTGTGCTCTCTCTGCAGTGGTCTCCCCTTCCAGTGGAGAATCATGTCTTCTGCACACTCTAATCTCCAAAGGATCTCTGCCCATCTAGGCAGATGCCTCTGCCGACCACAATGTGTCTCACTTGATGCTACTGCAGCCTCTAGTAGGGAGAGATCATTCACTCTCCTGAACTCTTTACAAGCTTTAGAATTTCTGATTTTCACATTTTCAAAAATAGAAAAGAGTAAGTGTCAGCTGCTAGTAATAATCTTTTAAAAGGCAGAGGTCCTCCAAGGATTCTTTGTATACCAGGATTTTCAGTGTTCTGAGATGCAACAAGGCAGCTCCATTGATCATCATGTATCCCATTAAATCATTTATTGTTGAAGTCTCTCTAAAAAATCCCTTTTAAAAACCAGAGAATATTTTGTATTATTTATTACAAAATCCTGTTCTGCCAACAGCAAGACTCACTTCATACAGAACTTCAATAATAGTAAACTAACTGATTTACTGCAAACTAACTGATTTACTGGAATAGCTCTTACATTTTTAATAGCTCTGTCTGTGTGCCTGCTGTTAGTTGCACCCTGCAAAAGTGGTAAATGAAATACAGGGCAGATGTTCTGAAAGATGAAAAAGAACACTATAGTTTTAACAAACAGCTACCTGTCTGGGACATCTGCTGGAAAATAATCCCATTTGTAGGTGGCTTTTGATGAATAGGGTTTTAACAGGTTAGAAAGTATTATTTGCCCTACTGTTGTCATGGTGCTTTTGAAAGGCAGACTGCTAACCAGTGATAAACAGGGATGTTTTCCAGCAGAACAAGAGTTTATCAAGACTCAGAGATTTATTTTGTTCTACCAAAGATCAAATCTGATAATTCATTTTGGACAATAAATTTCTCATCTCTTTCAAGGAGTATCTGTCTCAGATTTAATTACATTTTTATGCTCTAATGCCCTAACAAAAGTAGTCAATTTTCTCTTCATAAAGTGGACACTCATTCCAGTGGACTGGAATAAGAACATGCTTATTCTGTTCATAGTAGAGAACTGCTGACCATCTTAATTTAAAGTAACTACTAAGCATCAGGTGTGTAAATTTAAATAGGCCTACAGGAGAAAGTAGATTGTCCAGTGCTATAGGGTACAAAGGTGCAATAGGTTAAATTCAACCTAAGTGCCACTCCTCTGAAGCCCATAGATTAGCATGAATTTGGTCTGATGTACTGAAAGTGAAGGAAATCAGCTGCCTACTGGTTGCTGGAGTTACTGTTTACTCATGGCTCACACACGCTGTACAAAGAAATGTGAGTAGTTAGTGCTACCTGGTTCCTTGAAATTCCAAGCATTAAAATCCCAAATGTGCCAGATTTCAGATATGTCCAGCAAGAAGAAACAATAGATTGTTTCTACTGAGAGCTGGAGTGGTACTGAGCAACTCATGAAGAACAGGTACCTCCAAGCCTGATGGTAGTATTCAAGGGTCACACAGTTTAACTGAGGGTTTTTTTCCCTCCCTTAATCCCCCAAAAAGCTTACAGACATTGCTGCTTTAGGTACCTAAGAGTTCTGGACATAAAGCCAAATGAAAACCGTATCTCCTTAAACTGTTTTGTCTCAGCTGCAGAAACCCTCTTTGTAACATCATTCAGTGCCATGCATGACACAGAGATTTCAACTCAAGCAGCCTAATCTCATTTTAGAAAGTAAGTCCAGGCAGGCATGCCAGAGAGCTGCCAGAAGTGTGGGTACTTGTCTTTGCATTTTGATATAAGCCTATCCCAATGACATGCAATTTCACATGAAGATTGCGCTTCACAGGGATACATGCCACAATGCTACTGATGTAAAGTAGGTTTGTTGAAGCGGGCTTAAGGCTACTCAGTAATTGGCACTAGGAATTACATCCCTTTCTTGTAGCTACTGAGTCCTTTAAGATAATGAATAAGGAAGGAAAATGAAGGGGAAAACACTATAGTGTTAGTTTATTCACTCTCTGACTTAGAACTCCAAGTCATGGCACTCCATCAAGGGTTATGCAAATACAATTGAATGGAATCCCTGCCCCTGAAAAGTAGGATCATAGTTCTAGACAAGAAGGAAGACATGTGATGATAGGCAGGAAGACATTTTTTACCATGAAAATGGTGAAACACTGGAACAGGTTGCCCAGAGAGGTGGTAGATACCCCGTCCCTGGAAACATTGTCAGGTTGGATGGGGCTCTGAGCAACCTGATCTAGTTGAAGATGTCCCTGCTCACTGCAGTGGGCATGGACTAGATGACCTTTAAAGGTCCCTTCTAACCCAAATTTTTCTAATTCTGTGAAAGCAAAAGGAAACAGGCAACAAATACCAGTCAATCAGTAAGCAGTGCGTCCAGAGATGAGCCACTCTCAACTTTTCATTTAGCTCACAAAATGATAGCAAAATCTTTTACCCTCCCAGTACTCTGCTGGAATACTGTAATCACATATAAACATGGGAATCAGGACTCCACACTTCCCACTAGCCTTCAAAAGAAATCAACTTGATGTGGTTAACAAGTCACACTTATATATGAATGTATTGCAGAAAAATGCAAACCTGGCAGTTCAATTATAAAATATGTCAAGGCCTTCTAGAAGTGATTAGTACCATAACATTGAATAAGGTTGCCAGAAGCGTGACTGACTAATTGGCAATACTAAATTTGTTTTTAAATGTCAAACAATGTCTTGTTGATGTGAGTTGCTATATGGGCAATGTATAGCATTTGGAAACTGTCTCTAAGGGATTCATCTGTATCTCAAAAAACAACCAACATCCAAAGGATGGCAAAAACCACAACCTACAAATTTATTAGGGCTAAAGCCTTTTTTTCTCTGTAGATGAAAGGCTGCTAGCTGATGACATTGTTGCTAAAGTTCAGATACTTTTAAATAGACAAAAATTCTATATATTGATTTTTATGCAAAACAGTCTGTCCAGACACTCTAGAGACCTTTTGGTGGTCCCAGCCCAAAGGCAGCTGAAACAGAGCAATTGGTGACTGGCTTGGCTGCTGTGGAAATGTGGTTTTGCCAGGAGCTGTTTACTTCCACTCCTTCAGTTACTTACTCAAAGGCTCTGGCATTGTATTTATAGAATCAAAGAATGCATTGAGTTGGAAGGGACCTTCCAAGGTCATCTACTCCAAACTCCCTGCAAGGTTCTCCAGGCTGAAGAACTTCAATTCTCTCAGCCTATCTTCATAGGACAGGTGTTTCAGCCCTCTCACCACCTTTGTAGCCCTCCTCTGGACCCTCTCCATGAGGTTCATGTCCTTCTTGTGTTGAGGGTTCCAGAGGTGGACACAAGACTCCAGCTGGAGTCTCACTAGAGCAGAGTAGAGGGGCAGAATCACCTCTCTTGATCTGCTGGCCACAGATGATTTTAGTTTCCTACAGAAGCATCCTACCTTGAGCTTTATGACATGTTAGAGTGATGTTGTTCCGCCCCCAGAGAGAGCCTCCACGTACATCACCCATATGTAAAACACAAACAGCTGGAAAAACAGGAGAGACTAAGTGACATTACATCTCTAATACAAGGGTAGCACTGTTACTGTCAAAGTGTTTAACAGCAGGTCTTTCTAAGTGCTCTACCTCTGTGAGGGGTGTAATGAGTCATGAGAGATCAGGGGGATAACACAGAGAATTCCTCTACTGAAAGAGTAAGGAGGGAAACATCATTAAAATAATATATGATCTTTAACAGCTGTGGTTGTGAGCCGCACCTGCACTTGCACTACAGAGTTTCAAAGGAAGGTAGGATGATCTCCCAGAGTGGACAGGGGCTCCTCGTAGTTTTTTGGCTCATCTTCGAAGACAGTGTCCACACTTCTACATCGCCATTATTGTCAAACTGCTTGATCAGGAAGAAGTACTAGGTGAGGCTTTCTGCAGGTAGCTGGAAGACACCCTGCTAGAAGAGTTGACCCATGTCATTGCAAGGCCACTTTCACTTATCTTTGAACTGTTAGGCAACTGTGGGAAGTTCCTCAAGGACCGGAAGAAAATTAATATCTCTGTTACTGTCAAGAAGTAAGGCCTAGGGAACAACAGGCCAATCAGCTTCAGATCAATCCCTGGGAATGTGTTGGAAGAAATAATCCTGGTAACTGTTTGCAAACATTATGGAAACTAAAGTGATTGGAAACACTCAGCATGGGTTTCTGAAGAGAAAATAATGACTAACCGACTTGATAGCCTTGGCTTGGTGGACGATGGGAGAGCACTGGATATTGTTTGTCTTAATTTCAGTAAGGCTTTCAACACTGACTCCTGTAACATCTCCATTTCCAAACTAATTTTGTATGGTCTGGGAAAGTGGGCAGAAAACTGACCAAACTGCCAGACTCAAAGGGTTGTAATCAGCAGCATGAAGTCAGCTGGAGGCAAGTCACTAGTGGTGTACCCCAGGGGTCTATAGCATGGCCAGTAGTGTTTATTGTCTGAATTTATGATCTGGATGATGGGACAGAGTGTGCCCTTAGCAAGTTTGCAAACAACACAAAACTGAGAGGAGCGGTTAACACACCAGATGGTTTTGCTGCCATTCAGAGGGATCTCAACAAACTGGAGAAACAGGATAACACAAGCCTGGCAGATTTCAACAAAGAGAAATGCTAAGCCCTGTACCTGGGGAAAAAAAACTCCAGGTATCAGCACTGGCAAGAGCCAAGCAGCTAGAAAGCAGCTTTGGAGAAAAGGCCCCGTGGATCCTGGTGAACACCAAGTGACACACAAGCCAGCAATATGCCCTTGCAGCAAAGAGAGCAACCTGGGCTGCATTAGGCAGAGCATCAACAGCAGGTCAAGGGAGGTGAGTCTTCCTCTCTACTCAGCCCTGATGAGAAACATCTGGAGTGCTAGTCCAGTGCTGAGCTTCTCAATACAAGAAAGACAGGGACATAATGAAGCAAGTCCAGCATGGAGGCATAGAGATGATTAAGGGCTTTGGACATCTTACACGAGGAGACACTGAGAGAGCTTGGACTGCTCAGCCTGGTGAAAAGAAGAATATATATTTGTATACATTCCATTTTATCATTATTATTATCTTCATTAAAGCTATTTTAGTTTTCTTTTCTAATCCGGAAGCCTCTCTCTCATTTCCTTCCTCTCCCATTTGGGATGGGAGGGGCCCGTAAGTCTCTCTCCCTTATCCTCTTTCTCTTCCGCTATTTGGGGGGGGAAGAGGGGTTAGTAGAGAGTGTCTGTTGTAGGTCTGGTGGGTTGAATGTAAACCTCGACAAAGAATTTGAAATAAGTGCACTGTAAAATGGAATTGAGCTTGTAGTAACTGCTGGAATAAAATTCTTTCCAAAAACTGGTTTGTCCTGTTGCTGTTCATGGGCACTGAGCAGATGGCTTATGTTTATTAATTAAAAGCAGCACTTAGTCATTTTCCTAGTTTGTTTTCTGGATTACCATCTTTTAAACATATAGTGCTCCAGTTTGTAGTTAAAAATTGAAGTAAATATATACTTAAAGGCAATGTTGGTTTTATAGCAAAACTGCAGGGTAGACCAGACATATCAGAATAGGTTTAATATTCTTTGTTTTCTAAACTCTTAATTCAGAATATTCATTTTGGGAACAATCATAAAAGTAATTTCATCTTTTGTTATTAAAGTACTGAACTGTATTTGTAAATTAAAACCCAGTTGATAGAACTTGTTATCAAGGTATATATATACCTTGATATATATATATCCTTGAGATATATATATATACCTTGAGATATATATATATATATATATATAAAATCTTTCTTACACAAAAATTCATAGCTTTGGCTCCTAAGTCTGATGAAAATGAAGTTTCTAAATACTTTTTTGAAAATCGAACTTAGATATTAAACTCTTTGATATGTTACAGTCAGATTCAGAACAGAATTAGGTCAAAAGTTAGAGATCATATCTATTCAAACCAAAGACTGGTTTGAATACATACAAACATTTTTTTTCTTGTTTCTTATCATACTTTATTTGCTTTGGATTTGGCTTTGTCTTGTTAATTATTCTGATCTAGCCAGAGCTTTGGAGAAGCATCAGAATATTCAGGAGGAAGCACTAGAAATATTTGTTATGATACTTGGGATAAGCACTGCAAGTATGATCTCCTGCTTGCAGAGATTCAAATGGAGGAAAGAGTTTATAAACAAAGGTCCTGATTAAAAGACATAGAAAATATTTTAAATAACTGAAAGTGCTGCTTATTTAATAACAATGATTTTGTATGCAACCTCAGTTCCATGATCTGCCATTTCTAATGTAAATTATTTTGATCAATATATGCCAGAAAGAGCAAGTACGCGTGCAATAGAACTGACAATAAGATTACAACGAGTAATGCTCCTTGAAATGAGACATTTGTCTCAATGAGTAAAGCTCCTTGAAATGAGATGTTTGTGAGGTGTGATCCTAAGTTCCCATGCCACTTCATCAGAACTTCATATGTTACAGAGAATGTATAGTGTTATTACATATGCTGAGACTTCTGAGTATTACACTAAAAAAAAAAAAAAGGAATTAATTTACTACAGTGCCAAAGACATATGAGAAATAAAAATTGAAACACCTGGCAAAAATATGTTAAAATACAGTGACTGAAAAGAACACAACAAAACATAGCAAAGCTAAAAAGGAAATAAATAATGGATGAATTAGTGGTTCCTCTTACATTGTTAAAAACACAACAGAGGATCAAATGACATTAAAAGAGAACCAAACATAAAAGCTTCTTTCTGGAAGAAGAACTGTCAACATTCTCAGAATCCATCTTTAATTCAGCAAAAACATAAAAAGGAAAAATACAAACAAAAATTCACATTGCTTATTTAAGAAGGTCTGGAAGTATACTTTTTCCCTTTTGGGTTGACTTTTTGTCAAGTTAGTAAGTTTGTGAACTTAAAAAAAAATTATCCTTTTTCACCTAGAGGTTGAAATAGGAGCACTGTATAAACAAAGTTAAGCAAATGCATAGAAATTTTATGCAAAAAACTGTAATTATATAAAACATATTCATCTTTCATGCACTCCCACGATAGCTTTAACATTTTTCAGTATGTCTGGTGATTTCCAGAGTGATGTCTGCTCAGACAGTGACTGATCCCCCATGCTCCTCTGTTTTCACTTTATTTGATTCTCATAGCGAAGTCGAGGGATCTGTTACTGCTGTTATTAGTCTCTGAGAGTTTTGCCATCTCCTTGGGTCTCACTTCGATGAGAAAAAAATTGGGCTCATGTTGCTGAAACCCGAACCAGAAACTATTTCCAATGTGATCTTTTTTTGCATAGTCACTTCAGAACCTGAGTGCAAGAACAAAGGTGGGAACATATAATCCAGTCTCTGTTCTCACTGGTGAGTGCTTGTGTGACAAATCCTTTTAGAAATTACTGATATAACTAAACCAGCACTTTTTTTTTATTACTAGTATTTCTATGACAGTGAGGCTTATTGGTCAGGCTGACAATCAGGGTGAACATTAGACTGTATTGCACTTCTGGAAATGAGGAAGTTCGGGGAAGGTGCAACACTGCAGCCTCTTCTCTCATGCCAGCAGGTCAGATGCAGCCACTCTCTGCAATACTCTGGAATGATTTGCTGCTGTCACTCAGCACACCAGGGTTGAGGTTTTTTACTATTCTTGTTCCTCTTTGTTTCTGAGGGGCGGATTCAGCTGTGTAAATGTGTCTGAGATTTTATTTGCTGTTTGGATACCCCAACCAGCTACTAGCTGTCTCTCCAGAAGGTATTGCTTGGACAAAGCCTTGTGTCACAAACTATACAAGAGGGTGTCTGAAGTGACCTTGCGTGCTTATGTTTAGGTAAACAAATCACACAATGATTGACAGAATTACTTTTCACTCTACAGTTAGCTCTTCCCAGTCTCCAGGTAAGATCCTGCACATCGAAATTCAGTGAGACTCTTACTTTTGGTTTCAGCTGGCTCAGGTTGAGCTGTCTGGAAGATTATGGTCACAGGCAGTCTATGGCATACAGAGTAGGGACCAGGACCTGGAACAGGATAGTAGGAGCCTGAGCAGAAATAGGGGCTGGGGTGCAGTAATCCCCAGTCAAGCTCATTGCTGAGGAGGCATATTGCTGGATGTTGCATCAGCTGAAGCCTGTGGGTGCAACAGAGCCTAACATTAGTTAGAAGCAAAGGATTGCTGCTTTGTCATGAGATCAAATGGATGGACCCAGCCAGATCCACATTAAACACAAATTATTTAATTATAGAAAAAGAAAGGAATGAACTCTTTTCTGCATAGTGCTTGAAACCACAGCAGCTGTGCTACCAAGCTGGAAGCTCTTTGGTTGTTTTCATTCTCTCAGTTTTGATCAGCTGTTGAGATCCTCTTCTAAACAGAAAGAAGGATGTATCAAATCAGATCCATGAGAACAGATATATCTATATTTGAAGAGACAAAGTAGTTCCCATGATAGGCAGTGTTGATTATAAAACCCTCTATATCACCAACAGACAAAGAAAGACCCATGTATCTTGCCCATGTATTGCTTACAAATTGATAACATCTATTTCTTTGCGGGGCATAAGGTTAATGTTGATGTTTCCTTGGTGAACTTGGGAGCTTCTTGCTGATTGATCTTCTTAACTTAACTGCTGAAATCCTTCAGAAGAGAAACACAGGCTAAGGACTGAGAAAGAACAGAAGTACATTAGCCAGTAGGAGAGGAGGATCTATTACAAAGGTGTAAGCAAGAAATAGTCTTGCTTTCCCTATGAGGGAAAGCACAGTGACCTTTAAACATCTTAGCTTCTTGAGAGTGGGGTTCCGTAGCATAGCGCTGAAATAAGTATTTTTGTGGCAGATATACTAAACCTGTTGAACTGTTACATGGAGGAGTTTGGAATCAATAATATCAAATACAACTACAAACCATATTTACTAATAAAAAGAAGAGCAAAGTTATGTTTGCAGTGTTAACTGAGGCATGTTTTGTAAGCAGTTTTTGTACGTCATTGAGAAGGCCAAAAATGGAGAAAAAGAATTAAGTCTGCCTAATGAGCCATGGCCATTATTGCCTCTGCAAAAGATGATTATGGACAATAGTTATGTGCCTTGAGGTGGGCCATTACACAGACTTTCTCCTTTATAGCTGTTCAGAGGATTCTTTCCTCTGCTTTATCAGGAGTCAAAACCTTAATGCATCCCTTAACCAGGAACAGCTGACAGAGCTCATGAGAGGCTGCCAAGGCTTGCCAGGAGTCTGTGACTTCTCTAGCTCTCCCTACCCAGCAGCAGCTTCCACCCTGGCTTTCCTCAGAGTATTTCTAGGAGCTCCCCACAATCCCAGAAGCAGTTCCTTGAGGATCTGGAAAATCTCAAAACAAACCCAGAAGTTGCTGTGTCTGCTGTCTGTGTCTCTTCTTCCCACTCAACATGGTAGGCTTGTGACCAAGCACTACTGCCCATGAAAAGCAATGGGTGGTCCAGCTATCTGCCTCAACCATCATTCTAAACCTTGGAGTTATCTGTCACTGGGGAGTGTTCTCTGGCATTGGATGGAAGCACATTTGGACTAAACATCGGCCTTGAAGGATAAAGCAGGAGAACCCGGATGCCACCTGGAGTAGCGTGCCTACACACTGCTTGCAATCTGGATAGCAGGGATAGTCGCAGGAAGAAGTATCACCTCTGCTTTACAGACGGCCATCTGCAGCATAACTGGACTGACTGATCTGCATGAAGACTTACATAAGGGATAGGAATCCAATGAAGAACAGCTCAAAAACAGGTTATGCCACTCAGCCTGAAAGTTATTTATGTTATTTGATCTTTTTCATATTCAGACAAAACTGCTAGGTTAGCATATAAACTTCACATACATATTTACACAATATATCTTATGTATTTAAGCATAATAAAGGCTACTGTCAGACTTCGTAAATACCCTCCATACATCTCTCAATTTTCATCATGCAATTTCCATCTTTATTTTCCTTTGAGACTCAGCACTCCTCTACTTTTAGAAAGCAGAATGGCTGATTTCACAGATGAGGGGAGAGCAGTGGATATTATCTGCCTAGACTTTGATAAGACTTTTGACACTGTCTCCCATAAGATTGTCAAAGAGAAGCTGATGATGTGTGGGATGGATGAGCAGGGACTGAAGCACCTCTTCTGTGAGCAAAGGCTGAGAGATCTGGGACTGCTAGGCTGGAGAAGAGAAGGCTCAGGAGGAATCTCATTGATGTGTACAAATACCTGAAGGGAGAGTACAAAGAAAATGGAGCCAGGCTCTTCTCAGTGGTGCCCAGTGACAGGACAAGAGGCAAGGGGCACAAACTGAAACACAGAAAGGTCCATTTGAACAGCAGGAAACATTTTGTTTTACTGTGAGGTTGACAGAGCACTGGTACAGGTTGCCCAGAGAGGTTGTGGAGTCTCCATCCTTGGAGGCAATCAAAAGCCACCTCAACATGGTCCTGGGCAACATGCTCCAGGTGGCTCTGCTTGAGCAGAGGGCGTTGGACCAGGTGACTTCCAGAGGTCCTCTCCAACCTCACCCATTTTGTGATTCTGTGAAAAATTACTTGAGCCTAGATTTTGATTGAGAATTTTTGATAAATTACCTTCTTCAATAGGTGATTTCCCTTTCAGAGGTTTTAGAATACGAACACTAAAAATGTGAACTTTGGGAGTTTTTCCGGTTTGAAACACTTCTGTTCAATAATTCTTACTAATTTCCTATAACAAGAAACTTGAAAATTAAGTGATCCATAATTTTCAGATTTCCAGTCCTTGAAAACTTTCAGGATATCAGTTTTCTTCCACTACCCTGCACAAAGAAAAAAAAAATCTCAAAACCTCCTCTGGGATAAAACAAATAATTTCCTTCCCACTCCCTATCATTCAGTCCCCAAGTGAAATACTGGCACCAACAGAATCAACAGAAGATTACCACTCAAAATTGCCTTAGGCAAGGCAATATCCTTATGGATTTTATTATGCTCTCCATTTTAAGTATAAAGAATTTATTTTTATACTGATAGAATCTTTCAAAGCAGTGAGCTTTCTGAAGTTCAGTCTCTGTGAAGTTACAAACATTTTTAATTAATGCCATGAAGGCACTCAAATCTCTTTTGTATAATACAGTGAATTTAAATAAGCTAAAACAAAAAAAAAAAACCCTTTACTAATAAGTTCTTGTTCTGTAATTCCTAGGAATTATTAGCAGGCAGTCTTGCCAAAACTGTATGATTTTATATCCACCAAGCCTGCCTTTAGCACCTTCAGATGGGGCACAATTTGACCTGTCTTCATTGCCAATGTGATAAGGTCTATTGGATGTTACTATACATATTTTAAAACCTAGAGATGCATAAGTGGAATGCAGTATGCTTTTCAAAGGATAGTATTCAGTCTTCATGCTGAATTTCCTGATACTGGAAGATTCAAACTATTCAAACTATTTCAAACTATTTAACTTTATTTTTGACATGTAACATATAATTCAGAAGTGCAGAATAACACAGTGTTAGTTATCTTGTCACAAGGTTTGACAAGATCACAAAGCATATTAGCTAAGTGGTGTTTAGCTCGCCACCTTTACTCATTAGGGAAGGACCAATAGGGTGGAAACCACAGCTAATGTAAGGCTCAGAGAGCACAATTCAAGGAAAAAGATTTGCCTAAGGTGGCCTCTGGCTTAGTGAATAAAGCGAGTGCAAGAGGTAAAGAAGCCCTAGGAGAAAAAGGGCTTGAGATAGTATCTGATTTGTGAACATGGGGTCATAGCCTGACACTCCCTGCCCTGGTATCAAACACATTATATTGTGTAGACAGGCTGCCTGTTTTAAAAAGTGGTTATAGTGCAAAACAAATATTCAAAGTCAGCAGTGGATGTGTAAAAAGAGTGCCTGCAATATGACTGTACACACTTTTCCAAGGAAAGAGGTTGGATAAGTGCTGCCAGTAATTAGATTTGAACAACAGAAAAGCAGCTGATTATTTTTAAAGCCTTACAGGAATAGGCTTTGGTGGACCATATGGTCTTCTACCCTGAAACGCTCCTGTGTATTTTCACAGAATCACAGAATTACAGAATGGTAGAGGTTGGAAGTGACCTCCGGAGATCATCTAGTCCAACCTCCCTGCCAAAACAGGTTCACCTCAGGCAGGTTACAGAGGAATGTGTCCAGGCGGGTTTTTAAAGTCTCCAGAGAAGGAGACTCCACAACCCCTCTGGGCTTCATCAGCTTCCCAGTAAAGAAGTTCTTCCTGATGTTGAGGTGGAACTTCCTGTGTACAAGTTTGTGCCTGTTGCTGCTCATCCTATTACTGGTCACCACTAAAAGAGACTGGCCTCATCCTTTTGTCCCCCACCCTTCAGATATTTATAAGCGTTGATGAGATACCTTCTCAGACCTCTCTTCTCCAGGCTAAACAGATCCAGAGCTCTCTCAGCTTTTCCTCATAAGAGAGAGGTTCCAGTTCCCTCATCATCTTTTTAGCCCTCTGTTGGACTCTCTCCAGTATTTCCCTGTCTCTCTTGAACTGAGGAGCCCAGAACTGGACACCATACTCTAGACGTGGCCTTACCAGGGCAGAGTAGAGGAGGAGGAGAACCTGCCTTGGCCTGCTGCTCACACTCTTCTTAATGTTGCCCAGGATGCCATAGGCCTTCTTGGCCACAAGGGCACATTGCTGTCTCATGGTTAACTTAATGTTCACCAGGACCACAAGGTTCTTCTCTGCAGAGCTGCTTTCCAGCAGGCCATCCCCTAACCTGTACTGGTGCATTGGGTTATTCCCCCCCAGGTGCAGGACTCTACACTTACCCTTGTTGAACTTCATTAGATTCCTCTCTGCCCAATTCTCCAGTCTGTCCAGGTCTCGCTGAATGTCAGCACAGCCTTCTGGTGTGTCAGCCACTCCTCTCAGTTTCACGTAATCAGCAAACCTGCAGAGGGTACACTCCCTCCCTTCATCCAGGTCATTGATGAATATGTTGAACAAGACTAGACCAAGTACAGGATCTGAAATAAAGGTCTGTGTTTAGCCCTCCAGAAGAAGAGTAAATGGACTGCTGGGTGTGCAATACAGTTCTTCTGTTAACATATAGACCACATAACATTTTAGTGAAAGGACCATGTGAGAGGCAGGAAATGGAAAGCATCTGCATCTCTGCAGCCACTGTTGAAAGCTGAATCCAGGAGTAGAACATACAAGACTCTCTGGTATTCGAAACTGATCAACAAGAAGATATTGTACTGCATAATTCAGTCTCCAGATTAGAGTGCCCATTGCCAGGTGTCTGAGGTTCTTAAATGTTGAATCCCACACAGTGCACATTCCTTTCTTAGCCCAAAAAGGCATGAGAAGCCACATGCTGCTCACAATTGTAATGGGTAACTCACCCATCAGCTCACCTACCAATCACTTACAATTGCAGTGAGCCTCCGATGTGTGTCAGTCCCTTGTACAGATTTGAAGGGACCCCATACTGTTGTCACCAATTCTATCAGAGGCAGTACATTCCCTTGCTTTGGCAAAGATGTCCTAGTGTGTCATGATGAGTGTCCATCTGTATCTTTCCTGTGCAAAACAAGGACATTAATATTTTTCTCCATCTCTCAGAAAGCTACAGATGGTACTGCTTCTCCTACCTCATTACAGGATGATCTGATGAAGAAATTTTGTAAGATCATGGAGATATTTGATGTACCATTGTGGTTTGCAACTGCTCTTCTCTTTGCTGTGCACCATGACCCCCTTGAAATCACTTTGTTCAAGGCAGGAGACACTGTAAAAGCTTGAGTTATCTGCAGACTGCGCACTTATATTGAAGGACATGTGGGACTGCTTTGTCAGTTTGTTCTGCGTGCTTATACTTTTATGACTCTTCCCAGCTCTTCCTGAATATTCATATTGTAAGTATAGTACCGATCAAGTACTGCTGATCCCTTTAAAAGAGGTAGCAATGAGATCACCCTGCCCTTTGTGTAAAACCATAGCAACCACATCAACTTTAAAGTCAGTGAACTATTGTAATAATGTTAAGTCATTTTAAGGCCAGATCTTATAAATTTTAAGAAATTGAGCCTATTAAAGTCAGTGGGGAATTGAAAACCTGGGGTGAACTAAAAGAGGAGAGGCACCAGCTCCTAGATATGCTATGTAATCATAGGCATTGCCAGCAGAGCCATTACAGAGCCTTGCTTCAGGAATTGTGAGAGTCATTCTCAACTTTGTTGTTCTTTTATATAAAAGTAGAGCATGACAATGGAAACAAATGTAGTAGATGTCACAGTACATTCTAGAGCCTGCAGGCAGCCTGAACAGCAGCTTTGAAACAGCTCTGTCACCCCCAGGTGTTAAAGAAAGACCTACCCATAACATTCCTACTTTAACAACACCCCCACTGTAATTGCTATCTGGCAAAAGAAGCTGCAAACATGGACAGCCTATCCAGATACACTACATGGCTACTAAATTCTGGAGAGAAAGCCTGGTTCTCTGTTTCTCTGGACTATGTGGGAGCCCTGAACATTTCAAAGTGGAAACAGAGTCCTTCCTAGAATTACAGAATAGTTTGGGCTGGAAGGGACCTTAAAGATCGTCTAATTCCAACCCCTCTGCCATGGGGAGGGACATGTCCCACTAGACCAGGTTGCTCAAACCCCATCTAACCTGGCCACAAACACTTTCAGGGAGGGGATATCAAAAAATCTTTCTGGGCAACTGTTCCAGTGCCTCATCGCTCTCACAGTGAAAAACTGCAGTTGAAGATGAGCAACAACTGCAGCACAGTGTCATATAAAATCCAAAGGCAGATAGTGTCCAATGGCCCTTGAAGCTTCCTTGAAGAAACAGATCAGCAGCTGATCAGCCCTAGAGCTTATACTTTTGACCTATACCATATAGTTCTCAGTCTTAGCTCCAAGGTCAAACTAAAATAGTAAATATTCCATGTACTGGTTACATTTTGCTAAAAAATAGCTATTGCCAAACAGGATACCCATTTTGAATCAACACAAATGGAATTGCAGCATGCCAACTAAAACACAGTGTAATTACTTTTTGTCAATCTAACAATGCAATTCAAGCTAGGTCAAGGTGCAAAAGCTTCATTCAAAGTTTATAACTGCAGCAACTAAAGGCATCAGCTCACATGGTCAAGGTCAAAGTGCAAGGTGCACAACCCTGCACCATGGAAATCAAAGGAAGGAGAAGAGGAATGGGAATGTTCCATAGAGCAAACCTAGTGAGCTCACTGGCATGAGGGCCACAAAAAGGTGGCACATACTGCACCCTCTTTCATTGTTTCTTGCAAAAGAATTGCCTGGGACCGCATAGAACATGTATTCACAGCTGCAGGCAGCCCCCATAAGGAGAGCAAGGTCTAGTTCTGTTTCTGGGAAAGAGACCATACTTTCTGTGGTCAGGCTGGTTCACCACTCAAGCAAATAGTCTTCTGCTCACCTACTATCTACAGTAGAATGGCATAGAAAGACAGCCTGCAGGACAGGAAGGAGGGAACAATAAGGGATCCCCACAGGGCCTTAACAGCCGTGGCCAATTCTGTCACAAGGCAAACCTGGAGATGATGGCCAGGGCCAGCCAAGAGTCCAGCTTATCAGGCAAGTTTATGGCAATAAGAAAGATTCAGGGTCAATGGAGGAAGTCAATCCACAGGTCAGGTCTTACGACAGCCCAGCAGGTCACCTAGGAAATCAGCTTGTAGGTCCTGTTTTAGATAGCAGGGCTCATGACTAGGCAGAAGCACAGCTGTAGCTTAGCTGCAGACCAGCATTCCAACAGCCCCACTCAAACAGGTAGCAAAGTCTCAGGACCGAGCTTAAGTATGCACCTAGGCTCGTGGGCAGGTGAAGTGGATGGATGCTACAGGGGAAGCTGTTCCAGCAATTAAGACCTCGTAGTGCCCTCAGGGCCCTTACACTATGTGTAGATAGAGGGTTAGATTTCTGCGTGGCTATTCTACCAACACCATGTGCAAGTAACACAGAAAATTGTATTTCCCTGGTGTATTCAGCGTATTTTTTCACCAAAATTGGTCAGCACAAGTCAGCAGAGTACTCTAAAGTACTCTGAGCACTCAAAAGTCATCCAGGAGTAAATAATTCAATTTCTTCTACTTAGAACACGTGGCTTGTGAGCAGGGAGAGCCAACAAACTATCATATTTTAGTATAAGACACCTACATATCAGGTGCCTGGGTCTTTTCTTTTCCACAAAACTCTACTTTTACTATTTGATCATTTATTAATTTGAGGTTTAGAGCCTACTGTCTGTATGTACTGCATTCCTGCAATATTGTTTTTTCAAGTAACACAATTTGTCATAAAATCATTTTTCTCAAAACTGCTGCTCAGATAAAAGAGCAAAAGCAAAACAAGATGGGGAGGAGGAGGAAGAGAGAAGCTCTCTGGACATTACATAATTTTTGCCTTAGCTCATTAGTACTTCAGAGATGTTTTGTAACTCTTTTTGAATCTCATTCTTGCCTTTCTCTAGGATCTCTCCACTGTGTAGAATGTGGCTCTGCAATGTTAAGTTGTCATATATTGTTGTAGCAGTAAATTATTTTCAGCCTCATTTTTAAGCTTGTGTAACCATGCTTGCTGTCTCCGTGTCTGCGCCCTTTGTCCCTAAGTACTTTTGAATCCCTTATTTCATAGTCACACCAGGATTTGACAGAACCGGACAGATCTCACTGACACAAAGTTACCACAAGCTTTGTGAAAACAGGTGAGCCAAGAGAGGAGACAGGATTAACTCAAACTTCATTACACACCAGAGAATCCATAGTGAGCTCAGGTCTGTGCCTTACTTACATGCACATGCATGTTTTTACAAAGAGAGACAGATTTTAGAAGTATTACCATTATCTTTGTTTTCTGGTGAAGATTATTTTGCAATTTGATATATAAAAACAGTAGAATCATAGAATCATTTAGATTGGAAAGGACCTTTAATATCATCGAGTCCAATCATTAGCCTAACACTGCCAAGTCCACCACTAAACTGTATCCCTAAGCAGCACATCTACACATCTTTTAAATACCACTTCCTTGGGCAACCTGTTCCATTGCTTCACAAACTTTTTGGTGGATAAATTTTTCCTAATATCCAATCTAAACCTCCCCTGGTGCAACTTGAGGCCATTTCCTCTTACCCTATTGCTTGTTACTTGAGAGAGAAAACCGATACCCACCTCATTTCTGGTAGTTTTAGAGACCGCTAAGGTCTCCCCTCAACCTCCTTTTCTCCAGACTACACCCCAGCTCCCTCAGCTGCTCCTCATAAGACCTGTGCTTTATTGTGCTTACCAGCTTTGTTGCTCTTCTTTGGAGATGCTCCCGCATCTCAATGGATGGGCCCCAAACTGAACACAGTATTCAAGGTGTGGCCTCACCAGTGCCAAGTACAGGGGCATGATCATTTTCCTAGTCCTGCTGGCCCCACTGTTTCTGATACAAGCCAGGATGCTGTTGGCCTTCTTGATTATCAGATTCCAGTGGCTATCAACCAACGCTCCCAGGTCCTTTTCCACCAAGCAGCTTTTTCAGCCACTCCTCCCCAAGCCTGGAGCATTGCATGGGGTTGTTGTGGCCCAAGTGCAGGACCTGGCACTTGGCTTTGTTGAACGTAATACCATTGACCTCAATACCATCAATCCAGTCTGTCCAGATCCCTCTGAAAAGTCTCCTTGCCCCCAAGCAGATCAGAGCTTCAGCCCAACTTGGTGTTGTCTGCAAACTTACTGAAGGTGTCCTCGATCTGCTTGTCCAGATCATTGCTAAGGATACTAAAGAGAACTGGCCCCAGTACTGAGCCCTGGGCAGCCGGGGGACACCACTTGTGACCAGCTGCCAACTAGATTTAATTCTATTCACCACCACTCTCTGGGCGTAGCCATCCAGCCAGTTTTTTCCCTCAGTGAAGCATATGCCCATCCAAGCCATAAGCAGCCAGTTTCTCCAGGACAATGCTGTGGGAAACGGTGTCAGAAGTTTTACCTAAATCTGCCACAGCCTTTCCCTCGTCCACTAAGTCGGTCACCTTGTCATAGAAAGATATCAGGTTAGTCAAACAGCCAAATTAGTCAAATGTCTTTATTCTTCCTTTTAACCAGTTCTTCAAGGCCTTGTCAGCATGGAAATGACATTCATTCTCCTGCAATGACATGGGCAACATTACAACATTGCTGGCTTTACACCTTGTATACACTGGCTGTCTTAGGCATTTCCTGAACTTGACACACACTTAAGATAGCAAGCCTATTTCAACAAACAGAGTATTAAAAGTAACATTAGGAAAGCTACAGGGGGATTCTTGTGGTGTTTGGTGTAATTCAACAACTGCAGTTACAGAGGACCCATCATGCAACACAGCTGCTCTCTTTTGCCCTCCTGCAAGCCCTACAATGTCCACTAGTGCACAGAGAATCATCACATAGGGTGTTCTGCTCTACTTCAGAGAACTGCATCCGTAGATGCAAGGGAACATCACAAATTCAGCAGCTAATTGCAGTAAGGTCACCAGTATGGGGCAAGGCCTTCTGTGAGGGTTTGGGACCCTGTGGTTGCTTGATCCATGTATGTAGGTAAAGGTGATTCTTCCCTACATAAGAGAATGCGCGCTTTGCTGGAACCAGTCACAGACTCCTGTAACCTTAATGATTTCTTGTCACTACTTCACTGACCTTTAAGTCTTCACATTTCTGTTGTCTCTCAGGACACATTATCCTGTAGAAATAAGCAAAGAGAAGTATGTTGCAAATGACAATGACAAACCTGCTTTCCCACCATGCCCAGCATGCTTCAACATAGGCATCTTTCTGAGTGGCTAATCCTTCAGGACATAGCTATATAGAGTGAAAGACAATGGCCTTGCTCTCTGTGGTGTTAACCGGTATTCTCTGACATCAAATTCTTTATTGCTTGACTTCTAGTAAATCAGAGGAAATCCCACAGGCATGCATCCTACCTTCCTGGCTTTAGGTGCAGATTCACATACTTGCTCACCAATGCGCTCATGCTAGTGCCTTTACTCTTCCAGCACATGGGCAGCTATATAGAAAGGTGAAATCAACCACTGTTGGCATTCCTGATAAATGTTATTTTACAAATGGGTAAACATGCACCATCAGGAAATACATGTTCAAAAAATACATAATTAAAAATGCATAATTCTTCAATATTCAAGAAGGATAAGCTTGTCTTTGTGATTATTGCCTTAGCAAGAAAAACAATGTTGAAGTCATTATCAGTGCCTCTGGCCCAGATTCAGGAAGCTTGTGTTTTACCTAGCTCTCTCTGCTTGTCTTCCATGCTGGTGATGCCTTCAAAAATGCCAAGTCAATAGCAAAGACAAGGCAGAGGCTCTCAGTAGTAGTTCAAGGCACTCTGCTCTAGTCACAGTTTTGGGTCACTAATAGAAAGGTCAGTCCATTGTCAGGGAATGGAAACAAAGCAGAGAGAAGCTTGGGTGCTCAGGTCTTGCCTAGCCCCAGAGGTACCATGTTATGACTTGCTTGGGACTGAAGAAAGGCTAGTGGCAGATCTCTCTCCTCTGTGACTTGATAAGATCACAGTATGTAGATAATTTGCCTGGTCACTGAGACCATGGACACATGGGTCAGCACAGCTGCTGGCACCCATACAACCCCACCACCCTCCACCACGTGTGTTTGTGCAAGGAACAAAAAACTCCTCACTCAAGAGTTGAAAAGGAGCTTAATAAGGAGATAGGACAGACTCTGTTGATGAGATGCAGGACATGGACAGACAAGCTGACTAGCCACCGTTCACCCTCTATTCTTTAACCCTCTATTCTCCAACACTTGTTCCTCCCCAAACCACCCTGATCATTCCCTTTCCCCACAGCTAGTTCCTCCCCAAATATATCATACTGTCTTATGCAATCCTGAAATATTCTCCACTTGCATCCCGTAATGTGTACCATATCCCTGCAGGCAGCAATCCCTTCAGTCTGCAAGGCAGTCCAGGGAGAATCTCCATTGATGCAGTGGGATGTCCCCCAGCCCATGGGTATGAGGGTGTTCTGGCACAGCTAGGGTAGGGTCATGGTGGTGGTAGGAGCTCCCTTCCACTGGAAAACTGGGGTTCCCCTGCCCACCATTGTCTCTCTGTGCTCCTTTGTCCACGTACATAAATGTGTGTGCCATTTCTGTGCATAGAGATGAGCTTTTTATGGGCTGATGGCTCTCCTGTGATGGGCCTGGAACTACTAGGCTCAAGGTATAATTCAGGTTCTCCCACCTGCCCTTGTTCCTCTGTGCTCTTTTTTATGTGCAGAGATGAGATCTTTTATCACATAACCTGACAATGTCTCGCATATATACATTCTTACATTTCTCTTCTTGATAGCATCATCCATTGCTGTACATATTCTCCTTTAGTTCAGTGACACACCTGAGAGCCAGACTAAGAAAAGAATACCGGAGTTACGTCTTAGTAATGAAGATCTGATTCACCACTCTTCACTTAGGCCATCTGCATATTGAAACAAAAAACAAAGTTCGCAGCACTGAGTGTATTCTGTTACATAGTTGTGCTAACAGGGCAGTCACAGAACTGGGGTAGCCTGACATCTCCTTTGACGTTCTTGGGTATCTCTGATACTCAGGCTAAATGCCAGGCTGCTCTTCTTCCATCGCTCTCAGCCAGCATAAGTGGCTGACATAAGTGATGGTTTTGCTTATGTGGAGAGCCACCCTTTGGGAACTTGGAGAGTAAAAACCTTTCCCCACTCCCTAGGCTCTTTGACAGAGCTTGGTCAGACCCATGGTGTGATATGGGATCCCTGGTTGTCTTCTACTTCTTGCATTTGCTGTGAGGAAAAGGAAAGAGGTAAATCAATATGCCACCACAAGCTCTATGTTTATATTCCTCTACATACACCATATAATCACTCTGGGAAGAACAAATGTGTCCATGAACACTATGTACTCCTGGTGAAGGGTATAAAATAACTAAATGGTCAGACCGAGAAAGTCAAGATGAACCAAAATAGAATTCCCAGAGCTGATTTCCTCACAGTACAAAGGTAATGGAAAGAGATGAAGAACATTGTTAGATCTGCACAGTAGTTCAGTTATTTCTAAAATTACATTGATTTCTATGACAATTTGTTTCACTGGCATGGACAAGATTTTCTTGGTCACCTTGAACGGAATTTCAGTTTCACTCACATAACTAGCAGCAACCACTACAGTTATATACCATGGGCCAGGTTCTCAGATGGTGTAAATCAGGGTGGATCCACAGACTATCCCCAGGCCTGAGAAAGTTTATAAATGCTGCTTACCTCTTTCTGTGCTAACCATGGCTTCTTTCCTTGTGATCAAGTGGTATCAGTGCATACTTTCCTGCCCACATTCATATCCTGTGGTATCACTGGTCTACCAAGTATTGTTTGCCTTTTTTTTTCTTTTAGACAATCAGCTAAATTATACTCTGTTATTTACTAGGCAGCGATTATCTTCTGACTCCTGCTGTTAGGTAAAAAATGAGCTATTATCTTGGGAACTGTCTCAGTGAAAACATGCCTGTGAAGGAGCAGTTATGCTGCATATCCTGGAAATGGCATAACCACCTACAGAACATGCACGGGACTGTCCTGTTGGCACGGCCATGCCATCTACTGAGGCCCTGAAGAGTATGAAACTACACTGCTGTCAGTGCAGTGTTATAACCACCTGATTATCTCCTTACCAGACGGACTGAAGACTTCCTTTTATTCTCACTTGTACATGTTTCACAGCCACTGCAGATGATTAATCCTTAAATATAGATATTAAGATCCACCTTCTATTTCTTAAATAGCTTTAAGGACTCACACAGCCCTCCAGCTTTTCTGTTTCCGAGCTTAGTCTTGTACCAGCCTTAGTGGAGTCTCCATCCTCACACCTGTAATTACTTTCTGATAAGCTTGATAATCCAAATAAAGAAGTTTGATATGGCCTTTCAAATTTTCAGACCAGCTTCTGATCTCTCTGTGGAGGTTTATTGTAGCCTTTGGTCCTAATCTCTGTCCCACCAGAGTTTGCTTTTCTGTGACTGTCTGAAAATTACCATTTCCCTGCTGCAAACTGAACCTCCTTTCTGAGTATCCCAGAGGATCACAGGAACTTTCTTGAAGTCAGCAGGTACAAAATAAAACCCTTTAAAGTGGGAAAGTAGTACTTAATCTACACATAATAGGAAGAGTTCAATAGACTTTATTAAATCTTATTTGCTGAGCCTTGTCCTTTAGCTAGTCAATATTTGTAATGAGTAAGCCTGTGTCTTTCTCAAACTTTATTTAAAGGTTTTCCAAACCACTTAAGGTCCATGAGTCTTATATGCATGATACATTTTTTTCACAGATTTGCTGGAATTTCCTGCAATGTGCTACAGCACACATTGACTTCAGGCAAGGCAAAATATTCCCCTGCTAACACCACATGGGAAGACTCTGAATCTAAATATTCTAATAGATACATAAGCCATTTAGAAAAAGTACATACCAAGCAGGATCCAGTATCTTGAAAAAGGTAATCTTTCATGATGAAGACTTCTTCACGGCTTTCTAGCACCTCAACTTCAAAAATGCAACCATGAAAAATGAAAAAATAAGTTGAAAGCACATTTTTCATGTAGTTCATAGAAGCTATTTTTCTGGTTTTGTTAGATCAAAACTCCTGTATCCTGCACAGAATACAGACAACTGCATAGTGTACATTCTATATATTATTGCATACACTAGCATTATATAGCATGCAATAATGAATATATGCTGTTTGAGTATTTCTAGTTTATATTTGTCACTGTAATATGTATTTATTATACACTTAAAAGTTATTTGTGTTTCGTACACATATAGAAGTAGGAAAAAAGTACAGTAAGGTGATAAATTGCTGATAATGAATGCCATAGAGGTAAAGAGTTCGAGATCTCCTTAAAAGAATCTTCAAATCATTTAAGTATCATAAGGGAGGAGGGGAACATGCACCAAAAACAATTATAGATTTGAGGCAGTGGAGAAAAAATAATTCCTCATTAAGGCTGAGAAAACCTACAGAAGCCCGAAGGAGCTCTTGAAATCGTACTAGCAATATCAAGGGGGAAGGAAATATCAAGGACAAGAAACAAATTTTGCAGGGGATGTGTAACAACATGTTTTATTCAAACAACAACTACTGTTGGAAAAAATGGTCAAGCTTTTATGCACACAAACCATACTTCAGAAACAGCCTAACAACTAGCATTACAGGCAGCATTACAAGTTCTTGGAGAAATGCTTACTGTGAAGGAAGAAAGGAATATCACAAGTTCAGCCATTCGTGGCAGTGTAGCTGAAGTTGGATATCTGAACTGCGTAAACAAGCCCCTTGGATTTTTTTCACTGATTGCAGAAATTTCACATCAGGCAGCTGTGACTCTCATCCAGAAAATATGTCTCCTAATTAAACTGCACATTATGCAGGCTATTAGACAGAGGAAAGGCAAATTAACAACGCATCAATCTCTTTCATCAGTGACTTACCATGGCCCAATGAGTTACAGTGCATATCTGTGAGCAAGGGTGTACCTGATGGGGTCTGGGATGGAGAAGGTGCTCCTGGTCAGTCCTGCTTCACGCTCCAGCACTCTCACTTGCCTGCAGCCCCACACAAGCTGTGTGAACTCTCCACACCAGTTCCTGAGTGCTTGCTCAGTAATCATCTGAATCTTCCTATTTCCGTACCTCCTGCTTCTGCCTCACAAAAGCAGTCATGGAGGAGGCACAAAATAGTTGTCTCCAAATTTGGGGCAGAAATAAATGGGACTAGAAGAGGAATATGTTCCATCTCTCACAAGTGCACACACTCCTCTCTCTTACCCACATGGCTCTCCTAAGAAAGACAAATTAAAACCCACCTCACAACTCTTCCTGATTTTTGTAGTTTGTAACAAAAATTAAGTCAAATACACAAACCCTATGCACATTTCAAAACTGAAGCCAGCTGCCTCATCTCAGTCCCAGCTACCTCTGTGTTGCCATGGAACACCCAGCAGACTGAAGGTGGTGGAGCACCGGAACAGGCTGCCCAGAGACGCCGTGGAGTCTCCTTCTCTGGAGATACCAAAAACCCGCCTGGATGTGATCCTGTGCCACCTGCTGTAGATGAACCTGCTTTAGCAGGGGAGTTGGACTAGATGATCTCCAAAGCTCCCTTCCAACCTCTTCCATTCTGTGATTCTGTGATACTCAGAAATCCTGGGAAGAGAGGGCAACATCTGAAGCACTGTGTACCAGAAGCAATCCCTATTAAAAGTAAAAAAAAAAAAAAACCAAACAACAAAAAACAAACAAAACAAGAAAATTACATTATTGGTGCTTAGAAAACAAAGAAGAGCTTGCAGAAGAAGGGCTCCTTAAGCTGATGTACATCACCATGGTGTTTCCATAGCAAGGAAGGTATTACCCTATAGTTACTCTGTTTGTCAGAAAGCACTGCTTAATGATATTAGAAAGCAGCAAAACTAATCAAGAGTGTTCTTATTCTAGCACTTTCACAAATAAAAATGGATAGATAAATAAATAAGCACCCAGCTCAAGCATCTGCTCTGCTCTTTCATGGACACTGATTCACACGTGATTCTCCGTATTCAGCTCCTCTTTGCAGCTCCTTTACCTTCCTCTCTCCCCACCTTTGGAACAGGAGGAAACTTTCTCACTCAGAAAAGCTTAGCCTCATAGCAATTTTAAACCAGCAGATGCAGGCACCGGCTCCTGGTCTATGAGAGCAGAAAGCCTTGCTCCCCAGTGCCCTGCATTACCCTGAACACTTCTCACAGGGAAGAGAAACAGCCTTTCCTCTGAACAGATACTCAGGAAGGTTTTTTCCATCTGGGGATTTACAGTGTCTCTGCACAGATCTGCTTTGAGCCTGAAGCCCAACTGTTTATGTTGAAGCCCAACCCTCCTTTGTAGGGGTGCTTTCATGAGAGTTTTCATCCATCTGGGAGGGCAGGAAGAGGCATTTTCTCTGCAGCTGCTCCCCATGAATCAGCTGGCAGCCGCATTGCCCATATTCTTCCTCCAGGACCTTTAGGACGTGGCATCCACAACATTTTGAGTTTCTAATCACTCAGAAAAATCTGAAGCTTTGTTCCCAATCAGCAGCCTGTCCCCTGGCAGAAAGAAGCTGAGTTTCTGGACTTTTGTTACCTATTTACTGTAGGTCACTGCTTGTAATTTCTTAGTCCCAGTGCTCAAGCTTTGGTCCTCCACAATGTCTTGCTTTTCTCACACTTCACTGGTCTTCTGTGTTTCACATTAGGCAATCAGCAGGATGACAAATAAGACAGCAGTCTCCAGTTCAGCCTCCTGAGTGCTCTCTGCCAGTATGCCAAAAATGTAATGGCTTTTTTTGTTGTTGTTTTTAATAACGTTATCTGGACGGTGGCTATAAGCATCTGTTGAACTTGCCATATGTGCCACATTTCCATATAGAAAGGTGATGATACTAATAAAATAATTATTCAAATAGTATTTTATGGTATAAAAGGGGCGATTTGATGTGCATGTATATAAGTCCAGACCTAGAGCTATTATACCCAATTAAAGCATCCTGAACTTGGGCATGAATTACATTTAGCACACTGGAGCAGTAGATTTATTTGTATTTTCAGTCTGGTCATAAAATTGAAACACTGTTTGCCTCCAGATTAACCCCTTTACAACTAAATGGCTGGAGCAAAGCTACAGATGAATCTAATAGACTAAATCTCTTCTTTGAAGAGATTGTACATGTCTCAGCTAAATTAGATACGGCAGTTTTCTGTCTCTCATGTTTTTCTGCTTTGTAGCACCATGCACTGCTGAGTGTCTGAGGGAAATCAAAGTACCTACTCCATAAGACTACAGATATAAACATTGGTGCCTACCTAAGGTCTCTGAGGCGAAGAGCATCTCTTTGGCCTATGTTATCATTGTGACTAGCACAGTAAAGACTCTCAAACAACATCGTGGTGTAAGCTGGGTACACCAATGCAGAAGAAATACAACATCAACTTTTCAAATAGTACTGGCTATTTGTTTAAATTATTTTTAAATCTAAAATTTGTAAAAACTTTAACGTGCAGCCACAACCATGTCTTTGCCTGGCAGGCCCTGCCCAAAGGACTGACATTCCAGGTTGACCCTGGACCTTCCTTGTCTTTTTGGACCCGCCTGGCATTCACTAGATCTGACCTGTGCATTGACTTACTGGCTTGACCTTGGACCTGCCCCATCACCATGAGTTTGCATAGTGATCTGGAAACTTGGTTCAGTCTGCCTAGGATCTTATGGCCTCCTCTGCTCCCTTGCTCAGGGTGATGACACAGGCCCTGGCTGATAAAACCCTACGGGCCCCTACAGAGACCCCTGTGGCTCTCTGCTCCTAGGGAGCTGCTGGCCCTTGCTACACACTAACATCATCACTTTCTGGAGCAGAGCTCCGGCATTTCCTTAGCTAGTGAAAAAAGCAGGATTACTTTTGGGGTTGAATGAAGTTAAGCACAAGCTTTAACTAAAGAGAGTGAAAAAAAGCCACAAACTAGAACTAAAAAGGGAAATGCTGCCAAGCACGGAGATCATCTACAAGGTTCCCATAGCATTGACTTCCATAGCAGAAAACTCCACCTCCTTAGCCAGTGTCTAAGTCAAAGATCTTCAGGGTCATTCATCAAAAATGGAAAATATTTGTCCCTTGGTACTTGCACCATTTCAGGGATCTCCCTGGCTGTGAGGCTGGCCAGCACTTAAATGAATAAGGCAGCAATACTAGGGAATAGAAGCCCCTTGGTGTATGTCTTAATCCCATTAGTCAGAATGACAAAATCTGTAGCTGAACTGTGGCAGGATTTTAGCTGGATAAAGAATTAGTTTGTTCTGGTTTTCCCATGTTACCACTGTGTAATCCCCTGTACTCTCTGCAGAATGATGTGAAGTCTGTTGTTTCCTCTTCAGCATTTGAGGCTGTGGGCCAGGAGTTACATTAATGAAAAATGTAGCTCAGATCATCAGTCATGAAAAGTCACTGCCACCTGATGCTTCCTGTGATTACTTTGAAAGAAAATGGGCTGCATTAGGGCTGCCTTTCAGCCACCCCTAGTATCCATAGCAGGCGAAAAGTTAAATTTTAAGAGAAAATTCAATTTTCACATCTTAGAAAGATACTTCTGGGAACCAGTAACAAGTTCCTTTTTCTTCACTGCCTAGACTCAGGAGGCTAAGCTTTCAGATCTTTTTCTTTCAATGTCCTACATAAAATGGATTGTGCCAGGGTTGTGTTCAGATGAGTTATACATTGACCTTAATGACCCAATCCTGT
Source organism: Eurystomus gularis (assembly GCA_013400335.1). NCBI lineage: Eukaryota > Metazoa > Chordata > Aves > Coraciiformes > Coraciidae > Eurystomus > Eurystomus gularis. The sequence continues at coordinate 128,601 of VZZY01006580.1, read as the reverse complement.
GGTCAGGCCTGTGCTGCACAGTACAACTATGGTGGCTTGGAATGGTTCCTGGAGAAGAGGAAGGAAAAACAAAGCATCTGTTTCACGGCTAGTTGTGTCAGCTCAGCTTATACTGGAAATGTGCCCATCCTGTACCACAATCACTGTCAGAAGGGCACTGACTGACACATTCAATGGCATTTGTGGAAGAAGTGGATGCACAAACACATAGTTACTTCATGTAATGGTTTACTGTTTAGCCACTTGGCCTACTGATGGTACAGCTCAGAGGACTTCCTTCCTGGTGCATATTGTGGGGCTAAAACGGGTATGTGGTAGCCACAGAGAAAGTGAAAATAGGACTTACCAGTAATGCATGCGAAATGAATGACAGGTGTATCCTGCATGCAGATATCCTTGGGACCCTCTGAATGTCCATCCAGCAAACAACAAACACTATAGACCCTCTTGACTTGTGTCCCTGCTGTCCCAGTTGTGGAGAGGGAAGTACCCCCGGGAAGGACCCATGTTCATTTTAGAAACATTTTGTGGTGTAATGGTCTTGGGTTGAAGCCAGGGAAGCCACCAGAACAGAGCACAGGGGTTCTCCCAGCACCCCAGTTTAGAAGACACAGGCCTACAGACAGCATGCAGGCACTGGGAAAACCTGAGGCACAGGCATTAAACAGAAAAGAATTTGATCAAGTATTGCCCTTTTACACTGAGGAAGCTTTGCAGGATTATCAAACAGATATATTGCAACAGAGCACAGGCAGGCCTGCAGGGATATTTAGGTATTGACTGGCAGGTTGCCACATTCACATAACTAGGACTCCGTTTGCTACTAATAATATGAAAGGTTACATGGAGAAATACACTAACTTTGAGTTGTTGAGTAATTTGGAGATTCACTGTCTAATCAATGCATTGATTTGGATGTAAATTGCTCATAGTTTGGTGTCCTTATTAGAGGTGCAGTGTTTAGGATAGAAATATCAATATTTTCACTAAATATTGTAAGTTAAGGTACTGTACACTGTGTTTGTTTTAATTTTTTTCTCAGCATGTTGCATTTAAAATTTCTCCATACCTGAGCTTATGAGGTGGGCATTTTGACATATTTTTTGGATCTGTATTAAGGCGTGGCTTAGTTTTATAATGCTTAACTTCCAAAAGTACCGCAGTCTCACAAATCCTATTGGCTTCAAAGGCATTTATGAATTTTCAGCACCCCTCAAAATCTGCTCATCTTGAATGTGTGTAACTACATTTTAATCAGCTATTTAGGCCTGTATGATCAGTGCACACACCAACTTATCCACCTCCCAGAGGAACCGGCTATGGATGTCTCCTTACTCCCTACTTCTGACACAAGGAGGGATTATAATGAGATTGCCTGCCCTCCCTCTTTCCTCCTAATATTTCAGTGTTTTGCAGAAAAGGGAAAGATCTTCAGTGCCAAGTTTTCTTGAAGGCCCTGCTGCCAGAAAAGATGCACTTGTTTCTCCATTATAGGATAAGCTTGTCCCTCCAGTTCCTCACTTGTGCTTCCAGGCATGCAGTAACCATCTGCCTGAATGCAGCCCTACAGTAGTTAAACATGCAGAATGCAAATAGGAAATGCAGCAAAGCCTCCTAGAGAAGGAATGTTGTGGGATGTGCGATTACGCCAAAGCTCCTTGCAAAGGGGATGCAGCTCTCAAGTTCCCTGATATGGTCTTGTGGGACCTGCTCCACCCAGATCTCATTTCAGGCCAAGGCATGCAACCCAGTGAGTAACTCTTACATAGTCTCCTCTGTCCTGTTATGCAAAATGAATGAGTGTCTACCAGCAGCTACAGAGGAGCACCGCTCTAGGTTCTCACACACCTCTCAGCTCCAAAGAGCCCTGCTTCAAACCCTAGTATGGTCAACAAAAGAGCACCTGGAGAACTTGATGTTCCACAGGTATGTAGTGATAGGCGATGCCGTAAAAGGCCTTCTTCCTTGGCATAGTCTGTCATGGCAGCCAATGCAATTTGTCCCCCTGTATTATTATGGGTATAAAATCCCAGTCTCAAGCTCTCATTTATAAACATAGGTTCAAATTTCCACAAACTCATCCAATTTTTTGCTTCCCCAGGCAGGGTGTATTTCCTGGCTGTCAATATTGAGTGTAAAGGTATTCTTCAAGAGCTGAAAACAATTTATGAAAATATCTTTACCAACTCCTTTTAGTAGACATTGACTTGGATCTATGCTCTACATACATCAACCAGTTTTTGCCAGAGGATGATGTACTGTATTTCTAAAATGCGCATAGCAAACTAGATGATGAAGCAGCAAACTGGAAGAGGAAAAAATGGGAGATCCAATAGCTGACATCCAGGTAATTCTGCCAAATGTGCACTAGGCATAGTTTTGGTTAGATATGGCAAAAACCGATCTACAAGATGACTAAACGCTCCCCTGTGGAGGACTGAGAATGTTTTTTTTAAAACATTTTTGCTAATACATAGGTTCAACAATACAATGGAAATGTTTAAAGAAGTTAAGCCACAGCTGGTTTATAAAGTGGTTTGGTGCACTTCTGCACTAGGATCAACTTTTTTGTAAATAACTCCAGCTGCAGCTCTGGACTGCAGCTCTGGGTCCCTCACCTATCTGGGAAGGGCACTTGCCCTCAAAAGCAGCATTCTGCTTTGGCTGCAGGCAGACAGCATTCCCAGGAGCCACATGGGCGCATAACTATGAAGCTTCTAGAGAATATTGGTTTGAAAGACTTGCTTCATTCAGACTGACCTAGAAAATTAGGTAAATCATGTAAAGCAGTTGTTTGCCCAGCTAAGCATCCTTTTAACTTCCCTGTTATCAGTTAGCTCTGTGAAGGGCATGTCTGTGCTTGCATCCAATCAGACATTCATGAAAAAATAACTTAGACTCACTTTAAATTCAACTCGTACTTCCAGAATGAAGTCCTGAGTTGGAAATACAGAATCAGCATTTGTGACACAAAATCAAAGAGATTTATTTACCATGAGGAGCAGAGATGATGCTATACTCATGCTTCTTCCCTGTGTCTATCAATCTTGAATTGCCTGAGACTCCTCAGTCCAGTAACTGATCAAGCTCAGAAGTGGCTCATTTGTCTGTAGACCTATAGTTATATATAGTAGCATTCTCAATATCACATGGAGGTTTTTTTAAGCAGCATTTGAAGAAATTCATGAGTCACCAAATGACTCCCTTTGAACAATGAGAGTTTTATTCATGAGTAATGTAAAAATTGGCTAAAGCTCATAAAATACACTCCACAGAAATTATCTGAAAAGGCAATAAAACACCTTTGCAATACATTTCCTTGACTATCTTTGTCTTTACATGTTTCAAAACAAAGGAGTCTTTTTTCATGCACGTTATGCTCTTTTGATTTCCATGTCTTACAGACCTTGAGCGTTGTGGGTTTGGTGCAATCCCTTACAGAAAGACGGGTTGACATGATGGCTGATACGGGCTTGGACTCCCAACTCCCACCCTTCATGGTGTGGTGGAATCAAAGTTTTGATTCAAGTCCAACTGTAGTAAGGATTTATTAATGTTTTCTAGCACACTGCATTTTTTACCGGTTAGTTGTATTTGTTTTCATACTATGCACCCTCCAACCAAATGCCCAAAGTTGGTCTGCTGTTATATCTGCTAAAAAATTCGGTCAGTGCATATAATTCTCTTCCAAACCATGAAGACCACAAATGGGAGTTGTGCTGCAATCATTAAAGGGGTAATGGGGCACCCTTATCATTTATGTTTTCATTGTGGCAGCAAGGACAAGCCATGGTTTAGAGATTTCACAATCTTGTAATGATGTCAGACCGACATCGCTATGTAAAATATTCCAAAAAATCCTGAAAGGAACTTGAAGTCAGACTCAGTTCAAATTCCAACTAGATGAGCCAGATGGAAAAATCAAAGATAAAAAAGGGAACAGGGGAAATGCCAGCATATTTCCTCCTAAATTGTGTCAGTTTGACTTCTGGCAGACACAGGTTTTGTTTATTATTGCATTTATTGCATTTTCGAATACCCTCAAGCTTTGGGACACGTCTCTTTGCTATTTCTCTATATTTATCCATCACATTATTAGCTGAGCCTCCCCAACAGCCTGTATCTGGAAGCCAGCTGGCTGTACCCCTGAGAGAAGCCTCTATCCCTCACATCTTCAGGCACTCCCAAGCCACTGCAATCTTTTTTAACATTGTTTTTTCTTCCTGTTAGGATCATACGTATATCACATCTGTTGGTCTGAGCAAACATCCTCTCCAGGATGAAGAGGCTGGGAAGAGAAGGATAAAGGACAAGACTCTGGCCCCTTTGAAGTCCATGGAAATGCTGTCATCGACTTCACTGGCCAGAATTTTAGCCAGAGCTTTCCTCCAAAACCAGCATTCGTTTCACATCTTTAACATGGACATTACAGAGAAGGATCAAAAGGAGTGAGGTGTCACTCCCTCAACAGTGGTTCCTTCTCAGGTAAACAATTGCTATGGGAAGACATAGCTATGGCAAAAGATAAATTCCTTTTTATACAAGGTTGTTATCAAGGGAGGCTCCTGACACCAGAGCTGACTGAAGCACAGCTCTAAAAAGCTGAGTTAGCAGTGCTGGTCAGTGGTGGGTCCACCACGAGCTATTTCAGATCCCAGGGCAAGAACAGCATTGCAGTCCTCCCCCACCTTGGCAGCCTCCAGCCAACACCACCCCTGCCTCACTCCTTGCAGGGTAGCCTTGACCCTGTGTCTGTGGCTCTGAGTGGGTCACAGAGGGAGGGAATATCTATAGATCCCAGGAACCACTGCAGCTAACCACAATCTTCTTGATGGCCCTTACCATGAAGGCACAGACCTTTGTTACACAGCAGAGTTTATAATTTTGGGCATATCCACCGAGTGGCACAAACAAGCGCTTTTAACTACTAAGCACCTGTACAGCAAGTCAGAAAGCAACTCTGAAAACTCAGAGACTTTAGCCACCCTCCTACAACTAGGACATTTTGAGTTAGTGTCAAAAACTCCAGCCCATCTTCAACTTCACTCTGATATACTCCTTTCATTCGCAAGCTTTTGAATGTTTCCACAAAGCAAAGCCATGAGCCACTGAACCAAACCAGTCAACTGCATTAACTGAGCAGCAGCAACTGCCATTAGAGAATGTGTAGGTGTTAAACAACAAACAGCACTAAATCCACAAATAGCTTTTATCCTATTTGCTGTATCTCATACACACAAAGTGTCTGCTTATTTGTTGCCTGGCTTAGCTTCTGCTTGATTATGTGTTTATAAAGGATTAAAAACAAATTCTCAGCTTTAGCTCACTATAAAAATAGAGTCAGTATCTTCATTAATCACCATTCATAGCCTGCTCCACCTTTGATCACAGCCACAAGACTCAGAAGATTCATTACAACACACCTGCTAATGACATTACATTTCAGTTTAACAATCCGATGCAAAGAAAAATGTACCTCAGATTAAATGCTGCTCTCAGGTTACACAACTTACTGGATTTGGTATTTTCAGGTTCATGAGATATAAAAACCAAGTATTTTTATCAAGTTTGGTTTTTAAACTACTTTCTGATCAGTATGGTTTCCAACTTATTACTGTGGTTATGGAAGCTTTCTCTTCGCATCTGTTTTCAGTGCGTTTGCAGTTTGAAGCTAACTCTCTTCCAAGCTAACTCTCTTTCCAGTTGTCCAGCTCCACCTCCTCAGAAGTCCCCTGCTTATCATATAACACCGTCTCTGGCTATAGCACCTCTTTGGTGTCAGCATTGCCGATGGCCAGGCATTTTCCCTAGAACATTTTTCCTATTAGTCTTGTGATGAATGATGACCTCATGCAGACTACTCAGTTTGGCTTGACTGCTCTTCTGTAAATATTTTTTTGTGAAAAGGCAGGAACATGATTGCCACTGTCCCCTCTAACACCAGAGAGAGCACCAAGTGAAACTTGCAGGTAGCAGATTCATGTAGAAAACCAAAGCTGGTGGTTCACAGAATTAAGCTTTGTAGTTCTTTACTATGTGACAAGGAGACTGACTAAAACTTACATGAGCTTTATAAAAAGGGGTTAGATATATTCATTGGGGGGGGGCGGGAATCCACAAAGAAATGTCAAACGAGATGTTCTCTTCATAAAGTGCACTGCTACACTGAGTACGCCAATTTTAAGAGACAAAAAGAGAAGCCTATGCTAATAGCAAGGTAACCCTCCTAAGAATCTTAGGAGGTGAAAAAACACCAAGAATGTAACCCCAATTTAACAGTATTTCATATAGATCTGTGCAAGAGGTAAAAAATAATGGCATTTGCATGATTAAATATATTTGCTGTAGGAATAGTTTAAGAGGCTATTGCTAGCATTAGTTTCTTGTATTTGTATAACCTCTCATTCTGATCATTTTAATTGCCCTTTTATTATTCTGCTGGAAAATCTATAAAATGTCAGAGCCCCTTCTCAAGACGATCAGTTTGTTAGTGCTTGTTGGAGTCAGCAATAAAGAGTGGGAGCTAATGACCAAGAATCCACATCATCAAGAGTTTCAGCTGCTTCACCTCAGCTGCCCAGGCTTTTCATATTTTGCCCTACTCTTCCTAGGGAAAGCAAAACCCAAGATGAATTCCAGTCTTTTTAACTAGATGGGTGGTAAAACTCCTTCAAAAATGAGTTTTGCTTTTGTGGTATGCTGACAAGCATGGGCTGCCTGTATCCAGTGAAGTTCGCTCCAGCCAGTAACCTTCTCATCCAAAGTGGGATGAGGAGAGAGAAAGCTTTCCTGGGAGAGGGAATAGTCATGCCTCACTATCTGTCATGTAGCATCCCTTGGACCCAAGGCAACACTCACATTGAAAGGGGGCACAAAATTCAGAAGTGCTTCCTAACTGATGTTAGAAGAGGTTGCTCATGCCTTAGTTTTAACACAAGTATTTCTTCACCTCCTTTTTGGGACGACCTCTGTCTCACACAAGCAGTCCCCGTGGAATGTGAGTTTTTCTCTGTGAACAAGGTTCATGTGGCTACAGCCCTTTGTCTGCAGGCTGTGAAAGCTCACCTCCCCAGGAGATAAAATCCAGCCTCACCCCTTGCTGCATGGCAGCATGGTGAAGACCACCTGTGTACGGTTCCTAACCCAACATCACACATGGCCTGCAGAGATCTGAGACTTTCTAGCATGCTGGATGTAAACAACAATTTCACAGTATCAAGAGCTCTTAAAAGTTTCATGACTAGTTAGGCGTCTTATTAATTAAACATGGTCCATGTTATTACAGCTCTTGTATCAATTAAGCACTGAATTAGTGCCCTGCTATACAGAGCGACAATGCCATTGTCCTTTGGATCATACATTGGTGTTTTGACTTATTAGTTCGGTTGTTTAATCCAGATTTTTCAAACATGTAATTAATAAAAACTGAAGGCTTCCATTATGTAGCCATAGCACTGGCCGTACTTACTAATTCAATCACTTCTCATGGGCTTGTACTAATTATATCACTTTGGTTTTATTTAAATGCCTTTGAAACCTTTTGATTCAGAAGAAAAAAATAAAACCCAAACAAAAGAAGAATTTTATATTCAGCTCCATAATGCATCAGGCTCCCAATTTGACCAGCACTCTCACTGCTTGCTTTGGAATTAGCAACTTTTCATTTTTAGCTTTATCCCAAATTCATCAGCAAGACATTTGATGTTTCTTTCTCCACAGGGGAAGTGATGGGTTGGACTTAAGATGTTTGATCTCATTGACACGACAGTAACATCATTTTCAGCTGAATACAGAAATTTGAAGTAAAAAGAAAAATATACTTACAGCATGGGCTCATATGATTAAAATTCCACAATTTGCTCCTGCGCTCTAGGTAGGAGTAGCATCCACAGATCTGGTATTCCCTGAAGTTATGACGCCTCTTCCATTTAGGAAGAAAATAACTTATTTTCCAGTGAATTTCTTCTCAATATCTTTTACTGCCCCCACAGTCAAGTTACCTGCTTTTTCTGTGTGAGATAGAAGAGGCATGGTAGGCAGTACTTGAGTGATGCTCATGAAAGCCATAGTGGTTTGAAGGAACCTTGATAGTCACACGCCAACAAAGTTTTCTGAGCAGCCTTGAGAGTAGAGAAGAGTCAAAAACAAACAATTAAGGTTGAAGCTCTCCCTCACCCGACAGGTTGTGTGCTGGTAATGCAGTGCAGCACTCTGCATGGTGAAAGCATGAATGCAGGGGCAATAAAGGGAAGTTAAAAAAATTTAAATGTCCAAAAAGTCTTTGGGGTGTCTGTCACAGCCACCCACACTCTAGCTGGTGCTATGTGGAGACAGATTGTAGGGGCAATCTGTCCTTTCTGTCAGCTAGAAATAGAAGAGGTGGTGGAGTGGCCACCAGAATATGATGCCCTTGCTCCACAGGGGAGAGAAACAGGCAAAGCATATCTCCTCAGTGCCACTTGATCAAGAGGGGGGAGGAAAGAGCACTGGCTGCTCTTGCTGTGCAGCAAGAGCACTTGCTGTGCTACCACCAGATGAGGATGGCTGACCACATACACTCAAACCAGAAGCACTGGGGTTTTTCCCTGCTCCCACTCCAGACTTCACAACCCCACATGGTTTCTCTGCATCAGGCAAAGATAAATGGAGTCTCTGGGGCAGTTTTGCTTCCACAGGGGACAGGAAGCAGCAAGAACATCCCTCTGCTTCTAAGAGCAGAAGGCAGCCATATTCTGCCCCTTTTTCCATGGTTTTCCTCACAGCTGCTAGGATCTAGCTATGCTTTCAGCTCCAAAACAAATGAATCTTTACTTATCAGAGAAACAATTTTAAGGGTTTTACAAGGAACAGCTGAAGTGCCTGTTTCCACAACTTCCACAGCAGCACCAGGTGCTATCACTTGAAAAGGGAGCCACAAGAGTCATAAGAACTGATTCTTTTTGCTCCAAAGGTACAAACCCAGGATTAAAGATGCCTATCCTTGTTTAGACAGGAAACTGGTCATGCAGTCTAAAGAGGTACCTGCTGATATAAAGTTCTCTTTGTGCTCCTATGAGACTCACAACTCATCCAGAGTATAGAGACAGCTTTACTTTTTGACTGAGCTGGCAGCACACCTCAGGGAAGGCACATAAACACCAAAAGAGCTACTGCCAACACCTATACTGGACTACATTCTGCTTGACGTTTATACATCTGCACCTCTGATCAAGTAAGAGGAATCCCTCCCGTTAAGTATTCATACAGAGCCTGCCACAGCTACTGACCTAGTCCTCAGAAAAATTTCTAACTGGGGTATCTATTAGCCATTTTATGTAGGGCACGATACATTCTTTCTTGAGGAGGCACAGCGACTCCCACCCTTTAGCTGGCATTTGTAATCATGGAATTGTTTAGGTTACAAAAGACCTTTAAGGGCGTCAAGTCCCAACATTAACCCAGCACTGTCAAGTCCACCAAATGGCCAGGATAATCTCCAGTTGTCCATCTGCCTATGCCCATGAGATCTGGCATGTCCTGAAGATGCACAAGATTCCCTGCATGATAGTTATGGCAATTCAAGTATCAGAGGGACACAATGGGACCAGCAGCAACAAGGATGACATATTTCCTCAGACTACAATAAACAGCAGGCCTGGACTCCAAGCAGGAGTCAAGATTTGCAGAGCTTCAAGAGATGGGCTAGTCCAGTGCTTCTCCACTATTTAAAATCCAGAGATCATCTTCTGAAGATAATTAGCAGGCCATCTTGCACAAGGGTGTTACAACAGCTTACCAATTTCTAACCAGTAAAGATCAGCTGAAACTTTTAACACTTTCTGTCTTGAGTTCATTTGCCATGTGTGTGGAAATGTCCATATAGGTTTTTCCTTGGCCAGTTTGCCTGCTTTGCAGCCATTCCCCAGGGAGCAGGTGGAAGCTCTGGTCCAATCTGTCTGGACTGCAAAGTGGAGTCAGCTGTACCTATGCAATCCCTGACAGCTGTTTTTCTACAGCACTAAAAAAACTGCTGGGAGTAACAGTGTGAGCTCTCAGATTAGAGGGACTTCTCTCTCCTCTGTTGAGATAAAAAGTTTTAATTGCTTTTTTTGGGAGAGATCCTATTGTCCAATACGGTAGTCCAGGTACAATAACCAGGATATTTTAATTTAAAGACATAAAAGGAGGAAGACTGTTGCCTACCACACAGACATAAAAAAGACAATTTCACGTCTGGATGATTGACTCCAATTTACAACAATCTTGTAACAATAATCATTTCAATAATGTGGCTTGCCAAGGGTTTTAGGGCAGCTAACTGAATTATAGCAAATCTTTACAATTACAACGTTTGTAACGAACGCAGTTAGTGAAGCCTCAGCAGCCTTCCCTTATCATTTACCATTGATTGATTGCTCATTGGAGGAGGAGGCTACCCTTCAGCAAAGAGCAGCAGAGCAGCACACAGGCCAGCCAAGCCTCCTGCAGCTTGAAAGAGATGGGGCTGCAGGAGTGGAGGGCACAGGTAATGGTGCAGAGGCTCCTTATGCCTGTCTTCATCATTTTTGCTAAAGACTGCCTGGATTTATTTATTCTTGCTCTGGCTTCTTTTCTTCCATCACCCCTAAGCATCTCTGTGCACCTAGAGAAGAAGCAGCCAGTTGTGTTGCTGCACCTTTGCACAGGGCTTCATTGGGAAGCAAGACTGCTGCTGGCAGAGGGCAAGGGACAAGCTGGCCTGTGAGGCCTAGTTGCGGGGGTTATTTTGTGGCATAAAAACACCACAGCAAGGGAAAAGGACAAGCCTGCCATTTCCTGCCACCCTGGGCTCACTGAAGATCCCATTAAGGAAGTACTTAAACTACTATTTTCCCTCTACATCCTATATACCTGCACATTACCTTGCTAAAGAGCAAGAGCAGGGGTGCTGCGTGCTCATGGACTCTGTGTTTCAGGGAGAGCATGGGGCTGCGCATTTACTTCTCCCTTCTGCTTCTCTATGGTTGTGTTGCCAGCAAACACATGGACATGGGTCATGTCCTCCCCAGGCTGCCAGGAGGTTGGAGGAGATAGTTCCTTACCTGACTCAGGTGATGCCCCTTCACGCCGCATTGACACTACCTGAAGGGGAAAACAACCCTGGCTAAGATTCAGGGAGGCATGCAAATTACATCCTTTGGATGTAACTTAATTTTTTCCGTTTGTAGAAGTAAGCATCCCACAGCAAGTCCATGTCTTTCCAAGCTCAGTCAATTGCAGTTCATTATCAGAAGAGGAAAACAAAAAAGAGCCCAGAAACACATTTTGTCCATGCCCAAAGTCATCACAAGAGACTCAAATGGCTCTTCCTTCCTGTCCTCCACCATCCTAACAAGCTGGATAGTCAACATCCTGATCACGAGGCCAAGCCTCCTCTGTAGCGCCCAGCACTCATGGGTGGCCAGCCTTGGCCAGTGTTCCTCACTCAGGCTGTTCACCAAGACTCTTCTGAGCACACAGGCAAGATCTAATGTTGAAGTCATCAAACCAAATATGTATATGTATGTTGTTGATATCCACAGTGGAACTTGTTGTTGAGGTTCTTTCGTAGTCCTCAGAGATAAATAACTGCTTTGTCTTGTTCAGAGGTGACTTCTAAAACAGTTGAGAAATATTGTTCCCATGAACTGCCTGTTTCTCGAGGTTGCCATATAGTGAGCCCAGGTGTGACTGGGGCTGGAGTCAATACTTGCAGTGTGGCACAGTTAAATGATGTGAAACTCCATCTAAGCATCCAAAATAAGTCCCTTGTCTGACACCCAAATATCTGCTCAGACAATGTACTATAAGGTACATGCCTGGCACCTTGCAGCTGCCCTGGGTAGCTTTTGCAGGTATACAAATTAGCTTGGGTACAAATGGACAGCGTGACGTTACTGCAGCAATAAATCACACTCTGGGCTTAACATGTCTGGAGTACACATGTTAATGTTGACTTCTGCAAGCAGCTAGTGAGAGCATAGGTTATAGTAGCCACAGATTCACATTACAAAGGTCAACCATCTTTTGGCTTGATGTTCAGCAGTTCTAGCAGCAGCCAGTAAGCACACATATACTCTCAGTTGGTTTTCTTTATTAGCCTACTGTCAATAGGAAGTTTTAATACCAATGATGGTCATGTGTAACTGTGTTTGAAACTTCTAAAACTGTCAGTTGTCACCACATAAATAAATAAGCAGGAATCAAAGCCAGCTGCAACCTGAGTAGGCTTTAGGGAGCCCCCTGTAGTAGTATTACACCAGGTCATCTCTGTGCATTTGTGCTTAAAAGCACAAGTTATCTCCTTTTGAAGTCAATGAGATTTTCTAATTTAGCAGTGGAAAATCATCTTTTTCATTACCAGCAATGAGAGCCAGTGGTTCAAAAATTCCTGGTATGCTGAGATCATCTGCTGATAAGTAGTCTTTCACTCTTCTTTTGTGTTGTTTTATCTCCTGATTGTCTCTGACAGCTTCCTCTCATTCTGATACTGAATATTTCCTGGGAAAGCAGGCATCTTTTTCTTCTAGGTTTCTGCAGCACCTGACATGGTAATAATGATAATAATAAGGATTCATATATTTCCAAAGGAGATACATGTTGACATAGCAGATTTTAACAAAGTGAAGAAATCAACATCCTCCTGTAAGGAGCACAGCTAAAAGACCCGAGTGCTTGTAGCTCCCAGCTTCAGGACTTGCTTTCCAACTTTGCAGTTATTGATGATTATAAGCCTGAGATATCTACTGTGCTGCTCTGGTTTCTTTGCCAGGGAGAGTTACAACTAATCAGTCAGAGAAACCAAAAGCTCACCTTAAAACTTTTCTACCCTCATGACTTAACTCCCATCGTTCTTGGCAGACAACACTCCTCATACTCAGTCTGCAAAGAAAGCTTGGTTTTCTTAATGTCAGTACAATGAGCCAAGGTAGTTGTGCATTGTGCAGATGTACAGGACCCTCAATAGAGAGAACAAAAAGCGCCCTCACATTTGTATATGTTACATAACTACGGAAAAAAAACAAAAATACATTCCCAATAAAAAATTATGAGGACTTTTGTATTTACATTATTCAAATCTGAGTTTGATTTAAACCTCAAGCTCAAGGTAGATTTCTTCCACAGCATGGCCTACATTCATGATATTGAATATATAACTATATATACAACTGAATATATAACTGTGCTGAACAAAGGCGAAAATCAGCAAAGACCTACCACTGAATCTCCTGACACAATTAACCTTGCTCCTGGGTGGTGCCATAATTTACTTCTCCTCCTTATTAAATGCAGAAGCACTTAGTCCATTGCTTCTAGCCCTGAGCTTAGCAAACTACCAGCTGAGCCTTTTCTTAACCCCATCACAGGAACAATAAGGAAGCAGTGTGAGCTTCTACTGCAGCCCACACCCTCCTCTTCCCCATGGTGTACACACATTTTGAAGAGAAGGTGGAGCCTACGCAGGGTGTGCTCTCAGAAGCAGAACCAACACTACTAGCTGCCCTGTCCTAATCACAATTGTATTTTGTTTCACTGGTTTGGTGTGGAGTATACTTCAGTTACCAGAAGAGAAGCTATGTGTTTATGACTCCATTAGGAAAAAATCAAAACTCCATTTCTAGAAGCGAAAAAAATTTAAAAACCTTGTTCCCTGCCATTCTCCCTGTTAAAAACAGCTGCATTGTTTCAACCATTTCTGCTAAGAGAAATCAGACTTCATACTAAAATGGGCAGAAACCCCACCAGGTTTTTCTTGCTGGTAAACCCTCAGCAAGCTGAAGGAAGAAAAATTTCATTTCTTTCAAGAATTCGATGCATGCTGCACACGTGTGGGGGGGTCACTGGGTGGGGGCACTTGCTGTGAAGGAGAGTACAGTATAGCTGCCAGATGAATCAGTAAAGGCAATCCCTGCAGGTGACCAAGTAGAACGCAGGCAGTGAAATCGCTAGACCTTTTTTTGTCCCTGGCAGAATAAGGGTCTTATCTACTCCAGGGAAAATGAGCAGAAATGCTAGCATTTTCCCCAGCCTGATCCCATACAGAAACAGGGGTTAGGCCAATCCTACTCTTAAAATACCAAATTGAGATAGTACTAAGCTAAAAAGTCTCTGATCTCTCTTTAGAAAAGAGGAGTTCTCAACAACCTAGCTACCCAGAGGTTAACACAAGCCAGGAGCCAATGCCAGAGGGTGCAGGGGGTAAAAAACAAGAGTCAGGGCAAGGACTTTCTCCAGCAGTGCCTTGGGCATGGATTTTGCATTAGAAATGCAGAGCTGAGGATTTGTTCTTGAACTGAGGGTTGGGTTTTTGTTTGGTTTTTTGTTTTGTTTTTGTTTTTAATTAGCCATGATTTTGTGACTGAGCTATGGCATCCCACCTGGAAAACAGAGACAAGGTTGTTCTGCCCTGTGGCTTGGGCACCAGCTCTTCTGGCCAGCCGACATGGATGTTCAGACACTGCAACAGGTTGTATTTTTATGTTGATTATGCTTGGATAGCTGAAAAGTAAGCCAGTTGTTTCCAACCAGGAGCTGTAATATACCAGCACATCAACCTGGTAAAAGAATTTCTTTATCAGCTCTCAAGAGTGTCAAAATGACCTGAAATAATTTGGGAAAGATCACCTTCCTTCATTGGATGGATTTTTCTTTTTTTTTCGCCACAAGGGAAATATGAGCCCTGATAATTGACAAAGAAGGTAGGAAAGGGATTCAAAGGCAATGAAAAAAGCAAGTCTCTTTTTTTAAGTGATGCCATCAAACATTACAAGCCTTGCCACTTTTCTCTCCCTTGGTGAATACTGGCTTCAGAGACAGCTGCCCACACACCTGCCTAAGAAGCAGCTGTGGTAGCTCCACACAATTCTTTTAGTGTATTATCACCTCCCACCATTGACAAAGTTACCTATTTGTTCAATATGTTCAGGGGAAAGGTCGAAATATGCCCAAACTACATGCAAAATGATCTTCAGAACTTCTGTACGTGTCAGAAGGGTCTTTTTACCCAGCAGGCTGCATTTTTCAATACCAAGAGTATTTTAACACAAGAAATTCAGTTTAGATCTCCTATACATAAAAAAGAATGCTCCAGGATGAAAGCTCATTAAACACCTCAAGTATCACTTTTCTAATTCTCTGGTTTTCCTATGCATATTTTTCTCAGCCCCATATTGAAACAACTTGAAGAAAATATAAAAGTACTTTTTATTCCTTTTTCAAAGAGAAATCCCTGATCTACAAAGCATGAAAATATTTTTATACGATTCTTCTACCAGCTTGCATATTCATCAGATTTTGAAAACTTTTGTACCACTTGGTGATTTTCTTTTTGCTGTAAGAGAAGCATTCAAGAAAAAACATCCCAACAGCCAAGTTTAAAATCTCCCCCTGCCCATTCTGTCAACGTACTGATTTTCAACATTTGCTTATGATCAATAATACTGAAAACAGAGAAAACAGAGAGTAACTCCTAAGAGACCTTTCTTTTTTCTAGTGCAATGGAAGACGTGGAAGTATTTGACTTTATCCCATACTCCACTGAAAAAAAAAGAAAACAGTAAAATGAGGCTGACTAGGTTTTCCCCCAAGACCATTGAAGAAACTATATTCAAAGTCTTGATAGAGCATTTTGGCTATTTGTTGTACTATTTCATGTGACCCACAAGAGGCTTGTCTCTCCCAAGCTGTTTATCATATCCTGCTTATTTGTGTGCCTCTGCAGGCATGATCTCTGCTTTATATCCACTTGGGCCTTTTCAGAGATGTGGTCTCCACAGGACCCCTTCTCAAACACTCAGCTCCCCAACCTGTGCCTCTTCAGGGGTTAGAAGTGAATAATTCTCCCACCTAATCCCAGATTAGGTAGCCAGATGTCATACAATCAGTGGAAAAAGAATCCAATATTCATTATGGAAACCAATAGACAGCTATGTGAGCATGAGTGATGACTCTGGGGCTGAGATAGCTTTTGTGTTCAGAACTCGCAGCTCCCTCTTAGAAGTTGTTGTTCAGAATTTCAACACAGGTGCCAGTTATGACAGACAGTCAAACAGTTGACCTCTACAACTCCACATTTTGTAGCTGATCACAATGCAGTCAAATGGGTAATAAGTTTTGGTCACATCAGCCTGGGCTGAATTTAAGGCCTTAAAACAGACTTGAGAACAGAAAGGCTGTTTTCCGTTATTAAAGTCATAAGGATTGTTCGAAAATATATTGGCACTAAGCAGTAGGCTAATAGCAGCTTTTTATCTTTGTGTTTTCGTTTCTGAATATTTAGCCTGATCTGTAATATCAAGCTAATGAAGGATATGTTTGTAACAATGACATGAAATTAAGTATTGTTATTATTATTAACTCAGAATTTCTTATATAGAGCTTGCATTATAACTGTCTAGCCTTACAGTTTAGTTCTAAGTTTCAGAGAGTAGATCTTGGAGCAGTATTGAAGATATTCTTAAAATTAGTTCCCTGTAAGACAAATAAATGCTATGAAATTACATTTTGTGCAATAAAAAAAAGCAAGAAATGGTCAAATTAACATCAGGAATTGCCAAATGGGTTCATCCCTTATAGTTGGCACCTCTGTCGAAGCATTGTGAAGAGGAGTCATGCACTAATATATACTCTTTGTGTAAACAGCTTTATATTTATCTGCAGAGGTAACTCTAACCCAAAAGTCAATACCAGAAGCCAAAGAGGATGATTAAAAGACTAAAGTTTTTAGATACCAAGGCAATAGGAACTCTTGTAAATTTTTGAGGCGAGCAAACAAAAGAATCAGAAGCTAAAAATAGGAATCTGTCAATATGCTTCTTTGGGAGATCCTCTATCCTATCACAACCAGCAGCAGGAGTGAAAAGCTCATTACTGTTTACTGGTTACAAAATGCAAAACAAAGTTTCAGAATTAAATCCAACAGCTTTAAGGCCACATTTCTTCATCCTTCTGCATGTTTTAAGTCAGGCATTGGTGATGCTGCTACATGGGTACAGCATACCTTAAACTCTTTCCTTAATCCAGCCGTAGATCCACAGTGCCTTTGATAGGCAGGCATCTGCCACAGGCTGGGGCCATAAAATACTAGGTACAGAAAGTGAGCACACCCTTAGAGAAACTCAGTCCTTAAGTAAATTGTTGCGTGTAAATTTTTATCCCCAGTTCTAAGGATTACTAATTTCAAACATTTTCTAAAACAGATTCTGTCATTTATGTGATAACAGAAATAAACACCAAACCAAAACAGAAAGATTTTAAAACATGTAAATCTGATACACTAATAACCTTCTTCAAACTCCATCCTCAAATTCCATGCTTCCATACTTATCCTTGTGTTGTACTGCAGCAGCAAAGCTGCTTCCATACTTATCCTTGTGGTATTCCTACTTCCTCTGAATATCTGCTCTTAAGTGGAGGCTTCTTGCAAAAACATTTCACCTTCTCATGGAGGTTAGTGGGAACTCTGTGATCAGCCTCCAATAAGAGTGAATCCCACCAAGAACTAGCATCCCTGGTAAGGCAATGCTGGAATGAAAGACAAAAGTAAAATGAAGTAAGTGGCCTGACTGATTGCATGGGAAATGGTCTCCATGGAATATAAATTCAATGTCACTGATGTGGTATCATCACATTAATAGCGGGGGAGATATTCACAGAATCACTATGGTTGGAAAGGACCTTTAAGATCACCAAGTCCAACCATTATCTGTCTCTACCAGGCCCACTTCTACACCATATCCTTGAGCACCCTATCTAGGCAGCTTTTAAATACATCCAGAGGTGGTGATTCAACTGCTTCCCTGGGCAGTCTGTTCGAGTCCTTGATAACCCTTTCAGTGTAGAAAGTTTTCCTAATGTCTAACCTCCCCTGGCGTAACAATGTCATTTCTTCTTGTCCTGTCAGTTGCAGCTTGTAAGAAGAGACCAACACCCACCTCCCTACAACCTCTTTTCAGGTAGTTGTAGAGAGCGATAAGNGGGGGACTTATGTCCCCCTCCCCTCCCAAATGGGAGAGGAAGGGAATGAGAGAGAGGCTTCTGGATTAGAAAAGAAAACAAAAACAGCTTTAATGAAGATAATAAGAATAAAATGGGATATATATACAAATATATACAAAACCAGTATCAAATCCAACCTCCCACTGATGGCAATTATGTCACCATCACCTCTGTTGCTTTGGAGCAGGCACCAGGAAAGTCCCAGACTCAGCTCAGCAGCAGACAGGAACTGGGCTCAGGAGCTGGGTTCAGGAACACACAAATTGGGATCAAAGTAGGCTAAAGCAAAGGGTAGGGTCCAGAAGGCAAGAAAAGGCCCCAAGGGAAGTGAAGGGCCAAAGGAAGGGTCGAGACCCTCATGATCCCTCAGCTTTATACTGAATATGACGTTTACAAGATGGAATCCCTCGTTAGTCAGTTTAAGGTCACCTGTCCTGGCTGCTTCTCCCTGCTTGTGTGGCCTTTCACTTTCTGCAGCCCCCAATGTGGTACACAAGTTAGCAGTGACCTTGGTTAGCAGTGTCCTTGGTAGTAACTCTAAACACCAAGCGTTATCACTGCTAGAAGCAGCCACTGTCTGCAAAAACATGCTGGTAATTTCAGAAATTGCAATTATTTAGCAGAGTCTCGGCTGAAAAGTAAAAATCACTAAACAGAATTGGTTTGGTTCTAACTCAAACCAGGACAAAGACTTACCCTCAAGACCCTTCACCAGCTTTGTTGCCCTTCTCTGCACCCTCTCCAGAACCTCAATGTCTCCCTTGTACTGTGGTGCCCAAAACTGAACACAGTACTCAAGATGCAGCCTCACCAGCGCTTAGTACAGTGGGATGATCTTGTCGCACTACAAAGTTTAGCAGGCTGGCAGGACAGTACAATGATGTTTGAATTTCAGAAACCAGTGGCTAAAACCAAGAGACGAAAGAAGTTGCACACAGGTTATGCCAAGAGTATCTGTCATTTCAGACACATCTTTACAGGAACCATTTGTGCAAACTACTGTGACGAGCTAAGGCTTTTTGAACTGAAGAGAACATTTTAACAGACGTTAATTTAAGGAACACAGATTCCTGAAAATTAAAGATTCTTTTTCTCTTAGATGCAGGAAAGTTTGCTGGATAACTAAGCCAGAAAGCAAAGCTGATAGTATCTTTAAGAAAAGTCATGCAATACATTCACATGTATGAAAAAAAATCAAAGTAAGAGTTGTTACCTTGCCAAAGCAATGCACCCATTCTGCTGCCTCAGAGCAGGAAGGCAGTGGCTGTGCAACAACCTTCAGCTCCCCACTGCCAGCAATGGAACTACCTTCATTGTGTTGTTCTGCAGCATCTGGGGGTGGTTTTACTTGTTGCTTTCCAGAGAAAAGACAGACAGACAGACAGACAGACAGACAGAAATATATATGTAAGAGCACCTCACAGAAACAAGAAACCACTTAGGAGCTCTGCGAAGAATGCCAACTCTCCCCCTGAGGTGTGGAAAACAGTGGCAATGGTAGACAGGACAAATTACATATAGGTGACACTGTTAAAGTAGATTGCTCTTTAATCGTCTGCCCTGGGCAAATATTACCATCTTTTTCCATTCTTCATTCTGCTTCTCCCCCAGATCCCTGATACTAATGTAAAGTTTCATTTTTCAACTATTAATAAACTGGTAATGTTATAAAAACCTTACATCTGGTTGAATAATATCAAATTAACAGCCTAACCACTGATCAAATTTATTTCTATGTAAAGGAAAAATATTGCTTTTTATATCAGTGGCACTGTATTAAGTTAAACTTGGAGAAGATCAGAGTCATTCTCAAGATTACTGTCTAGGATAAAGCTTTTTCCTTTCCTGTTCATTCATCTTCAGTCTGAGGCCAGATTAATTTTTGAGAACCATATTGCTTAAAGGGTAAGCTACAGGTGAATTTTCAGTTTGGTTGAAAGCTGAATTCTAAGGTGATGCAATCAAGCAACAGCAAAATACAAGTTGTTTTTTGCAACTTCTTTCCAAGATGTTTAGATGGGTTTAAGAGTGCTTCACACCAATTTATCTTAAGAAGCAAACAGCTTGCACACCTTTTTACAAGGTTTGTCCTCAGCTAGAGGTTACAATCCATCAGCTGATATGCAGGAATTAACTCAACTGCCCACACTTAGTCCTTTAAGCACAAAGGAGCAGCAGCTTCACAAACAAGTCCAGCCTGAACATGAGCACCTGTCTGACATTGACTGGAGTCAATTTCTTTCTCATTCGACCCACAAATACCTATACAGGCTTTGGGGCTTCTTGACCAAATCAAATATAAACTGATTCAAGTCGCATCGATACAATTTACTAAGTCCCCTGGCTCTTACCATGCTGTACATCCTTGGCCTTGGTATTTTGCCCATTATCTCAATGCAGATTTAAATACCCTCCTGTTAACCAAGATATATGTGCTCTGCCTCACCGTGAGTCTCCCAGAAATCCTTACCTCTGCTTTGTTCGGGCCTGATCCTGGACCCACTATGCAATTCTCTCTGCTCCCATGGGTGTGGTGTCTGGTATCAGTGGGAGCACAGAGCAGCTTGCAGGATCCATCTCTGAAGTCCTGATTATGATGGATACTGAAAGACCCATGCTTCCACCAGCAGCACCACAGTTCCATGCTGCCCAGTTCCATGCTTCTCCAGACTTCAGAGGGAAGACACATGGCTGCTTTACATTTTCAGTGTATATCTACAACTCCTTTCCTACAGTTATACTTTTCCCTTGCTCCATGCCTAAAATCAAGGCTTCACTTGCGTGCTGAGTTTCAGCATGCAGGAATGTCTTGTTACTCCTTCTTTGAATCTCTCTCCACTTAGTCCTACGACATTTTTCTTCAAACTATTCCTTTTCAGTCTGTAGCCGCTCGAGATGAGCATTCTTTAACGTCCTCACTCTGGCCTCTAATTTTCTCATCACAACAACTTTATTTTCTGCACAGCTGCTGCTGTTCCACCAGGATCCTCGTTTCTCTCTCGGTCTGGCTGTTGGAGGCTGCAGGTGTGCTCCAGCTCCTCAATTTCTGACTGTCTGTGCTGATGGATGGCCCCAAACTTCCTGGGGATTCCTCACATTCAGGTGTGCCCCTCACTTGTCAAAGAGGCATTTCTGCAGCCTGTACCAGCCATAAGAGCACAAAAAAAAAGGGCTATTTTAACCACAGGGGTTTTGGGAAGCCTACCTTTATTTAAATTTCCTGGAACTCAATCACGGCAATGCTGCTAACTTATAGTACCCCAGTTCTAAGTCTGTCTGGCTTTTACTACATATCCTTCCCTGCGCCTGGCTGTTAAGTATTTGAGGAGACCTTGTGTAAAACCCACCCAGTGCCCCACTGAATCGCAGGTATGCTGGCTAGAGCTTGTCTCCAAGAGAGAAGATAATCCTTGTGTGTTTCAACAAGGAGATCTCCCCCATCTCCTCAGTACCCCAGCCTTACGCCTGCTGCTGGATTCCACAGGAGCAAGCAAGCATTTGGGATCAGTGTTTCCACTTGGGTGGAACAGTTTGCCAGTCAGCCTGAAACCCTTCAGAGACCTAGACCAGCATTCTGCAAAGAAAGAATGAGCTTAATAAAACAGTCTTGGAGAAAATTTATAAAAATGAAAAGGAAGCACTCTTTCTCAGCTAACTGCACTCTGGCTTGGCTCCAGTTGCTGCTCTCTTTATTTCATCCAGCTGAAGTGCTGTCAGGGCCTGTCTCAGCTCCAAGAGCTACAGTTAGAGCCTTAAGAGCCTGGAAAGCCTGAGCAGTTAATGTTGAACTCAAACACCCTTATTACTTTCCAGCTCCTTAGGCAAGACGCAAACCAGGATGCTGCCCTGTGGATGCTCCCATTCCTACAGACCCCTTCTCTCTTTGCGGGTTGTTTGGGTGCAGACTCATATGGAGTGTTACCTGCAGCTGCTAACTCATTTTTTAAATCAAGAGATGCATTTTTATCATGTAACTTGCGGGATTGTTACCTCTTATGACCTGTCTTTTGCAATGTGGATGTACACTGGGCACAGTCTGGTATCATCATTTGTGTGGCCAGTGAACCCCAGACTTTCCTGAACATGAACACAAAGAATAACAAACCGTGTTAGTCCTTTTCCCTGCAAGCAGCCCATGTACTCAGTGTGGATGAAATGCTCTCTGCACTCCATCCAGCAGGGTAACATTTAATCCTAAATCCACTGTGATGAAACATCTCTGCTGCCAAAGAGGGTGTGTCTACCTTCCCTCTCCCCGGCAACACTTTCCCATGCCTTTCACTATAGCCAGCATTTGATCTAACCACATGAGCATCCAACTCAGGCCAAACAGCTCTTCAGTGTACGTTTTCCTTGCTGAACTCCCTGAACCAGCACATTGTGGAGTGGAGCACATAGCAGTGCTGGTGCAAATGAAGCAAGTCAGTCTTGACCTTTGAAGGAGGGAAGCATAGTGGGGCTACTCTTTTCAGCAGCAGCCCACCGTTAGGTCAGCTTAAGCATCCATTTCATGCTCAGTCCTTACAACCTGAAAGCTACACTTTATACAGACACGTAAAATTACTATTATGTGCAAATAAATATGTACAAATAAAAGATGTGACTGGAGACATGACTAACAGCAGGGACTAAGAGCAGGAGGGTGAGGGCCAAGTTCCTAACTTGACTGACTAAATACTGGTGCCAGGCTTTAACACCCTCATTGCTGAGTCCATGGAGATTTGGTATGCCAGCGCTAAAGGCTTGCAAATCTTTAGCACCCACACAGGTTAGGCAGTTATTTATTTTCCATACTAAATGTTGAATTGGGCAATTCCTTTGAAGATTAACTCCTTTGAGGCTCATCTTCTTTCTGTCACACCATGATGTCACGTTACCATTCAACACGGCTTGCCTGAAAGCTGCAGTGGGACTGCATCCTCCAAGGATCTGCTGCAAATGCAGGTAGGAGCAACACTCAAATCTATTTCAGACTACAGGTTTGTAAACCCACACATGGCAGTTGTTAAAACAGGCAATGAACCATCTCCTGTGCCTGACTTCAGTGGTTTCATGTTTGCTTTTGGTGAGAACAGCAAGGGCTTTCTCGAGGAGATGTTCTGTCATTTTTGTTACAGCATTTGATAAGAAGCAAGAAGTAAATGTCACTTGTATCATCATTTACCAGCCAGCTGAAACTCAGCTTGATACTTTAGGACTTCCACTTCTACGTGCTTGTTGCTCGACTATTTCAACAATTCAGATAAGCTGGAAAAATGCAGCAAGGACACACACCAGCCTTTTGGTAATGAAGTCACTTCAAACTACTTGATGATATATGGAGAGCAGCAGCTATATCTAGCAATGGCTTAAGCTGAAAGCTAACACCGGTGATGAAGACCTCTACTCACCATAGTATATCAAGTTTAAAAGTAGGCCTGAAAGGTGCTGGGAAGCCAGTGAGTAAAATGTTGGCACTGTACTTTAAGAACCATGATTGGAGTGGAAGATGTTGCCTTAATAAAATATGCTTTGTACCTACTCTTCGTAAATCACAAAGAAACCGACAACCTATACAGGAGAGGAAGGCTAGAGCTCAGCTTGCAAGCAGACTGAATTACTTCTCACTACAGATTTGAGGTTATTGGCAGACAGCCCATATTGCCATTTAGTCCTCATAGCAAGCATGTTTTAAAAAATATTTTCCATATAGACAGACATACTGTAGCCACTGAAACTCCAGAGAGCTACCGTACAGGCCCTTCTGCCCTTTGGAGGCTTCAGTTTGATTTCCAGGTAATACAAATCAAAACTGAAATTGCAATAATATCTGTACTAAAAAATTGTTATTTGCCATGTGGAGGACTAGCAAAGAGAAGGGCGAAATGTTCCCAGAGAATGAGAAGAAATACACTGTTTTCTTTCCTCCCAAAAGCTACAAGTATGTCCCCATCTTGGAAGAAGAGGAACATTTCTGACAAAGTACCATGCCCTGACCCTGCTGGGGCCCAGAGGTTTTGTCACAGGCAGTAATAACACTCAGACTCCACAGTCATTGTATCTACATTCACATGGACAAGGCAAGAGTTTGAAATTGCACAATCATCATTCAACACTGCCATATAATAGCCTGCTAAATCTCGATAGCAGCCAGTGACCAGTTGCATTTCCAGAATGGCATCTCTGTTCTTCCCCACTGCTCTTGCAAGTACCAATCTATAACTGTGAATTTGTATGTTCAGAAGAAGTCAACAAACTGGAAAGGTAGGCACACCTTCACCCATGGTAGGGCTGTAAGTAAAAAAATGAGTAAACTTGCTTGTATGATATTTGGGAGAAACACATAAACACTGAAAAACCCAAATAACAGGGGGATGAACTCAGCCTACCCTCAGAAAGGTCACTGCTTGTTGTTTGCTGGCTGTTACTCATTTTTGTAAAAGCAATGTATAGAAAAGGCCTAAATCATCAGTCCTTCTCTAGGCCAAATGGGCACAAAGAGGGGTGAGCATTTGCAGGACTGACCCACCCATGGCACTGGGTCAGACAGTGTCTAAAAACAAGGCAGCCAGAATGGCAAAAAGCTAGGGCCAACTCTGTTACCTCTCACAGTCCCAAAATTTGCTTTGAATAGCAACCACCAGGTCTTTATCAGAATAATACCTTCAGCTGTAACTGGGGAAATGCTAGGCAGAAAAAAATTGATAATTGTAATGTTTGCTTATAGTTGATTACTATATATCTCCTTGTCCTTCTCCTTTTTATATTTTAGACAAGAACATCCTCATATTTAAATTCCTGTCAGGTTGCTACTGAAACAACCAATGAAACACTCTCAAAAAAAAAAAAACCACAATCAAAAAATACAGATTTACTCATTAAGATATCTTCTTTACCTTTCTCTTCAGGGAGCAGGAGTTCCTTATGGCCTGTGCAGATATGCTCACCTATGAGGTATTTTTAGCAATGTTTTGTGGCTTCATATTAATCCCCCTTTAGAGAGACCCTCAGGCTATTGCTTTTTTACTCAATCAAAATAGAATTGCACCTTCCGGGTGACTAATTGATGCAAATTATACTGACATAGCTGGTGATTTTCCTCCTTTAAATTAGCAACCATTTCACTGCAAAAGTCATTTAAAAAAGAGAAGAACTAAGTAAATAAAAATGCTATTTGTTGTGTTGTTGGATAGGCTGAATCCACTAATGCCTTTAAAGTACTTTTTAAACTATTTTCTTTTAATCAGCTCAGCCAAAATTCAAAGGCTGTTTTAACATTACTGTGTCATTGTCTGGTTGTGCCTAATTTGAAACTGTGGCTGTACAAGAACTTGCAGAGTTGCAAGGACTACGGAGGTATCAGTACTCAGGATGGGGGAGGGGGAGGGAAGGAGAGAGGTAGTGATGGAAGGAGATAAGGTTTTTTATTACAGAACCATGACATATCCACATTCAGCTCTAGGATTAGTCAGAACTTCCTTGCCTTCTTGCATTTTTTTCCATTTCATTAACAGACTCCATTTCAAAACCCACAAGTTCAGTGAGAAGAGCCAGAAAAATGTATCTGTTCTAACAACTATTTTCTCCTGACTGTCCCAAACTACCCTCTTTTCAGTTTGCCAAATAGACTTTTAGCAATAGCTTCTTTATCCCACCTTTCCCCCAACCAACCCCATTATTTCCAAAGCCATTTTGGCAGCCATTTGAATTTTTATAAAGGTCATGAATGAAGAGCCTTGACCCTCTGTTGTGCCAGTTCAGACATCATCATTTTACGCTGCCATCAGTTGCCCAATCACAGAGGCCAACACTGAACTCAGCAACAGCCCCTCAGAAGTCTCCTTTCAAACAGTCCTACCACAGGTTCCAGTGAGTCCAGGTCCTCCACTGCCCACTTTGGTGCCAGCATCATCTGCTGGACATAACGGACAGAGATGGCTCCCTCAGTGGCCCTTCACATGGAAGGACACCACCCAGAGAGCTCAGCAAGGTGCAACAGCCCCAACAGAAGCCACACCCAACAGAAAGCTCCTTCAACTCATTGGCTCCTGCTTGATATAATCCTGGCCTCACCCACCACCCCAGCCACAACCACCTGGGTGAAGGCAGAGCCACAGAGACACAGGTGGGCCAGGTTCTGCCTCTGGAACGTGATTCCGTTGGGGAAAATGAAACATTCTACTAGGTTGTGACTCATTCACAGGTCAGCTCAACTTGGAGCCCACAACTCAGTCCCCAGCACTTCACCATCTCCAGCCCTTTTCACAGCACAAACTGTAGGTCAGCACTGAACAGTAACCAGAATTTATAGCACAAAAGTGAGATGCTTAGGAAACCTGTAAATGAAGCATTTAAGATGGCATACAGTTCCTCATCTACAGCCTTGTGTAGGAAGACTGCAGTAGAGACAGGTCCAGCCCAGTGCAACAAGCTGTGCCACTACCACAGATGCCCTGAACAGCTGTGGGTGAAAGCCCCTGTCACCTGCTCTCTGACAGTGCAAGGGCTAATTGTGAGCATGGCCTCAGGGTGGGAAGGCATCGAGGATTTCTGTCCTAGGGCATCTGCAGGAGCAGTGGAGGGTAAGGTTCCAAGTTGAGGAATGCTTCTCATGCTCATGTTTCTCATGCCAATTCATGGTCTAAAGAAGATGGCAAGTCCTCCAGCGTTGTCTAAAATAGCTGGAACATGTAGACATCTACTTCAAACAAAGCACCTAGGGTGCTCATGGGCACTTCTTTTGGAAAACTGTCTTCACTCTTTCCTTACCCAAAACCTTTTCCCTTTGAAGTTCACACATTGCACGCCACATTAGAGCATTCTCTAATCTAATGTTAGCAGGAGAAAAAAAAAAATCTCATGATGCAACTATGATTCCCCTAGAAAAACAGGTAGTCTCATAACTGTAACCTTCCTCTTCACCAGACTCATGTTGTCCCCCATACGCTCTTAGTTCTTTAATCTTAGTAATAGACTTGTGACTAACATAGCATTTTAAGAGCTTTGGAGCAGGGATCACAGCATTTTCCTGGAGCTAGGATGTGATTACAACATTCAAAGATGTGATACATCAATAAAAATAAATTAATCTGCTACAACACAAGAAATATCTTGAAGCATATTTGTTAATTCCTCTGGGATTATATGAACTGTTCAGATCCTTAGAAATTTCTTCTGCTGTGCTGTAATTTATGCTACTGTGCTAAGGAGACTAGACCTGTTACCAGCCTGCTTATCTAGCTATGAACAGGTCAAGGATTAAGTGTTATCAGCGTATTAATAGACTTGCCTGGGGAGAGCAAGAGTAAATACATCATCAATAAAGGTAACTTTGCTAAAATTAAAAATTGTTGAGTTTCTAAAGTCCATTTCAGAGTATGTTGAGTACATTGATTCTCAGCATAGTGTACCTCTGAAGAGAGACTTCCAAAGTGAAATTCTGCCATGGAATGAGAGCACAGGGCATCTGCAGGAAACCCACTCTGTTGAAGAGCCTATGGGCAGCTAGGCCAGATTATTCCCTCTCCATAGAGGGTAGCAGAGTGGGAGCCTGTGCTTAACAGCAGAGAAGCCAAGAAGGTGTGCAGTGTCAGAGTCTATTTACCCCTCGGACGTTCCTGGGATTTGGTGGCAAGAGATCAAACAGGAGTGCTCATCGAAGGTCCTGCAAGGGGATTTCCACCAGAGTTCCATGGATATCAAGATCTCTATGGCTTTAGAAATTATTTACATTGTATTGTTTGAAGTCTTACCTGCTCTGTTGTCTGAGAACAAAGGCAGTCCCCCCCCAAGATGCTGCTTGGCCTCTTGTGACCATGTTGCAGAGTACACATTGTTGCCACCTGTGACCACCCATGTTTGGATTCCAAATCTCAGAGGGACAGCTGTAATCAGTGCTTCATCAGGCTGTTGTTCTGTTTACCGCCTCTTTATAGGTGACAATTTGTGCCTGATCTATATACTCTGTGCTTTGTGCTTTTATAACTGTGTTGCAAATTGATTGATTGCTGCAAACAGCTAAATATAGGGGTCTAGGGGTGGTTAATATTCAAGCATGCTGACTAGCCTCTTGGCTTTGTATCTATCTATGCAATTTCTCATGTCTTGCTCGTCGGGTACAAAAAGGCATTCGGAAGCAAAACTTTATTCCACTCAGAAAAAGGTTTGTTTAACCTGAATAGTGTCGCTTAATGCTGACACCGGAAAGTCAGAAACCTGCACATCAGCAGGTTTCTTTTATAATCTCTTGAGGTTCTACTTCAGCTGTTCTCTGCTTGAATGTCTATTTGCCTCATCACAAATGATTGCCGATTTATTGTCAAGGGTAAAATTACCTACTCTAAATCCCTGCTAACTACCTCACAAAAAATGATGACGAAAAAGACTAGGTGGGTTTTTTTGTTCCTTCAGGATTTTACTGGGCTAATATCCCTCAACCCTGAACTAAGGCTAGGGCAAATTATATCACAAAAAGCTATATTAGAGTAATATTAAGAATTTGAATTGAAGTTACAGGAGTGACAAATTTCAAAGATGAGTCTGAAGTCCCATCTAGCACCTTCTCCTTACTGCATACCGTAAACACAGATTTTACAAAATAAAAGTGTACTGACTACAGATGGGAGACCCATGAGCTATGTTAATACTAGCAAACCAAACAGGGCCATGGCCTGGGCTCAAACATCACCCATGAGTGTCCATAGTATTTACACATTAGCACATTCCCTGGTATGGTTTAGGTTCATATCTCTCAACACTCTGCTACGCAACATCTATGCATGGTCCAGAAGAAGCACCGAGCCATGGCTGCCCTTGTTCAGCTATATGGGCAAGGACACTCGCTCCCTGGGATAAGAAAGAGCACCAGTATGGGAGCAGGTAGTGCTACCTCACATTCCTCAGTGAGAAAGAGCTTGCTTCTATCTGTTTTACTTCCTAAAACCGGCATAGGTATTTAGTATTTTCATAACAATAAGCCCCAGGACAATACTTTAGTTTTTGCATCTAGATTTCTTTTCCTTTTTATCCCTTCTGTCATTTCTGCTATGGATTGAGCTGTATCCTCGGTGCATTCTTCCACTCCCCTTGGCATGTCAGGAAACTTAACTGAGTCTGACTGCACTCCGATGAAGCACAGCTCCTCAAGGGAACTGAACAACCCAAATAAAATTAAATGTAGGGATTAAGATGAATAGGGTAGGATGTGATTAACACAATCAATTAACACAAGTTCTCCTGTGTGAAATAAGACCTACCGCATCCATGGTAAATTCTCATTAAGTTACTCATTTTATCATGGATGAACATAGAGATAACCCACCACAGTCCCTTTTCATAACAGAGGTCCACAATACAGACAGAAACAAAAACGAGCATAGCCAAGTTCAGGCCTTCCTGGCCAGCACAGCTATGGCCAAGTGCTCTGGTAGACAAGGGGGCTGATTTGTCCTGTGACAGGGCCAGCAGCTGAGTTTGGGTACTCTCATTTCCAGACTTGGAGAGGCCTGTCTGCACAGGCTGAGCTAAGCATGTTTGTGTAAATCTGTGTGGGGAAGGGAGACGGGGAGGAAGAAACATGTAATCTCCTATTTTAAATATACTTCAGTTCCAGCATGAAGAGTCAGGTCAGCAAACACTGAGTACAGAGCAGCCAGAACCATGGCACAGTCCTTCGTCCAGATCTCTGCCTCCGGGAACTGAGGATGGCTGGCAGAGAAAGTGAGTTTTTGTCTTCAACATTTATCTGGTCTAGAGAGGACTAAAACAAACACTTTCCTAAGGCATTCACAGTCCTTCTCTGGAAGCAGGGGAACATGGAAGCGGAGGAATTTAGGAGTGACAAGAGGCAGCCTCAGACACCTTCCTGGCTGCCATCAGTCCCTGGAACCTTGCACTTCTCCATTGCCTTGTACAACTGCCCATCCTTCCTTCTAGACTGTTCCTCCAAACCCCTCATTTTGCTGTTGCCCCTGCTCTCAGCACCAGTTTTGCTTCCCTCTTCCCAGTCCTGGCTGTTCTAGTCTCCTCATCCAGCCATTTTTCCCCCGGAAGCCCCCAGTCCCATTTCAGCATATTGCTCCAGTGCTGCCTGTAGTGCTCAGCAGAGTGTGTATGTATGTGCCTACACACACACGCACCAGCTGTGTGCTGTTGTTCAGCAGCCTGCTTTAGATTAAATGCTTCCAAAATAGACAAAATGCATTTTCCCACTTTAATAAAAGCTAGAGAGATAATATTATTTTTTTTCCTCATTTACAAAAAGGTACAGTGGTGTTGCTCTGGGGCTTTTAAAATTATATGACAGTTATCTCCTTAATAGGTAATGCTCACTGTAATCACTGGCTCTTGAGGAGCCTTCACACACCCAAAGCAAAGCCTTCACACCCAGCAGACCCAAAATAAGCAAGGTCCTGCTTGCCTGAGTAAGGTTTGCTGCAGAGGTTGCCATCACAGGGCTGAGGCAACAGCAAGCACTGCATGAGCAGGACATGGGTTTTAGTCCCAATTGATGGGGGCCCTCTATAAGGGCCATTTCTGAGGTAAGACAGTCCCTTCCCAGCCAGCTGCTTTCCATCTCACAGTATTTCAACTATGTAAAATACAGAGATAACACTTACAATTAATGCCAGTTCCAGAGTTACTCACAGGTTTAGCCATATTTATCTCTGCAAATTGTGATCTTACTAAAACCTGAATGCATTAGGAAATACCTTGAGCACATGTTCTAATAGAACAAGTGTCTTCAGAAGGATTAAAGGGAGGTGAAAAGCCAGGTAAATACTCTTTCGTGAAAGCATGAGGAGATATCAAAGGAGGATGAAGTTGGTTTTCTGCTCCTTTTGTTTGTACAAAAGCTGTTTGGCATCTATATTGTATGTGTTTGTTTGTTTGGCAATAGCCTGCCATATGGCTTTTCTCTTTTCTTCCAACTGCATCTCTATGTTTTCTAAGCAGCATAAATCAGAATGACACGTAAAATAACAAGACTTTTGTCAAAAATTTATGTCCGTCTAGTGTTTTAAGATCATGTTGATGTGCCATGTACTTGTGTTTTGAAGAGAGTCTGGAGAAAAACAAATTCCCTTCCACCCCTCCAATGCACTGCTGTCCTACCCCCGTGCACAGCAGAACCCTATTTCTGTGCAGGTTTACCTTCTTCCTTTCACTCCCTTTCTTTCCAAAATGTCAGTCTTTTTAGTGCCTGTCCAAAACACCAAGCTTCTAATCTGCACAAAATGGACAGCTTAAAGCTGATATCAAAATCACACTCCTTCCTTTTTCATGCTTTGTTTGTTTGTTTTGATTGGTGCCATTTCCTTCAAAATAAGCCAACTTTGCTCTTACAGCCGTTCCTCCTTAGCAAAACAGCTTAAAATATTTACCTCAATGAAACCTGGACACCTGCCTTATTTCAATAATCTCTCAGTGCTTTGAGTGAAGCAGATGCTGTTGAGTCAGATCAAGAGAAACTGTACTGTTCTTAGTCATTTTTGTTATCTAGATTCTCCTTTTTTTAGAAAAAAAAAGTCCTTAATTTTTATATCACCCAGTCTCCAAGAGGGTTACAGAAAAGAAAATAGTGCTTAACATCTGGAGGCTGCAGAGTCTGCTCTGCCCAGCCTCCTCCTTGGGCTGGAGTCAGCTGTGCATCCTGCTGACTCAGACTCACCACGCTTTCAGAGGAGTAAAATATGACTAAAAAGTGCTAAAGTAAGTGTTCATATATAATTAAAATTTGCCAGCAATGTCTAAATGAGTTGAAAATACCTTTTCAATAAAACACTATTCCTATAAAATTAGACTTTTCTTTTCAGATCAAAGAATAGTTTTAATAAACGAGGACAAAATTATCTGTTGCAGCATTCCTTACAAAAGATCGTGATTAAATTGCTTCAGTTTCTAACCTAATCCCTCTGACTTCCAAGAACCGTTTCACCGTCAGCTGCTGGCAGCATCCCACACCTCATGGGGTTTCACTGCTGCTGTGCAGGGACCCCAGGGCTAGGTCCCATTAGTGCTGCACAGCTACACTAAGTGGGTGACAGAGTGCTGTGATCCCTGTGATCACCTGAGAAAGCAGCAGACTAAATCAGTGGCTGCTCCCTACCTGTCTGATGGATTATTTATATCAAAGAGAAGGTCACGCAGCCTCAGAAAACATCAAATTGTGGCATCCCTGCTCCTTCAGAGCTCTCTCAGCTAATTCCCCTGGTTTTCTGCATTGCAATGAAAGCTCTTCCTCACAGCCACCGTGCTCCCAGAGCTGCTGGAGGAAGATGATGGTGCAGCACGGCAACAGTTTTGCTCTAAAGGCTGTATGCAGTGCCTGTGCAGCAACCACCAAAGACCAGACTGCAAGCTAAGAGATTTCTGGGGAGGTTGCAAAAAGGTTGTTGGCTGCTACCCAAGGTTTCCAAGGTCTCTCTGATGTGACTATCACAGCCAGCTACTTTTCCAGGCACGCTTTGTAAAACTATTGAAATTTCTATTGACCTCCAGCAACACAAATAATTTTCTTCTATTTCAACAAATTTATCATGTGCTGAACAGCATCAAAAGCATGCAAATGATTAAAGAGGGAATCTCTGTCCTACTGGCATCACTTCAACACAGCCAGAAGAAAATCTCAGTACAAGCATTTTCTCAGATGTCCAAGAAGCTACTTTAGGAATATGGGCTTGGAGGAATAAAAAACCCCATAGTTTTGTTTTATTTCAAGCATGACAAACTTTTGAATAATTGTTTTATTGCTTATTACCGACCCAAAACTCAGGCCAAATTAAAATATCAAGAGACAAGCCCATATGGCACATATCCATGGTCATGCTAAGTATTAAACGGATGGATGAGCAGATGAAAAAAAGATAGCTGCAGATCCTAACACTGAAAAAGGCATTAGGCACATTTTCCAGGTCAAGAGGAGGGAGGAACACTACAAAAAGGGTGAACTGGGAGCGGAGGGCGAGGGCTGAGCTGGGGTCTGCTCTTCTACCCTCTGTTTTTTAATGAAGAAGAGGGATCTGGGAGAGTGGCTGTGCAGAGATAGGGCAGCTGAATGGAAAGAGAGCAGATCCCAGGTGTGCCTTGAAGAACAGAGCTGGAGAAGCAAGTCTCCAGCTCCAGAAGGTAAGCCAGTAGGTTGTCAGGACACAGAAATCTATAAGCTAGGTTCCTGGGAGCTGGGTGGGGTTTCAGACTCAGCTTCTTGAAGGCTGAAACCACTGGCTCCTCCATCCAGTGCTCCTCCTGAGCCCACCCCAGGATGGGTGTGAGCTCCTCACCAGAGGAAGCTCTACCTTGCTCAGCTGCAGCACAGCTGCCAGCAGAGCCATGGCTGGACAGCAGGCTCCTCAAGATTTAAAATTGTTAAGCTACATTTTTTCATGTGTTTGAATTGTGCTCTATTTCTCCGTGCTTTATGGTAATGATGAAGTGGTTGGCCAGTAAGACAACCCCGCTCAGGCAAACTCTTAAAAAACATAAGCATATTTGCCTACAGCTTGGCTTGTAAAGATAAAATAATGGAAAAATAAATCCTCCTCCCCTGTCACTGAGGAGCTTTGTTTTTCCGAAGTTAAATAACTTGGATTGTGGCGGTGAACAATTTATCCTTTCAGCATGTGAGTCACAATCCACTTTAATTACTTAAGTAATGCAGTCCCTGAGCCCCGTTTTCAGTGGGCACCATTGCAGTGTTTGGCATCCAGCCAATGATTTGTAGATGCATCTGAATCTCCCACATGCGTGCAGTGCTTCCCTACATAAAACTTTATATATCCCTATACTCCTTCCAGGAGTCATATATTATTTACATCATCTGTATTGCAAACAGACCAGAAGCGCACTACAGTTTTCTCTAGAGTTCTGATGGCTTTTCATGTTTCCCGCGCCTGAAAGTACATTAAACATTCCTGCTTCATCCTGTATCTCCACTTTAATGACTACACAGCCTCTTTTATGTGGAGCAGTACTCCCCCTGTAAGTAGGTGAAGGTTTGTTTACTTACATAATGCAGGACAGCTCCTAAGCTAGTAATCCTGAAAAAGCAGCTGTCCTGGTAATGAGACACAACAGAAGGAACTGGCTAGCAATATTTCCTCCTCTGAACATTTGAATGGGTTTGGCTAGAGGTGAAAGAGAACAGAAAAAAATAGAAGATAACTAGGTGGGATCACCAGGAAGGAGACAAGCTGAGCTTGGCTCTGCAATTACAGTAACTGGTGGGAGCAGCTGGGAAAGCCAATATGGAGAAAGAGGAAGGCAGCCCTGCAATGTTCCTGTGTGCATAGTTGGGCTACAAACTACCTCTTCTGCAACCACCCCAAGTTCTGGGAATTCACTTATGTGGCTTTTGAAGTCTTTGTTCTCAAATGGATCCTTTGTTGCTTTAGATATTGATCAGCTTACAAGCTGTTCTGGGCAAACACAAGAGGAAAAATACTGTTTGGGAGAAAAGCGGGATATTGCAGAAAGTAACATTTCTAGAGCACACATTAGAACCAGATGTTCCACTCAAAAGTATTTGTGTTAAGGGACTACGCTGAGAAACTAACTGCTATAAAGGGAAAAACCCAGAATTATCCAGCACACTGGATAGAAGAAAAAGTTGCACCAAGAGAAAAAAGAAGATTGAAGAAGTATATATTAGGTGACTTGCACTGACAACCGTAATCACAGGTTACTATCCAAGCAAGAAAAAGGTTGGATCTATCTCCCAACTCCTCCACAGATGTGCTGCTGGACATTGACCAAACCACATAGGCTTCACTCCAGTGTTGACTAAAGACTTGAGGGCTTTGCCACACTGAGAGATTTTATTTCCCTCTCTCACTATGCCTTAGTCATAACGACTGGATGCAGCCAGTCTGGGCGGGCTAGCAGACGGTTCTGGGAGGGCTGGCAGGGGAAGGGCTGGCATGGCAAGGCGGTGCATGGCAATTTCTTCAGGGCACCACACAGAGCGTAAGAAGGACAATGGCAGCCCTCAGTCAGTCTCTCAGGGCCCTTCCCAGCCCAGCAGACTCTTCCCAGGGTGAGGATAGCCTTGTAAATGGGGATTGGGTTATTTCTCTGCCATTTTGAAGAGCTGTG
Source organism: Eurystomus gularis (assembly GCA_013400335.1). Classification (NCBI taxonomy): domain Eukaryota; kingdom Metazoa; phylum Chordata; class Aves; order Coraciiformes; family Coraciidae; genus Eurystomus; species Eurystomus gularis. The sequence continues at coordinate 93,537 of VZZY01006580.1, read as the reverse complement.
AGGGACAAATTCACTGATACGTTTAGGTCACCCACATGATATGGTGTTGGAAGACGTGGAAAAGGGTGCAAATAAAAACAAAGAAATAAATCAGTCATAAATGTTAATGACGGAAAAGTGTTACAGAAGAACAGCTATACTGTCATCACAGGGAAAAGCAAAGATTCACCTGAGTCTATACCACAAGTGTGGTCAGAAGGAAACACTCAAGCATATGAGGAGTAATACAGACACTGGGTGGCCCTCTCCTGTCTGCCAGCTTCTGGTCATCAGTGATATAGTGACTTCTGAATTGGGGATTTCACCCTGAACATCATTTTGAATGTGTGAAAACTGATGGCCTTATCCTCTGCAATATTGCCCCATAAGCTTTTGCACCCATTTATTATTTTGATCTCCATAATATGCCATGGCCATGAGTTGCACAACTTCACTACACGCTGAGTGATGTAGGGCTCCCTTTTTAAATGTCCAGCTGATTATTTCATCAGCTTGTATTCTTATATTGTCAGGAATGATAATTAATCTCTTTCCTCAACTATCCATTACCATTCATGGTGTTATCAGGCTTCATCTCTTCCCCAAGCTGAAAATATCCAGTATGTTTTGCCTTTCCTCACACAAAAATCACTCCATTCTCTGAGCTTGCTTCTTCCATTTTCAGCTCTCTGTTCTGAGCTCTGGTGATGAGTTCACTGAATAATATCCAGGATGCAGATGCATCATGGATTTATGTGGTAGCATAGCTACTTTTTTTCCTTTTGCTCTCTGTTCTTTTCCTAATAATTCTTAATAATCTTTTTGACCACTGCTGAGCAATGAACTGATTTTTACAGGGACTTATCTGTAATGATTCCCAAATTGCTCTCCTGAACATTAGGAGCATGTAGCTAGGTTGCTTTTTTTCCCCATATGCATCATTTCGCATCTATTGACATTGAATTTCTTCTCTCGTTCTATTGCCCAATCACTGAGCATTGTGAGATCCTTCTCACAGGCAAAAATTAGAAAATTGATAGTGAAATCTGGCCAATTTATGTTAAATGTATTTGTAATTTCATAGGAAGCACAGTCAATATGTGAAGAATACAACTCGGCAAAAAAAGGACCTCTTACTGCCAAAAGTCATGGGAAGTTCATCTCATAGAGGATCCGATTTCTAGATATAAGAAATTCTTCTCTTCATTTGTATGTGGCTGAGAGAGCTATAGCTTTCCAATCTAAACTTCAAGTCTGAAATATCTGCGGTGCAACGAAGGCTGGATTTGGCAATCAGGCAGTCAGCCTCTGTTCATTGTCTCAGGGGAACTAACTAAGCCTACACAATTCAGAATATTGACACCTCAGTCAGGATAGCTATATCCTGACAAGACTATGTCAGGTCTGACAAGACTGTGAATTGGCATTCTTCATTGTCCTGACACCCTGATGGAGGGTGCACCTCATGCTTTGCTGTTTGCAACCCCAACCCTGTACCACAGGTGGCCACTGCTCACATGCTGCATCCCCTGAAAATACACTTTGGAAATTATTTTCATTAATAGCTTTCTGGAATGATTTGTAAGCCACCTTTGTAGGCCGTCCACACCTCCAAGCAGTTAGCTGTTTCACCAAAATAAGGGCATGTCCCACTTGTAGAAGAAAAATGTTCTCTCTGTGCCACAAGAGCCAAAGAAAACTTGTTACCACTCTAGCGTGTGAGTTTAAGTGTGCCTAAGGTAAACCAGACATGAGACTTGTACATGGGTGCCTGCATAAGCCAAGAGGTAACTAGCAATGGACTTGCAAGCACAGATTCTACCCATGAAAAAGGTGTAAGAGGACTTGCAAGAGATTTGATGCCATCTCCTGTCCTTCTCAGGCAAAATGCATCAAATTGGCATGGGTTTTCCTCCCTCCTCCTCCATTGCCTTGACTCTAGGAGCTTTATTTAACCAAATGCACAGGCTTGTGCTTTAGTGCATACAGTCTTTCACCTATGTTAAATGTGAGTTTGCTGCATCCAGTGTCATCACAATCCTGAAACTTCACATGAAGCACTTTTCACTGGACTGTATTCTATTACTTATTCAGGCTCTGGTTCTGTCCTCACCACATGTAAGAGCACTGACTTCAAAGTAGTAGGCATACAGCTGGAAAGAGAAAAAAATGTGAATTAAATGCCACTTAATCTCACTTAACCACATTTCCTCTCCTCCTTACCCAAAGACTAAGATTTAGAAAAGAAATAAACTATCTGAAAGGGAAAATTCTTACGTAAGTTTCAAAGTCAAGATCATGCCGACTAATATTATCTATTTCAGGACTTCCTCGCCTCGCTTATCTCCTTTTAATTAACCTATTTCTGACCCGGGCCATGCATTTGCCTGGCACACACAGTACCATTTTGCAATTGCTCTCGGTTAAATAAAGGAGCCTGTAGTAGTGCTTGTGGTCAGCACTGCTGCTACGTGTTTCCTGTAACAAAGCTAAGAGCATGATACGAGTGAGGCGAGGAAGCAGATGTGGAACAGGAGTAACATAGCGGGAAGCTAGAGATTTACTTGAAATGCTGTACCGTGAAGTGGCTGATAAAATGAAGTGGTCAATAAAACACAGTGGTCTGTCTGCTTCTAGCTCTCTGTTTCTACAGCTCACATGTCTGGAGCCAAAGGGAGCACAATCAGCAGAATTTCTATTCATTCTTATTATCTAAAGTGCAGATTTAAAATCCTCTTGTGCACGGTGACAAACAGGCCATTGCCGAGTGACAATAAACTTGCTTCCTAAATGGAGTTCATCTCTTTATTAAAAATCTGAAAATAACTCTAATAAAATTCTTAAACTCCAGATAACACCTAGAGGGCCCAAATGTGTCTTATGCAAAAGGCAGCAGCCCCAGAAATATGCAGTTTTAACTGACAAAGATTTAATCTCTTATGATTTTAATAGCAACTTGATGCAGCCCTGGACAGCAAAAAGCAAGATGCTAATCTACTTACCCAACAAATACTGTCCTCCAAAAAGTACAAAGGCTTGGACTAGGGTAAAACTGAGCTTGAACAGTTCCTCTTTCAATGTAGTAAGTTAAACGTAAATAGAAGAGTTGAAGGAAGGAAGGAAAGCAAGGTTTCCTTTCAAGAAAGCAAACAAGAATGAGTAGGATAAAATACCTTTATCTAGGCAAGTGAAAACCTTGTTGGTAAATAGAAGAAACTGATGCTATGAATAGACTATTTCACAGCTGATTCCTTTTCTCCCCAGTTATTTTTCTTATTGTGTTCCAATAATTAATATTAAATGGTGATTATTCAGTGCAGGAAAGCTGTACAAATGCAAACTAAGCCAACTGTGAACAATTGTAACAGTGATTTAGGAAGAGAAAAGCAGGTAAAAGGCAGTTTAGAAGATATTCCTCCAAGGAAGGCAATTGCATGAGGGGTCAAACCTCATGCTCCGGAAAACAGTGTGTCTGAGTTGCCTTGGAGGTGAGGCTCTTATATTGTGGCATGGTCTGCATGTGGCCTCACAGTGATGTGACTCCCCAGAAGTCCTTTGATGGACCCCAACAGCTTCCAGCCTGGTCCAGCTACAAGCATCACAGTGTCTTGAATCACAGACAACTCACAATGTGAGAGTTGAAGGCAAAAAATAAACACAAGCTTTTATCTGCTGTCATAAGTTCAACTGAAATATAACATAGTCCCAAGCAGAGAGGAGATAATCTTAGATGTAGTTGCCAACCTGTTTACTTACTTAATGTCAGATGACAAACGCTGGCAAGTCTTCATCTCCTTCTGTTTTACTGCTGAAAATGTTTCCCAGAGTTTCTCCTGTCAAAGACACGCTGAAGTGGACATAAACTAAGGTGGATGCACAAAGCCAAGCTATACACTGCCATGGGTGGCAAGGCTGCTGCAGTGCCATGCCCCTAAGCTGCAACAAGGCTGAGCATGGTTTCCTCACACTTTCTTTTCTTGTTCAGAGCAATTACATTTTCCAAAGATGGTTATACTCTGTCAGGCAAGGTGCATCTTCAATATTGTGAACACAGACATCATGGCTTTCACCTCTAACAGAGTAGTCAAAAACAAAATTGAAAAGTTAGACTCCTTAAAGGAAAAGCACTTATCTCTGGCAACAAATAACTGTGTGCCAGCTTGCTATACCAATTAGCAACATGGGTTTTTTGTACGTCTGCTCAGATCTGAAAGATAAGAAATATGAGTTCCCAAGAGTAGAACATGGAAGAATATTGTCCAGCATCGTTAAAGACCATTTGATCAGCTGCTTCCCTCCAGCACCGGTCAAGGAAGAGGGAGTTGCTTCTCAAAATACTCTGTCCTTTTAGGAAGGATTTTCTGATTATTGTCTTTGCCTGACCCAGGCCAGACGCTGCTTCAACTGGGCAAAAGTTCCCGGGGAACTAAAAAATCTGTTGTGAAATAGAGCTTGAAAAGTACTTGGAATATTACATCAAAACACTGTTTGGATGCTGCTTAATAAATACTTCATTTCAGAAATACCTACATGTTCTATTTGACATCAAAAGAAATGATGCCTCTGAAATGGTACTATTTATCTAAACAAAATCTAAAGCAGAAAAAGGTTAAAAGGACTAAACCATCCCAAAATGCAGTCGAAAAATCTCCTTTTAGTTCAAATAAAGCATTGAGTGTCATGAAAGAATCCCTAAAAATACCCTTTTTGGCTCAGCACCAGGCAAAGATTTTTCAGTTCTTTTGATTCAATTGCCATTCTGACAAAACTGATATTCACCTCTCTTTCACAGCACAAATTCAAAGCAGGAGTACCCCTATCTTCCCAGACAATGCTGTGTTCATTCCTAAGAAGAATCTATTTTGTAGCTGAGGTGTCTTGAGCATAAAATCTATGAACAGATACTGAGGAAGGTGACTTGGGACAGCTGCGAGCTGTATAAATGGTGATTTCGCTACTCAATGAGAGCAGCAAAATTGGATTAAATTTATTTCTATGCCAAATACTCATAGCAATGTATCCAGATGTCTGCAATTTTCCAGAAGGGGAACTAGTAAACCTCCCCCAGCAGGAAAGGACTTCTTAGGGAGTTCTTGTGCAGCCCAGTCTGGGGGTGTTGGTCTGCTGATCAGACTTGCAAAGGTGATAGAGAGGGCAAAATGAGGAATGTAGCTCCACTCTCCCAACTCAGAGGTGTAATTTCATATGTCAAATATCTGAACATCAAGTGGACAGGAATGCTCAAGAAAATGGCAAAAGAGTGATAGGAGCTTCCCCCTAGCTCATCTGCAGGCTGACAGGGGACAGGCATTGCTTCTGTCAGGCCACCTTCGGGATGATGGGGCCCTTGCTCAAACTTATGGCTGACAGGAACCCACAGAGCAAATCTGCTAACACAAACACTGCCAGAGTTGGGCAATTTAATAGATGCCAAAGGTGAGAAGTGCATTCAGCTGTAATTACCTTCCCAAAACAAACAAGAGAGGTCCTGTAAGTCAAGACTTAAAGACATTCATAGAAAGCAGAAGGAAAAGGTTATTGCCACTGCAGTAGTTGTACCTTTACCACTGGGTTGTGATAAGTCTAGCTGAAGATCCAGGTATGGGAGAAAATGACAGATTTTAAATTAAATCTGTAGCTTATTACCAACAGCAAAAACAGCTTTAATTTATATATGTAAAGAGCTTCCACTTAGACATCATATCCACACTGCAATTTCAAATAAACAACATTTGAAACTGCAGCTAACGAGACTTAAAGTTAAAAGGCTGATGATTAATCCATCACTTCACCTGTCTTCCCAAATTATGCATGTTTAGCCAAATAAAGTATGAACATTCTGCATTTCACATACAGTAGCACTGAATAAAATGATCCATTGCAACAAATGTTTCTGGTGGGGGGGAACCAGACTTGTAAACTGTTGAGAAAGCTGATGTAATGCGTAAGAAGCTCTCAGAGATGAGAGCTTCACAAGCAAAAGGCTGAGCTTTCTGAACACCACCTTGCACATATTTTCTCAATGTATTCATACTTATGCTGAATTACACCATTGTGCATTTGTGGCTGTTGTCACTAGCAAGGAATTGCAGGGAGGGCCACTGGGATGGCTTCTGTGCCTCTTCCCATTACAAAGGGTTTCACACAGCACCGCAAAAAGACATAGCTAGAGTCAGGGAAGGTGAAAATGAGAAAGTAAAGAGAGCTGAAAATCATGCTCCATCAAGAAGCATGGTCTGGGGCGGATGGAAGCTGCCTCACATAACTGCAGTTTCTCAGAAAAGCAGCCTCAGAATATGCAGAACAACGGGTTCGGAGCAGACCAGGAATGAGCACATTAAAAAGCAACGCCAGCTTGCAAAATACAACCAGAATAGCACTGAGGGCTGTGACACATAGTCTGGGAAACAGGCTCATTACCTAATGCATATGTTTGGAAACTGTTTCCGAGGGAGAATTTCTGGTGATAGGTACAGTTTGTTCCTCTTTCCCATTTAGCTAGGTAACATTTACACTGATTAAGGAGAAACATAAACCAGTTAGAGCAAGACTGTGACACATCCTCGCTCATGTCTAAGCTTGAGCTGAAAGGCTGAAGCTATGTCACCAGACCTGTGAGCTCTTTCTGGGATGCTGTATGTGACGGAGTCTAGTCGCCCACTGAGGAGCACCTGAAACTACAGGCTATTCAGGATGTGGGTTTTTATGCATTTATACAACATGTCTTGCACTTTGTCACAATATACTTGTATATAATATCTTAAAACCTGAGAGAGATTATTTACAAGCATATGACAGCAAAGCACCAAGGGACAGATGGAGCTTGTTGAGGGAAGGCTATTTCTTGGACAGGCTGTGCTCTAGTAAGTCATTTGTTGGCCCTGCTTACGCTTTTTGCCTACTGTCATAATGTAATGCTTAAGAAGAGCAAGAAGTTGTTACTGATTTTCCTTCAATGACACCATCTATTAATGTCCTGGTAGTAAGTACTGTCACCATAATGTTATGGTGGGTTTAGACAATGTTTTGGAAGTGGGTGGAGCATGACATGCTCTGGCTACTCCCCAGCATTGCTCTTCACCTTAGATGGGGTGGTTATCACAATTTTGTTGGTGGACTTTTTGACAATTAAGGCCTCAGAGGCAAAAAGTCTGGTAAAATGACAGCCTATGAATGGACAAGGCACCAGTAACCCAGTTTTCCAGTTTATTCTGGCATTGATCTTTTGAGTCTCTGAAGTCCTGGGGCCTAAGTTGTGGGCTCCAAGTTGGAGCTGACCTGTGGATGAGTCACAACCTAGCAGAAGGTTTTGTTTTTCTTATTGGCTTCAGGTTCCAGAGGCAGAACCTGGCCCACCTGTGTCTCTGTGGCTCTGCCTTCACCCAGGTGGTTGTGGCTGGGGTGGTGGGTGAGGCCAGGATTATATCAAGCAGGAGCCGAGAAGCTGGAGGAGCTTTCTGTTGGGTGTGGCTTCTGTTGGGGCTGTTGCACCTTGCTGAGCTCTCTGGGTGGTGTCCTTCCATGTGAGGGGACACTGAGGGAGCCATCTCTGTCTGCTGTGTCCAGCAGGCGATGATGGCACCACAGTGGGCAGTGGAGGAGCTGAGCCTACAGGAGCCTACAGCAGGACTGTCTGAAAGAAAACTTCTGAGGGGCTGTTGCTGAGTTCAGTATTGACCTGTGTGATCAGGCAACTGATGGCAGCATAAAATGATGATGGCTGAACTGGCACAATGGTCTGTCATAAGGTTTAGTGATTTTGGAATCCAAGTTTCAGTGCCAACGTGTGTAGACTTTACACTGCAGAGTGAGCTAGAGGTGCTGTCATTGTACTTCAGGGCTCCTAATGGAAAAAAAAATTATATTAATTTATACTCATATACAAGTATCTTTCAAGCTGCAAATATGAACTGTACATCCTGCAGCATGTTCCACCATTCAGCTAGGTATTGGGGAGAGGAATAGCTCCTGGATTGTTCTTAACCTGCGATCTGCCGCTTTTCATTTATTGGCCCATGCAGTTTTTGCACTGGAGGAAGGGTCTCTTCTGCACAACTCTCAGCAGTCCCTGCTTACCTTCTCTGTACCGCTCACAAATCCACACAGTGTCATAATTCCCACTCGGTTGTCTCCCAGGCTGAAGTGTACCCCTCAGGCTCTGAAGCAGGACAGCTACCTCACACACCATGGAGCTGTAAAAATAGGCACGGAGGAGTAGAGTTTGCCAGCCTGGGCACGATGAGGTGCATTTACTACGCTCTGGAGCTAATACAGTCACTGTTTTACATAATACAGATGTGCCTCAGACACCCAGAAGTCCCTGACCCATTGTCAGAATACTTCAGAGGGTTGTCACCTGGCATGTCTTTGCCACAGAACTGCATGTGTCAATGGAAAGCAACAGTGATAACAGCTTTCCAACCAGCCCCTTTCAAAACTTCAGCCTTTCTCAGGCATGTTTGTTTTGACTGCTCTGAAGTTTCCTCTCCCTTTAATAGATGGCAAATGTATTAACCAGCATAAACAGGGAGCGCATATGATGGAGTGGAGGGACAAAACAGATGGCACATGAGTCACTCCCGTTTGCGAAGTCAGTGATGAAAACACGCTCTTGCTTTAGCATCCTGCTGGAGTCTTTTTTCAAAAGACAATTGAAGAGCTGTGCTTGGCACTGAGTCCCTACAGCCTTCTGGATGAGAGGATTGCCACTCAAGTCTTTTCTATATCAAAAGTGATCTGGGAAAGGGCTTGGGGACTGTGGCAAGTCCCTCATTAAAGTGCTGTTTAACAATAGTTAACTCCCCAGCAATGATGTGTGGGGACTGAATGATGCCACCAACAATTGCAATGCTTCCCCAGGGCCACACGCTCTCAGTACTTCTTCAGTGTATTAAGCTTCCTTGTCGGATTTTTCCACCTGCTTTGCTATTTGCTTTTAATTCTCTGCGCCTCACAGACCTAGGCATGTTCCATGTTTTCTTTTCTCCTTTTTTTATTTCCCTTCTCACAATCCTTCTGTGGGTAATGGATTTTATATGCTAACTCACATCACTGAAATATCATGAATGACACAAGTAGAAGACATCGGTTATGCACTTGCCAGCAAAGATCCCCAGCCTATTGGAAATAATGATTATTTGCACTGTATAAATTGGATTTCTGCCATGAACAATATTAGAAGTAAAAGGCAATGAGCAGTATTACTCTGCTGCTGAGCATTCATTGTTTTAAAACAAAAATAGACATAATATCAGATAGCTACCACCTGGAAACAGCATTATATATTTGGGCGAGAATACAGTCCCAAGCTGCAAACACATTTGCACATGATTACTTTTACACATTGCAAGAAATTTCCTTGAAATTCAGTGAGTATAATATTAATGGTCTTTATTCATGTCTGCAGATGACAGTCTTGTCTTACGGGAATAGGCACAAAGTAATTATTATTAGTAAGCAAATTTAGTTAATTTTCTCTCATAATTCAGGGAGGGGGGATTGTTGGAGTCAAAGATACATAATCAATTCTTTATTATTAGTTATTTTAAATTTAATTGTCCAGATTTAGATTTCTTTGGATTGCGAAAGACATTTCACTTCATCTCTAGAAGGGACTTTTTCAAAAAAACCACACCAGATTTATTCCTAGAACTATCTGAAAATTAAGATTTGGATATTAAAGAAAAATTGTTATTATTGCAAAGCACAATCATTTTTAAAAAAAGGATTGAAATGTGAAACCTGCCGAAATCAAGATACATACACAGAGAGAGACTTTCCTCTTTTTTCACTTTCCTTTTCACACTGACGCTGTAAAATTCATACCAAAAATGTTCCAGATTTGCTTTTCATTTTCTTCTTTATCCCCCTTAATAATTTTGAAATTTCCTCATCTTTGAAGCAGTCCCTCCTTTGTGTCACACTTGAAGCACTGGAAAGGTTTTTCGAAGTTTCAATAGCAACCAGCAGTGGAAACATTTTAAAATGCAAAAAAATTTGCTTGTGTGGGCAGAGGTGCCTGTTCAGCTTTTGTTTTACTTTCCCCAGTTGCAAAGAAGTATTTGACACTGTTAAAATTTCAAACCAATCAGACTTCGATGTTTTAAAAGTTTACAGAAATGTCTTTTGAAAAACTATATAGTGTCAGACAGAACAACATTCAGAAAAAATCCTGACTGTGGCAGATGCTGGTTATTTGCATTGGAGTCCCAACAGTAATTAGCATCAGTAGAAACAATGCTTCCATAATACTCAAAGCAGCAAATAATTTATAGAATCCCCATAATTTGTCCTTTACAGTGTCTCCTCTTAATGGAGGCGATCTGGTGAGGAGAAATACATTTTTTTAAGTGGTCACTGATTCTGTGTGCCCTCATCTTTAGACATGTAACATGTGGGACATTATAGGGATCTGATTTTCACACATGATGCAAGCTCAGGCCCTTCAAACTATACCATAAAATAGTCACGCATGCACACAGATTTCACAGATCAATAAATAGAATGAAAAATACAAGAATTCATGAAGTTGAGAGAAGAAATAGTATAAATGGAAAGTCATAGATACTAAATAAAAAGTCTATAACAAAATAAAATACCCTTTCTTTATTGCTAATGATGCAATCTGACTTTGTACCAGTAAATTGGCTTTGATCTTTGCCTGTGTTACCCTCCTGTGCACACAAATACAATAGCTGATTTCTGCTGTGGTAGCAGTGCTTTCCACTGTGAGCAGAAGGGATTCATGGCCTCTCAGGCTTGGGCTGGTGCCAGGCCATGGATGTGTTGCCAGACTCTTTGTAAGCACTGTGCAGCCACCTTGCTCTCCTGCACTGATGTAGTCCCTTGCTTCTCTGCTCCCTTCCACCTCTGGTCAGCCTGGGAGATGGGGCTGTAAGAAATTGTGTACAGTCCCTGACCAAGAAGGACTTTACTTACATGATTCAGGTGACTCAAGTAGAAGTGAATGCACTTTCTCACTTTCCACATACAGATAACTTTCCACTGAGAGTCAAGATGTGACCCAAACCACACAATCTGTGCTGAATAAACACAATAGTGGCATTTTGCAGTGGAAAATGTAAAAGAAAATCCTCCTTCAGGTCACCTGGAAATGCTTGTGAGCAGGTGAAGGTGCATCACTTCAGTTAGCCTGCCGCCCAAAACCTATAGGGCAGAAAAGGTACCAAAAGAAATCAGAAAATATCCCAGACTTATGCAGATCTAGCTGGGATCCTCTCAGAATAGCACTACAATTGCTGAATCTGAGCAAAGCTTTTCAAAAAGATATGGAAATGGAACAAAAATGTAATGAGGAGGCTTACACATAAGTAACTACTGGTAAAGATGTACCCTAAACCCACCATGCCTTTCTGCAGCTAGCATGAAATAACAGCTCTAAGAAACAAAAATAACTTTAATAAATCAACATCAATATAGGCAACTAAGGCATTGACACCTGACTAAGCCTTAAAGTACTGATGCTGGCTATATGATCTGTTTGTCAGGCCACAAAAAAAAGACACGCGACCACATGGTAAACATCTGCACTGGCTGTTTGGATGACTTTTCCTTCTTGACTCTGGAATGGGAAACACTTGGTATTCATACCAGCACTTACATCTCCTCCATCTGACCTGCATATTAAGCAATCACAAGTTTCCACATTACTCATTTTTTCCTTGGGGAATGTTTTTTGTACAATAAATCTTATTTTCCTTTTCATATTATTCCTCATGAAGAACACTTTTTAAACAAAAATAGGGTGGCTTCATTAGTGAATTTGAAGCAATGAGATATCGACACATGTAATCCCTGGGTCTTGAAACCTTAGCACCTCAATTTGAACATGGAGAAATGCAGCCCTGAGATGCATGTCCAGGAGAGTGGAGACCACCTGTTAAAGGGAAGCTCCTGGCTTGAGCCTGTGATGGAGGAAGAGGACAGATTGGGTCAAGGCCCATTTTGCATCTCTATTGTAGGAGCTTTGAGTGTGGGATGTCAAATTGTTAACTTCATTCATTCATTAAAATAAAATGAATATATTTTTCTGCACAAAAGATGTGTGTAGGTCTCCCAAGCAGGACTGCTAGTCATGCTGATCACTGCTGGCAAAGACAGGCTTGAGGCAGACAATGCATTAAGCACTGAACAGCAGGGTATCCTTTGGGGTCCCTCACATCCCTGAGTCTCCTTGAGAAGGCTGCAGAGGTGCCAGTCCATGTAACATGGCACCTGACCAGCCCCAGCCCTCGCTCCTCCCCATCCTAGTCACCAACTAGATACTTCTTGCAGGGTTGCATGGGGAGATGAGGTCAACTGTGGAAGGGGCTTACAGATTCCAGGAAGGAGGTGGTGTTGGAAGGGCATCCGATGTTGAACAGGGATGAGGGAAGGGACATGGTCCACAGGAAAGCACCTGGAGGAAAGCCACACTGTGTGGCACCTTGTGGCCAAGGATCTGTGTTCTCTACAGAGCTCCTGGTACAGCCCATGCCTTCATTTTTGTTCCAATGCAGTTTCAGGATCCTTGGGAAGAAGTTGAACGGACATCACCCTGCTTTCCCACTGACATCCCCTCTTGGAAGTATTTCACATGTACCCATGGTAACAACAAATTCACTAGGCTTGCCCACACACAAATCCCCTGGTCACCCACAAAAGTGACGTCAAAGAGGGATGAAGTCCAGAAAAATTTCACATGCAAAACATTACATTTGTTCCAAAAACACCTCTCACTGATAGGTTAATGCAGCATTCAATCTGCATATCCAATGCTTGGTTTAGATTTACAATTCACTTTCAGTGTATGGTCATGATCCACATAAAAGACTTTAACTTTGTAAAATGTCTGTTATTATCAAGATTTACGTACCTCTCTTCAGCTATACAACATGGTGCAATAAGGAACAGATCGAAGGATCCCTGAACTCAGGACAAGAGTTTTACTGATTCAGACCATCTGATAAAAGTGATATCCTTGAGTCCAGGGCATGCATCCCACAAATCGCTATAAACAATAAAAATGTACAGCCTACAGGAATACAATGAAATATGACAACAAACTCAAGCTGTTGAATGAGCAGTATAGCCAACAGCTCCCCAGAATGGTTCGTTGATTAGTCAACACCAACACAGAAAAGCTTCACGTGGATAATTTATGGTTCACATAAAGAACACATTATTATAACATTTTCCTGTTCACTCAGAGATAATAAAAGACATACTCCAAATCAATTTTTATTATTTTAGTTTTCCTTCCTCCCTACTGTTAAGCTTGACATCCTTCTCCTCCCCATTTATATCCTGCCATTGCTAACTGAACCCCTTCAGAACCTCTGAGATAAGTATCTGTAAGAGATCCATATATCTTGATAGCAAGAAACCAATCCCTCCAGACACATTTAACCACAACGGAATATTGTCAAGCTGTGAAGACAAGTTGCTCCCTGAGGAGCAGAATTACTGAACCTTGATTTCCTGCAGTACAATGTCCCACAGTTTTCCCCTTCCACCCCAAATAAACCCTCTCTTCTTCCAGTATCAGAAGTTCACTACGTGTCCCTTTAATCCTTTCATAGTATTCTTCATGTCCCTCCAGGAGGACATCAGACAGGCAATGGAAAATCCTAGCTTTCTTCTTCCACCACAGAGCCAACCACTCACTGACTGACCCCATACTCCACTTTTCAGAGTCAGTCAACTGACTTGCGCAGCTCAACTCAACCTTCGCTACATGACTACATTCACTACATTGACCAAACTCTTCCTGAGGCAGCTTTAGCAGGTACCATTTCTCACTTTTTTCATGTCTCATGCTAAATTCATATTTAAAAGATCTGTTGCTTATTATTGCCAATGTTGCCAACCAAATGACAAATTTGGTTATACTGTCAGTTTCACTCACTCTGAGGTGGAGCATTTATTCCATTATCATAAGTGTTACATATACAATTTCCTTGTTCAAAAGGAAGGAAAAGAACACCAAAAAAAAATTATCTGGATTGTACGGAAAGCCTAAGAATTGAACAGTTAAGACAAAAAAGGCTGTAGTGTACACATTTCCTTCTGCAGCTTTCATAAACAGAGTTTAGCTGCCTGAATCCTAGTGGTTTATAGACTTTGGCCAAATATTGAGCTAATATCATGATTCATGTCCCTAGCCACACTCCAAAGCAGCACCGTGTTCTCTCCACTGCGTTTTAGATGTGTGCAACAGAATGTTACTGTTTTATGATTGCTTCCTTTTCCTTTGGTATATTAGCAGAGGTTTTTGGCAAGCCTGACTCTATTGCAAAGGTTATCAGAACAAAAGGGTCAGATTCTAATTTCCTTGACTTGGAGGAAAGTGAATGGGTGGGAAAAATACATTTTACATCCCTCTGAGAGCAAATAGCTGTCCCTCATAGGCAGTCTCTGGCCCTATCTTTTCATCCATGACAGAAGTTTCACCTTTGAGCCTTGTATTTCACCAGCGAGAAGTGGGAACATATCCTTAAAGCCACTTTGACATCAATTATCATTTTGCTCATCTAAGGCTGTCATTCATACGCTAAAAGCATGTTCAAGGCTGCTATTCAGCTGCCAGCTAGTCCCTAGATAGGTACTAGTTTTCTTGGGTCACCTCAGCACTTAGCAGTAATGCAAGATGTCCAAATCAGACGGGGCTCCTGCTGCAGCTGGGGTATCTGGGAGATGAAATGCAGACAGCTCTGACCAGTAAGCTTCAGTGCAGCAGTCAAGCTTGGAGAATAACAAAGACCAGCTTTCTGTCACCCTAGGAGGGCCACAGACCTGCTGCTGCCTGCAGTGGGAACCAACATCTGCTAGCACAGGGCACATGCAGGATGCAGAAGAACTGGAGAGGTATGGCAGGGGATGTTCATCTATCAGATCTGGAGATGTCCATATGAAAACCTTATCTTTCAAAGACTGTCCACAACTGGGTGTCTTGCAGAGGAAGAGAGCAAGACAAAGACTGCATAGTTTAGGTTCAGCCATGGGCTGATGACCACAAGGCGGAGCATAGACACAACACTCTGCTAGCTTTGGTCAGTGCTGGCTGGGAGATCTTCACATCATGTGACACCTGTACAGATGTGCTCTAGCTTACTTCGCATGCCCATCTTGGCCTTGCTTGCCTATCATTGTGCTCACTGTGTTCCTCATCCTTCACAGTGAAGGTCCTCCATGCCATCACACATCATAGAGAGGAGGACCTGTCTAAAGGTATAAGACAAAGAAAGGGCCACAGACTCGTGGATAGGGACCTTAAAAACTTAAACAGCAAATGAGTCAAAAGGCACATTAAGAGCTAAGGCAGCACAGTCATAACCAGAGCTTATAACTAGCTGGCAGTCACCAGCAAACAAAGTCATGAGAAGCAGAATATTGCTGCCCATGATGTGGAAGAGCACAGCACTGATATTCACTGTCCTTCACAAATCTCTCCGCTTGTGCCGCTGATGGGCAAACCTCCTTTGCACTGTACAGCAGTATGGGCCATTTACAGCATGAGAGACTCTGTTGCTGCTTACGATGGCAGCTCTTATGTTGCCAAAAGGGACTGCCTGCTTCTCTGAGAGGTCATCGGGCAAGCGACTTCCTGACTCCAAGTAGAGGTTCAGACTCTGTGGACGTTGAAAGCTGCTCATGAGTAACAGAACACATGGTGTCAGTACATGATGAGATCATTATTGGACTGAGAGTAAGGTGAAAAATGGGAGAAATAACTGAGGCCACGGTCTGATATACAGTGGCAGATCTACTTCACCCAACTAAAATCATTCCCACTCCTACCCCTGCAATGGCACAGCCGTATGTGGTCAGGCAGGGATACACATAAGGGAACAGATCCAGATAGATAAAAAACTAGTTCAGGTTATTTTTCACATGATCAGACATCGATTTTGTTGGCAATGAGACAGAGAGTGACAGGAGAGAGAAGGGACAAAGAAGGGTCAGCAGGGGAGAGATGGGGTGGAAGCTATTTAAATGGCATCGCACTCAGACAAGGGCATGCAGGCTGGCAAAGCCTGAATCCTATCTTTAAGTCATATGGCATTCTCTAGACCTCACTGGAAAAGGGGATCTGGATTTCACAGGCACACAGGATTTTTTTAATGCTGCCCAGAGTCTATATCTCTACATTATTGTCATTTCATTTCAGCTTTTGGCCTGAGGGGGACATAGAATGTAAATATATTCACGTACAAAATAAGAGATGAAGAAAGAAAGAAGACCGGGCTAAACTAAAGCTTTCATCTTCTGTGGGTTTCCTCAATAAATTTCTCTATTTTCCTGCTAGGGACAACCCTTAGTTGACTGCAGTTCATATCTCAGTGTTACTGTATGGAAGATATTTGACTAGTTTTTGAGCAAGCTACAAAATACATCTGTTTGTCTGGCACTTACTCTTTGTTCAAAAAATATCCCTATATCGCCAAGAAGAGATAAAGAGGGAAAGGAAGAATCTACACTTCTCTTGCCACTACACAGTGCATTTGAACTGTGAACCTTCCCCATGCTTTGTAAGGAGACTTTTTGAGAATTTCAGTTATTGAACATCCTGCAAATTTCTTTCTTTAATTTTAAATAAAAATAAATCCAAGTCTCACTCTCTGCAAGAACAAAATGTGAGAGAACGCATATTGTGCAGACACATATTGTACAGTATTGCCAACATCTGTTGCCAAAATTAAAGAGAGCAGCATTTGAAGCAATAATAAAAATAAGAATGAAATGCTGAAAATACAACTTTTCGCTGTTCTCATTCTGATAGGTAGTGTGATTTAAAACACCTGAAGAGTACAAACCGTTTCTTATTGATCAGTGGTGAAGTTCTGGCATTCTGAGTTTCATCAGCTGTCATTTATCTTCATCTTCAGACTTTTACTATCCTTTATCTTTCTGTGTTTTAGTAATTAAATTACTATCACAGAAATATTCCTTCTTTTTCTGATAAAGCTAGAAATTCTGTGCTAGATAATAGGGGTTGCTGATGCGAGCTAGTAAGCATTTATTCTTTTCCAACAGATTTTAGGAAAAGAGTATTGTGTTAGCTATTAGATTCATAGGTTGACTAGGTTTGTCACAATAAAACAACAGCACTTACAATGACAAATGAAAGGTATAGAAATTATCATCACTACTAGGCAAGCATCTAACTAGAGCATCTGAGAAATAGCTACCATTAAGAAAGTATAACCCATAAAGGCCAGAAAGGTGAACTTGGCAGGGTCAGCCAGCTCTGTCTGAATTTAAGATGACTCATTTTAGATGCCATATTTTTCATATGTAATATTCTCAGTTATCAAGGGATAATAGACTTTTCACTGAAAACGTACTCAAACTCTCTCACCTGGGAGTTCTAAATGAATCTATATACAGTTTGTACCTTGTATGTATCAGCCAATATGTATTATTCAACAAGAACCAAGGGCAATTTTCCAATGCCTGAGAGTTAAGGAGACTTAACATGTCAATTTTTCTCAGTGCTTTACAATACAATCTCATTGCTGTATAAATCACTGATAAATAATAATCCCTTTAATGCTATCTTCACCTTCCATTAGCCAAAATGTTCTTAACTTTAAATTGCAAAACTAAATAAAGGAATATTGCTCTATCATGTATTACGTGCTCTGTTCATCATTTTACTGTTCAATAAAAAATAGTGCAACAGGATTCAACCTGTAGGTTCACTGTTATAGAAGTTCAATCAACTTCTATGCTGTGCCATTTTAGCTGGAAATAGGGGCAGATGAAGGTCTACAGATAAAGTTTACATTTAAAAAATATTTCTAGATAAAACCACAATTTTATTTGGCTATTTCAGAAATGTAGTTACTCTTTAGAAGTGTATATCAGTGGTAGCTACCTTTTTATACTATTGCTATGTATGTTTCTATTACAATTAGTAACTCTACATCTATTTCACATACGCCAATTACATATAATGTGGGCGTATTTGCAAGAAATGACAATAACAATGCCATGTACCAGCCTAGCAAAAAGGGCAAATAACACAGCTCCATCAACTAAAATACATATTAAAACCTTCAAATAGTCCCACCACAAAGCAGGTAATGGGTAAAGAGCATGTATCCAGGCCTCCCTCAAAGGCCAGCAAACTCTGCTGCTTTGTTGACAGAAATGATAGACTATTTAGTCATGAACTAAGGTGATAAACTTCAGCCACTGTCATTGTTGACATGACAAATAATAATGATGTGTTTTGATGGCAACTTTCTCTATAGATTTCATCTAGATATAACCTTTTCTAAGTGATGGCTTACTAGGGGTGATCACATATGTAATGGCAGCATCCTTTCATTTGGCAATTTTTAAAAATAGTATTTAAATGTATAGCTGAAAAGAAATTCTTAACAGGTATAAGGGAGTACCACATAAAATTCTTTGCTTACATATGCAAAAAAACCCACCACATATTTCCCTTGATTCCCACTCCCTATTTTTTCCTTCTCCATCTTCAGTGAAATTATTCTGAGCTCCACCTTGGTTTTCATAATTTGTCTTTTAATTGCATTCTCAGGTTTGCAGCTTTTGTATTTTTTTCCACTTGAGTTCATAATTAAGATACACAGAGTCCTTGCTTTGGCAGCAAAGGATGCAACTGTATTTCGTAATGATAGCTCTGGATGCTGTAGCCCTGGCACTCCCCAAATGCATTCTGTTTGGCATCAGTTATCCAGTCATTCAATGTTAAGATAGGTGACGCTAGCACACCTGTTGCGAAGATTATTTCCAATCTTGTTCTTGGTAGAGTATTCTGAGTGCAAGCTGGAGTAAATATTCTTTATATGGCAGAAGTTAACCAGAACCTATTTCACCCTATTTGTCACAGCAGAGTTGCTAAGAGCAGTTGTTGATATCAGCTGTTGCAGTCTCAGGGGTACACAGATGACTCAAGAATTCCTACAGTTTTTTAAATCTGTGATTAAAGCGCTTTTGTTTGCCCAGGCTGAGTAAAATTCTGTTAAATGCACTCTTTTTGCATAGGTCTTAAATTCCCAGAATTCCTTGTCTTCAAAAATGTCAACATTATTGCCCCTCTAAAAGGCATACAGACAATCAGTGTCTTGTATATATGCAAGTACCAAGCCAACATATACTTTATTATTCTAAGTGAGTATTTCCCAGGTGTATGTTCCAATTTTCCAGCACATTGACTGAACTCAAAAAAGATCACTATTTTCAGCAGTGATTAGGACTGTTTTGTTCACCATTCAAGGCCTGGAGGACAAACAAAATAATTTTTGCACCTTCCTCCTCACTGCAAAGTTCGTGAAGTTTAATTTCTCAAGTGGACACTGGCTAGCTTGAAGTAGAGGCATGTGCCCATGCTCTAGAGAATGATGTCTTATCACTTATCTTCATAATATGTTTCTCCCAGGCTTGGCCCAAGAATTGGAAGAGGAGTGACTCATGTAATTTTTCTCTGCTGCTGAGTCTTGCAACCTGTATCTAAAACCACAAACTTTATGCTTGTGTTGGATGCACCATGCCATTCCACACCAGCTTCAGTGCTTCAGGTAGGAATCAGTCATTTTTAAGATGCCTCTGGCAGATGGTTGGCCAGTTAGAAGATCTGTCTTGCAAAGTAGTTAATTATACAAAAAAGTCCAGATAATCATGGTACTGAAGGAATTTAAACATCACATCTGGTCTGCTTCTCTGGACAACTACATTCATTCCAATATGAAGTCTGTGACATGAATGCAAGAAATACAAAATGCTATTAGGTTTTCATTTTCAGTATCTTTTAGATATCTTTTAAACTAATGCATGATTTATAAAAATGAGTAATTGTAAAGGACTGAGTCAAAATGCTCTTGGCAGATATCAGAAATATTGTTGATCCATTTAAGTATCTCTTCCAAGTGGGCAACTTCAAATATGACTATTCTGTAGCCAAGAAAGGAATTAATTCCATACTAAAGAAGTGCTTCATCTCTAACTGTATCGAGCCTGACAACACAGGTATTTTACCATCCCTGCAGCAGCTGCTGGATAGACCCTCAAGCTATGGTGCCAAATTCTACACATATTCCTCACAAACATGTATCCTGGAACCATTTGCCAATAGTAAACAGAAGATTGCAAATAGTTTTGGAGTCACCATCCCTAGGAATGTCTCCATGTATCCTGTGCCTTTATGCACATGGCCTTTGCCCATTTACATGGGCAGCTCCAATATTTCCAGTCACTGGTAATTGATGTTGCTGGCTGTTGTAGAGGAGACATCAGAGAGCAGGCGGTCTGCACAACGGTGGCTTCACAAAACATCTTTCCAGATGGAAATATTGAATCTTGTACTGCTGGATTGCTTTTGATATGACAACAGATGAATATCTTCACCTGGCACTCTCCTGTACACACTATATCCCTGGTGTGCTTTGCTGGTCTGTTATCTGAGAAGGCCCGTCTGATCCCTAACCCTGCAGACTATCTCCAATGTTGAGTGTTCACTGTTTACATCTCACAGCAATAAATTATAGGTTTTCTGGATTTAGCCTTAGGTTTTCTGGATATAGTCTTACAACTAGCAGCAGAACAACAACTCCATTTATACAATATCAGGTATCATCCCCAATCACCTCCTGAAGACTCTCAGCATTGCTCACTGTGTCCTGTGCACAGAAAGAATATTTAGTAGCAGCATAACATCTTATTCAGAAGTTGATTGTAGGTTGTCTACCAAGATTAAAGGGTTGTTTCTCTTTCTGAATGTTACTGAATGAGACACATGATGTTCCAGCCTGCTTAGTATTTAAATGCTGTTCACATTCCTTGTTAGCCTTATAACGTGGCTTCCAAAAAATAACAGTAAATGTGCTTTAGGAGATGATTTTTTTCCACATGTGACTGTAAAACATCTATGGACTGAAGCAGTCTACCAAAGGAGCACAGAAGATGTAGAAGTCACACAGCTTCTGAAGGTCTAACTGTGGATCTGCTGACACTTAATGGTATAAACTCAGGGATTACTCTTCTGAGAGCCATACAGATTTACAGTTGTGGGATCTGTTAGTTTACGTAATGAAGGGCTAACCACCATAAACGCAAAGGCCTGGAGTTGGGCAGAGGACAGTACCAAGCAGAGAAAGCCAAATAGCACTTGGGCCTGGCTGCTCCCAGATATCTCAGAAGAGGACAGCCCAGCCACACTCTGGGTGTCAGAGTCTGCAGGAGGTGCTATCACCAGATGGCCCTGAAGACTGAGGAGGTTTACTGACCTCATGTGTATGGGACTCATTATGGGAGGAGCATTTGGGGAATAGTGTAAAACTGTATTGTAAACTGTATTGTAAATGTTTGTAACTGTATTGTAAATGTAATGTACAACATTAAAGAGGTTAGTAGGAATGTGTGAGACTTATGGGGTATTAAGGTTAAAGACAAAAGGCAAGATCAGGAGAATGAAGGTTGCTTGCAAAGGAAGAAGTGTGGAGCCAGTTGCATGTAAACAGGCTGCTGACTGCTAGTTTGCTTGGTCACACCCCATGCCTGATCATCAGAGCCTTCTAGTTAAACTGCATTTCTAACTATTTTCCTGGGTGAGGGGCTCTCTATTCTATGTGCATGGGGGTGTGTATGGGGGTGTGTGCAGCAGCTGGAGTCAGGCCATGGGTCAGAGGGCCTGTATGTCTGGGGTGCTAGCAACTGGAGACACCAGTGTGTTTTGGTGTGTAGGCATGCGTGTTTTTCCCTAGGGAACATCAGTCCTGTGTGAGTGCATGTAGGATAAGGTGTCTGGGAGGCAGCTATCGGGGGACCATAGGTCAGGACCTGGATACAAGAGAGACCAAGGGTCTGAGAGTCAGATACTGAGTGACTATAGGTCTGCACAAGCTCTCCCGGAGACCAACGTGTATATGTGTATGTGTAGCAGGAGGTCTGACTGCCAGCAACTGGACTGGAGTTGCAGATCCATCACTCCAACAACATAAACATCTTGATCTCCATGTTAGCAGTAAAGAAGTAATCAATGGCAGAGAGGCCGAGGCTGGACAGAGCATGAGACAGTGCAACGTGTGACCTGAGAAGCACTCACATCCACCCAATCCCACCCATCAGACTGGAGACCTGACCCAGCTGAGCCAGGCAGAGTAGGCCACAGGCAGGTGACTTGGTAGACCTCCATGTGTGGGGTTGTCAATGTCTTAAGTCACATTCTCAGCCTATGCAAGTCTTGTTCTCTCAAGACAAAAGAAGCAAGAACCTGAAGCAGAGGTCGCCCGCACAAGGGCATTCCTGACATGGAAGACGCACGTAGGAGCTCAAGCACTTTGCAGTAGTGCATACTGCCTAGAGACACCTTGTGCCCACAGGGCATCTATGAGATAGTCACAACCTGCCCTGTCAAATAGTGTGATGGAAAGTCTGGAAGTGGCATGATCAACTTCAAAGTGGACCATGCTGTGTCCACAGGATGTGGGGAGCAGCAGTGGTTTGGCTCCTGCCTCACAGTATGGTGCACAGCTATGGACCTAGAGCCATCCTTCCCTCTCCAGCTGCAGATGACACATCCATCTCCTGATTCAGGGGAACAAGCAGGGCTAGCCCTCCTCACTCAACTGGTTATTGCTGCAAAACAGGACAGTGGGGCCATAGCACCTTAGGCTGCCCTCCTGCAACTGCTCCTGCTCCTTATGCTGAAGTCACGTATTTGCATTCACTTGTAGCCCAGGTACCAGTGCTGAATTCTTAATAAAAGAGACTTTCATAGGTAACAGCATAGACGCAAACAGATGGCGCAAATCTTTGAGTGCAGCTGCTGTGAAGAGCTGTCATAAGGAACTGGGATGTGCTTTCCCTTTTACAAGCACATGTGGTAGGATGGGGTGGCTCCAAGCTATGCCATGCAGCCTTGCCAACCTCCCCACTGGTGCAGGCTGCAACACTGCATTCCCAGGGAGCTTCATTAGAAGTCAAATAAGGGGGATCTTTTAATAAGTGAAGGGAGGGGCACGAGGAAGAATCACTGTCTTTAGCCATTGGCCTCACTCCAGAACTGCAATCTGGTTGCAGGATTCTATTGCAGTTTCTATCTCAAGTATAGAGAAGGATTGTAACTGCACTGAGTTTTGTATTAAATGGAGCATGTTAGAAAATCCTGTACACATCTGAGAAAAAGCAAGTCTAGGCATTAAAAAAACGTGCCTCTTTAAACTTTACAAAAGTAACAAAGGATGTTCAGCTTTGAACTCCCAATTACAAGCATTCAGGGGACTATAGATCTGTGCAAGGAACATGAGATTTGTAATTTATTTGATTTATTAGGTTCTTTCTCTGCTCTCTGAATATCTACAAACATGCTGCAACTGTTACATGCATTTGTTTATACAAATACATTTGATTAACAGTATTCAGAATTTTTGACAAGGTGGATTGATCATAAATAATCAAAATCTGAATAGTGCTGCTTAGCTGTAATTTGTTAGGGGAAAAAAAAACTATTTAAACAAACCAGCAAAGCACAGAAGCACTTGTAGGTAGAAGTTGATTTCTGTATTTATTTATCTGTGTGGCTTTGCAATTGACTCTCACCCAGTATTTGTGCCAGGATAACTATTGTTCCTATAGGCACAGCATGCAAACATTTAAGTTTGTAAGCACCTTCACTCAAACTGAATTCATTTAAAAACTCAGCCACTGTTTGCATACTTTTAATTACACATTAAGAACTGGCAGTGCAAGCAACAGAAATAAAATGCAAAGAGAGAAGTCAGACATGCCTTAAAAATTAAGTTCCTTGTTCAAGCCCCAGCAGACAATACCAGAGCTGGCCCTGAAGAATAAAGAGCAGAAAAAAGAAAACCAGAAAACAGTTCTCATTTTTCCAGCTTCCCAAGTTGCATCCAATGAATCTTCTCCGTGCTGCTCTTGCTTTGTGCAGACCACTACCGTGTTAGCAAAGCCATTTTCTTTGCCCAGGAAATGTGAATATTCCCTCTGAAGAGCACTTGAAGCACAGCGGGGGAAAATACTGCGGTGAAGAGAGGTTTCTCTGAAACTAACCATAAAGGATTCCTTTTCATTCCTGCATTAAGGGACTTGCTTCAGAGCAGAAGAGTACCCAGGCTCCTTCAGAGATAATGTCACCCCTTTCTTTTGCCCAGTATCAAATGGAGACTGAAAGGGAAAATATCTTTTCCTTGGGCTCTGCCCTAAGGTACCTGCCACTGGTGGGGGACTTGTGGTCTAAGAGTTAAAGCAGAAGGAAAGAGAGATAGGACCCCTGGATTATTGTTTTGCTCTGAGATAGAGGTAAACGGTAACTTACATTCAAATACAAAACTTGCCTTTTGAATTATTTTTTCCATTCCCTACCAATCCCTGCTTATCTCCCCAAAACGGTCTTCACTTCTAAAATCAATTTATAACCTATCAGACAGCTAAAATAGCTTCTTACAGTAGGTGTCTCTAGCCAATGACTGATTTGCATTAAGAAAGATATGACAGCCAAGTGTGAAGAGAAAAGAATGATAGTTTAATTTTGGAAAAATTCCACATTCATCTGAGAAATGATTACTAAGCACTGTGTATGTTCATACATAAATTATTTCTAAAAATGTGAAAAGATATTAAAATGCTAAATATTTTCTTGCAGCAGGAGCAGGAAAGCTCCAGATCAGATGCCATGGTCTTTTGTGGGAAGGGATGAGGCAGACTTGCACCCTGGGGAGGCATCTGGTGGTCCTGTGCCACTGACTAGGACACTGAGCAAGGACAAGAGCAAACAGCTCAGGGGAGAAGGGGTAGGGGGATATGGGAGGAAAGGGAGGCTAAGACAGAAGTGAAAACACCTTCCAGCCCCTCTAGGGGTGGGGGAGAAGCCTCTTCCTCATGCTCTGCGAGTGTGAACACTGGGACACCCATTCTGCCGGCACAACAGGCTCTGATCAGCACTAGACAGGCCTGGGGGCAATGGTGCATGGACATGTAATTATGGAAATAAATAGCGAGGTTCCCAAGCAGGCAGGCTGGGGAGCACAAGGCAGCCCACTCCAGCTGTAACCTCTGCAGAGCCGAAGGCAGCTCCAAGGAATGTGACATAGTCGCCAGGGGACATGCCAGGGAGCCAGGTGCCAGCTCCTGAAATAAATCCTACAGCTTGTCAACAGAGCTCTGTCATCTCTATCCAGAAAAAGACTAATAGTGGGCTGATGCCTGGCACTAGCAAATCAGCAGGTCGCTGTAATTTGGATTTATTGCTGATTTTTCTTTCAATTTTTTAAGGATATCTTTATTTCACCAGGACAATCTTTTTTCTTTGTCCTCTCATGGTCTAAGGTGGCAAAAATCAGCCAGAGATCTCCCACAGAGGAAGACCAGACCCCGCCAGGGACCTGTGCACAAGCAGAGGGCATGTTCAGAGGCAGCAGAGACCTCATTGCAAGATGAATTGTAGGCTCAAAGACTATGAAGGAAGGAAGGGAAAGAGTCAAGAGGTGAGAATGGTATGTACAGAGGGAGAAAGACAATGAGAAGGGCACTGCAAGGCCATTAGAGCCTATACAGTGTTTTTTACTAGGTGCATCTCATTTTTCAGTGTCAAGAAGAGGGTGTGTACACAGTGTTTGTCCTATGCTAACACACCCTGGGAGAACAGACATCAGTCACTAGCTGTACCACATTTTTATTAGCTAAGTTTCACAGAAGCATCCCTCCAAGTAGGAAATAACTCCATGCATCACAGCTCAGGTTTGACAGGAACATGAAAGGCAATATGTATTTTGATATATCAATCCAAATTTGCAGGCAGCAGAGGTCAGACTTGATATAAAAATTGTTAAGATTATTTTTTATGAAAAAGTTAAGTTTGTGGCCTTCTAAAGCAGATTGTACTATCTTACATAAAGATCTATTTCAAACAATCTAAACTTGTGTTATCTGACACATTAATTAGCCACATCTCATTGCCTTGGAAACATCCTATCTTCTTACATTATAAGTCCCAGAGCATCTGACACTTTAATGCACAAGACCATTTTAGAAAGGCAGCAAGTTTTATTATTAGTGGTGACTTCATTGCTATACACTAGAACTCCTTTGTTTGACATATTCACTCTGCACATCAGCTAACTTCCCTGAAATGTAACAGGAAACTCTTTCCTGACTTCATTCAGAAGAAAATTATTGTATAAGCAAATTACACCACATGTAGGGCCAGATCTTTCTAGAGATTTTTGCTATTAGGAGACAACATAGAAAAGGAACTTCTCTTTCCAGAAAAGTATACCCACAAGGTAGCAGTAGAACGACTCCAAGCTCCTTCACGCAGACTTCTCAATGGACTTCATACCAGAGGTAGGAATAAAGTAATTCTTTCCTACACAGACTGGTCCAAAGTCTGAAAGGCAATGGGAATCTTCTCAGCAGACCTGAGAGAAGACTTTAAAGAGAGGAGGAACCTCCAGCTCCATAAACACTTACCAATGTTTGCCCTCAGTTTAAGTCCCCACTCCCAACCTCAATGAGAGTTTGGGAAAAGCAGAACACTTCCAAAAATGCTGCCTTTTAAGTTTTTTGCTTTGCTGCTAAGATCTTCAAAGACTACCCATTGCCACTGAAGTGTTATCAAAACATGTCATTACTATGTATTGGCCTGGACCAAACTCAGCTCATTTAAAACAGCATGCTTCCATGATCTCAGTACAATGCAAGTACACTACTCCTTCCTTTGCAAATCCAGCACTGTTGGTATAAAGGATTTCTTTGTCTCAAGAAAATAACTTAACTAGCCTATAAAAAATTACACTATTGTTGTCCAATGCTGAACCATGTCAGTTCATTCAAAAGCACTTTGAAACCATGAAGAATTCAAGCACTTTCCACCCAGGACAATAAAGAGTAAGTTACTTTATTTTGCATAATTTCCTTTTAGAATTTTTTAACAGAGTTGTACTGAAACAGGCAAATACCAGTTTTAAGCTATACATTTTAGACAGCAATTTCACACATATACAGAATGGTCAAAATACTATATAACAGAAGGTTTCAGTGGTAAAAGGATTATAGTGGCTTACACTAAAAGCTGTATCCCTAATTTAGTACTTAGGCATTCTGAGCTATACATTTAAAAAATGGTGGGAATTTTTTCTTCTTTCAGCAGGGCAAAAGTTTCATCAGACAAGTTTGAGTCAATTGTCTGAAATCGGAGTTTAAAAGTGCTACTCTCGTCCAGCAATAGCTTCAGTTTTCCATCATTTAGGGCAAAGCCAGCTTCCAGGAGCTCCAGCTCCCAAGATTCACGTTAATTTCTTAAATCTGTTTTCTCAGCCACAAAGTATGGGTTTTCATCCCCAACTTCTGTACACTAAAATACCCCACTGCCTCCTTTCTTTTGACAATTATTTCTAAAACTATGTTTCAGTGCTTTTGAAAACAGCTCAGCTGGCTGAAGCCTATGAGGAACCATGTGCCAGAAAATACCTCAAATATTTTCTTTCTCTAATATTTTCTTTCTCTCTAGACGAAGCTAACAAGAAGTACACTTTTCCTTTTTTTCCCCAGGCAAAAGCTTCTTCACTCACTGTGTGGAAGGGAAATTTAACGATGACTTTTCAGATAGCTTGCTCTTTTTCAAGGCTGCAGCGGGACTAGTGCTCCAGACCCCTGGCCCCATTTTCTGTAGAAGGCCAACAGTGCTGATTTGATGGGGGAGACCCGTGTGGGAAACAAATGGTGCCACCAGGAGCATCCATGGGATGGACTCTCCTCACTAGGAGTCTTGGAGAAGGGTACTGAGGCAGGAGAAATGAGCTACTTCTTTCCACGTAGGTGCCCTGGTATATTAAAGTCTTTTGCAGCTGATCAGAAAGGTCTGTGTAAAAAATGCAGAATCTGCCTTAAAGGTCCAGGTAATTCATTTCTATTCCTCATCTGAGCACACAGACACAAGGCAAGACCAGCTCAGGCCTAAACCCCACCAAAGAGTCCTTCAAAGGTTTCCACAGGAGACCCACACTTCAAAGAAGAGGAGCAAATCATAAGATCTGAGCAGTCAGTCTACCTTCCTGGGTAGACCTGGACTCCTTAGCTCATGACGGAGGTGGGACCAGAGAAGGGTTAAGGTCAGGGGCACTTTCCCCATCCCTTGCAGCCTCTGTAGGTCTGCTTGCAAGCTCAGGGACAACATCTCCACTGTCCTTAAAAGGTAGTCATGCAAAGATGTAGAAATATAGCACATTCCTAGCTCTACTTCATGTGTTTGTACCTGGGGACAAATTAATCAGATCTCTCATACTACCAAGCCCACAGCCACAGGGTGGTCTCTGCTCAGTGGGCACTCCACTGCTTTGGAAGCCACCTCCTCTCCTCCCCGGGGCTGCACTGACACAGACCATGTACAGGCTGCAAATCTGGTCCTGAACACTGCCTGTGGTCATCACCTTAAATGACTGTCTGGCACAGTCAAGCAAACTTTTACTTTCTAGGCACATCTGAGAAAACCTGTTCATTTTTCCAATGCAAGGTGACATTCTGCTATTAACACGTGACTCCAGGAGCCAAAGATCTGCAGAAGCCCCACTGTGAGCATGAATGGCACTCGGCTGCATGGCAGCTGGGAAGAGAATAGCGCTGCTTTCTCATTTACCCAGCTAAAACACAAATATTTACTCCCAAATTGAGCTGAGCTGCAGCTACTCTATACCAGCTGGTTATCCCATTGAGCAAAGAAAGGAGGGAAATGGATTTCTTCCTGTTTTCCTTACTGGTCAAAAGATTAAAAGCAATACAGTGGTGTTGGTCCCTAGGTATTATCCGATTAATATCCTGTTAGCCATCTGGCAAATTGCCAAATTAACTTCTCTTTAAATGAGAAAGAGACTGTTCCATGGGCTAAAATGGACTTTATTAGCATAGCACTAATAATTCAGCACTTATAACACACGGAAAAGATTATAAGTAAATATAGGCCTGCATTGCCTGTCAAGGTCCCTTCTTGCTTTCTTTCTGGGTAGGCAAAGAACAACAATGCATCAGATATTTCACCTCCATAGTCAGGTCAGAAGGGTCTAACGTTTGGGAAAGGTGTTATGAAGCAAAAAGTCTAGAAGCCATAAGAAATTACTTTCTCCCAGCAGCACCTAGAAACTTATCCCTACTGGTTTTTAATGGTGTTGATCAGGTAAGATACAACATAGACATCTTCTTCCCTACCTCCATGTTTCTTGTCTAGGTAGTAAGCTAGAACTTTCCTAGGTGAATGCTGTCTGCTGGCCCATAAATGTGTCCTCTCTTGCCTGACTTTTCTAGCACATTTCACATTAACAACCAATCTTAAGTCTCCAGCATGTCATTTCCTTTGGTCATCTTCAGAGCAGAGTTTTATAAACAAGTTCAGTTTAGAAGCCACCAGTACGAGGCTGGAGTCAGCCGCCCATAAGGTACCTCAGACTGCTTCATTCATTTGATGCTATCCATATATTTGGGAGTGCAGTTATGACATGCATATCTTTTGCCAACTGTTCACATGAGCCACTCATGTCAACAGGGATTTCAGAGGAGATAAGTCCTCTCTGTCACCTCAAGCAGCAATTGCTTCCCAAACAGTGCTCACTGAGGGAGTTACATGCCGTAGAAGAAGACAAATGTTCTGAGGACACTCATTAAAAATACCATGTATTAATTCCCCAATTAAAAGTCTCAGGAGGAGAATAATGAGTGATCTGTTAGCAATTCTATAGGTTCGCAGTTGTCTGATATCTCACATCTGGGAGCTACTGCCCTCGGGTAGCAGCTAATTGGCCCCAGTTACCATAGTGCCTCACAGTCCTTAATGTGCCCTCACTGCTGCTCAGTAAAGCAAACAAGGACTGATTTCAGTTCGACAGATGGGGAGCTGCTTTTCGGAGAAAGCAGGGAACTGACTTTGTACTACTATACTCCATGTATAAATAACAGAATAGGCAAAATCCAGGTGCTGACAAGTCCTTTCTAACCCAGGGAGAAACTAGCCACAGAAGATGTTTCATTGGGTCAAACCCACTTATTTACAAGGAATGCAGAAGTGCTGCTTCTCTGACAAAAATCAAAACACCAGCAGTTTCTTCACCCAGTCACCCTCAGTCTGCTCTGTAATAAAAAAAACAAACAAACAAACAAACAAACAAAAACAAAAACAAAAAAAAGCTGTCCCAAGGCCTTTCCTTGAGTGAAGATACAGTGATAGTTGTCTCCTAGGTTTTGTGTTTCTTTTTGCCTCTGTCTCTGCAGAAGTCTTGCTCCTTCTCCCACACAGGCAGACATGCAGAGCTCATTACCTCTTCCTCCAGGGCTTGCTCTTTTATTCTCACAGGCCAGGGTAATTCAGTTTTTGTGGGAGCTTAAGAACTTGCTCCTATGGTTTTGGAGACTTGGTACAAACAGGGAGCTCTGTCACTTGTAAGGCTTATCCTCAAGAAAATGTGTCTTTAATCCCACTCACCCCCTGCAAAGGCACCCAGGCTGTAACAGCACTGAGATACCTCAAGAATTTTTTTTTTTAATGCTCTGTCAGCATTGATTTCAACAGGAGTTGGATGCCTAATCTGCTTATGCACTTCTGAAAATCCTATTAAGTGCCTCTTTCCTTCTCTAGGTGCCTAAATATACTTTTCTTAATTTGGCACTAAGTGATTTGCATCCGTCATCAAGATTATTGAGAGCATGGCTCGAGAGGAGACGCCTCCCTGTGACAGCCCTTCTATGCAGTCTGTCACTTGTTCAGATACCTAAACGGGGAACCAAACTCTCGCAAAGATGCTGTGACAGTGTAAAATACGTCTATTAAACTGTGAACACCCTTCTTGCTGTTGCCTTCTTGTCCCATTATGCCTCTCATCCTATGCTAAGCATGTATGCCCTCTCCCCCCAAGAAGCCCTCACTATGGCGTTATCATGGCTTCATCTCCCTTTCCATTGCCACCCCAGAACTATACACTTTTCTGCAGTGAGCCTCAGCTGCAGATGGAGCCATGGGTCCCCAGCAAGAGCAGGGAGATGCATTTTGGGAGGGGGCAGGGAGAGTTTGGGTGCTCGGGGGCAACAGCTGGGACAGTGGCATCGTCTCACCTTGGCCCCCAAGATAACAAACACAGTGCTTATAGAGAAGTATGACCAAACCAGACAGTCTATGTAAACATTTCCTTCTAAGAACATCCTAGAGAATTAAATGCCTGTGGCTCAGAAATGTCTTTGCTCAGCTTTTCTTTTCTTTCTTGCCTTGTTGTTACTTAAAGGCAGTCACAGGCAAGAAAAACTGTGTGGGGACATACATCTGAAAGGCTCAAAAGAGCTGAGGCTCAGCTCCAGGGTTTCTGTCAACAGGATGGCCAAACACTCCTTGATCTGGAGAAAGAGCACTACGAAAAGGTCTGTGCCTTTAGACCTGGCTCTGGATGCAGTAACTTTTTCCTGCAGCCAATGGACATAGAAATGGGGCCAAGGAGACACCAAACTGGCCGTTACTAAGCTGGTACCCACCTATGGACAACTTCTTGGGAAAGATGGGCCCCACTGTAGTTGTCAGCAGTGCTGCCCCAGCCCCACTGCAAGCCTCAGTCAAAAAGTAGAAAAGAGGAAATTAGCACCTCTGGGAATTACAGTTTAAACAGTCCTTGGAGCACCTTTAGCTATTCTTAAGATGAAAAGAAACTTTGAAAGGGGGATTAAAGTTAGGAGGGTCTGGTTTTGATATGGAAGAGCAGCTATTTAAAAAGAGCAATGAAAGGTGGGAACATATTTGGAGATCTAAGCACGCCTTAAGAGAAATCTGGAAAAGTGCAAATATGGAAATGCTCTGAATCTGGCCAACTATTTCTCATCTTAAAGACCCTATGCTACAGCCCAGAAACCCTTAATAAACCAGAGCTTTAAAGTCTATTTGGCCTTTGCCACTGATTTCTCTCTGTATTAATTGTTTGCTAATAATCACAGAGCAGCAGCTGAAGTGCACCAGCCCCCACAGCAGCCCCATTAAGAACCCAGCAGTGCAGGGTCCAGCCTGTGAGCTTCAGGCAGCAACTGCTGTGCTCCCAAATCTTTCCTTGCAAAGTGTTGGCTTGAGCAAGTCTTACAACACATCTGTGCTTCAGTACCCCGTCTGCAATACTATAGTAATAACAGTGTCCCTATACAATCCTTGTGGATTAATTAGTTACCATTTGCTGTGGACATTGACAGTTGCACTGCTGATAAATTACCTTTTGGAAAGAGGAAACAAACTCCTATATGAAAAACCTAGTAAGTAACAACTTGCTGATACACAACAAACAGGCAGACAGCCCAAATCCAGGGAAAAAAAAAAAGACAATAAAACTCCCTGATTTTGCTCATCCTCCCATTGCATCTCTCACGATGAGCAGAGAGAGGAAGAAAGGGTTACATTTGTTTCCATCAGGAAGCGATGAGTATATTCTCACCTTGGATCTGCCAGGCTTGCAAGGAAGATCCCCAAGCTGGATTTCCTTGGGGAGCAAGTGTTAAGTAACAAAGGAAGAGCTGGACAGACTCTCTTCCTTGGGAGGTGAGCCGGGCTTCCCTCGGTACCACTTTGAAGGAAAACAGTTTGCATGAGGCCTAGAGCCAGGGGCCAGAACATAACCTAATTAGGCCAGAAAGGGTGATTAGCTGTTTATTTTGAAGATGTTCAAACCATGCACTCATATTATACACTGCCCTGGGAGAAAAAGGATGCCGTTTATACTCCCAGATCTAAGGGATCAGCAGAGTTTATTTTCCCCTACAAATGAAGGCCTATTCTGCTTACATTCTTTCAACTGAGATCAAATCTGTTTATTTTCACTCATCTACAGGAAATGGGAAAATTTCAGTCTATTATTCTGCGGCCAGGGAAGCAGTTTGTATTGCTTAACCATGGGCAAAGGCAAATTAGTCACAGTCTTCACATGCTACCTCAAAAGATTTGTTTAATAGTAGTACCATTAGTGGCAAAAGTCTTTACAAAAACCCATAGCACAGATTCTGCTTCTTGAAACTTTTCCAGAAGGCATGAGAAACTTTGTTAAGCCCTCCAGATGACTGGTACTCCATCGTGGGAGATGGAGTTGATCAAGCTCTCCCTTTTCCGAGCAGACACCTCCATCTATTGATGCTGAGCAGAGGGGTTTAGTGCAATATTTTCGAGCTTGTTGCTTCTTTATCGAATCTTTATCGAATTATCTTTATCGAATTAGCTGCAGATTTGTGAGGGTATCTGGAAGCATGGCACTGAAAAAAGAAAAAGCTGGTGGGAGAGAAGAGAGGTGCCATGAGGGTCCCCACACACAATTTCTGGTCATACCAGTGGCAACAGGACAAAGACTTCTTCACAATATGTACAGCACACCCCGCCAAAATCTACAATTGGATGATCCTACTTCAGTGTTTCCAAATATTTGTTTGAGTTGGCTCCATATTTAATAATAAAACAATCCCTTTTCGCTAGAGTTTGTTAACAGGATTTGTTTGCATGCTTTGATCTTTTATTTTTAGTCATCTCTCATGTTCATGAAGCCGTTGGTAAGATTCTCCACTGATAAGTGCTCAAACTATAGCAATGGGACTATGAGGTGACAATATATCTTAGAGAGGGTTTTAATTCCTTTGAAGTTAAGCTTTTTGATGGTCAATTAAATTATTTTAGTTGTATCTTACTCATTTTAACCTTAAATCAAGACTGTTTTCCAACTGCTGCAACTTAAAAATTTTACAGGACCCAGGCAACTGAAAACGCTGTGAATATAAATTTTATCTGTTGACTACATTCAGCGGAAGAAACAATCAAGAATGCACTGAACATCAAATACTGTGATGAAGACAGAAATTACTGGCAACCAATTATAAAGATATAGAGCAGCAGAAGGTACAGTGTGTTATGCACATTATGGCACTGCCAGAATAGGCCACTTAGGGATGTACAATAATAATTTAGATTGTTGATCATAATAATCTCATGCTGGTCATAACTGTCTGGCTGTTATTTTATGCTTCCCCAGCCTGTTTGCTGAATCTGTTTGCTGGTTTTTGTACTTGTTTGTAGTTTGCAAATTGTTTGAGGCAAAGTGAATTTTGCTCTTTGTTTGCACAGCACCAGCTCTCAAGAAGGGGATGGAAACCTGTGTGATCTCCTTCACTGAAAATG
The DNA here is from genome assembly GCA_013400335.1 of Eurystomus gularis. Lineage (NCBI taxonomy): Eukaryota > Metazoa > Chordata > Aves > Coraciiformes > Coraciidae > Eurystomus > Eurystomus gularis. The sequence continues at coordinate 59,405 of VZZY01006580.1, read as the reverse complement.
ATTTAAAAATTCCTAATGGACATAGTAAAAATTCTTGTTGAGGAAAAACAAACTCAGCTGAACTCTAGCTAATTAACCAATATCCCTTATGATTCACCAGTTTTCATGAGGGATTCTGGGGAAGCTTTATGAACTTAAGAAATAGCACTTTGCTGCTTCCTCCTCCTCCTCGTTGCAGGGTCCTGCTGGCTGTTAGAAGATCGATCTGCCACTAGCAAAACTACCCCCTTACAATGAACATAATCCTCCAGTTCACTGGTTTAAAGTGAGTCTTGAAGGATTACTTTTCAGAGAAATGAGGGGTTAGATGCTTCCCAATATAGCTAGACAGCTGTCATGGTTTTAAGATGAGCCAGTACATAAGAAGTTACAAAGTACTGTAGCCTTTACCTAGGTTTACCTTTCCCTTTTCTCACAAAAACACCAAGTGCTCTGAGACATTCACCTTCCTGGGAGCAAGTTTCTTATGTAGATCTCAGAGAAAAAAGTTCTTGAGGTGCAGATGTTTCTCTTGGTTTTTTTGAGGTTTTTTTCCAAGTGGCTTAGTTTTGTCTCTTTATTACCAAAAAAAAAAAAAAAAAATCTGTTCATTTTCAAATGTTCCCTGTGATTGCCAGGGCAATAAAACATACTGAAGTAAGATCTCTTTATTTGCAGGGTTTTCTTACAGTGGAGAAGTGATAGCCTACAAGCTCGCATGCATCGTGGTAGCCTGGCACACTGTTGCCATCCCTTGCTGTTTAAACAGTAATAGGACTCAGTGGCTAACAGGCTTCCAAAGATTTGCCAGAGGCAAAAATTACATGCAGGTAAGTCATACTTTCATGGATCCTTGTTTTCATGGACTCCTTGGCCAGTTACTGCCTCCTGTAGCACATGTCCTGGTGAAGTGTTTCATGAGTTAAGGAAGTGGGAGACAGACTGCCCAAATGCTCAATAGCTGTATTTTCAGACACGAAAATGTCCCAGTCTCGTCCCCTGCAATGCAAACAGCAGTTACTGCTCCTGGAAAAGTCAAGTTCAAGCAGCCACAAAAAGCAGTTCTCCCATCCCCACCTACAGTCCCCCTTCAGAAAAGCTCCTGAAAGGAAGGGAGAGGGTCACAGATGAATAGTAGCAATATCCTATTCCCCTCTTCAGGTAACAATCTTTTTGCCCAAAATAAACAGGCATTAGTTAAATAAACCAATATCTTTTGTGTAGAATTTTGGCTGTTTCTGGTGTCCCCTTTGCATATAACCAAAGAGTCCAACACAGACAGTATTTTAACCAGAAGCTTGATATGAGATATTCTGGGGTTGGAAGATTTCAGTATTTCAGACTTTTCAGTTGCTCATAGGAAAAAAAAGTAGTTAAAAGCTGCTTAGCTAGTTACCTCTACTGCAAGACCTGACCCACAGGGACAAGCATTCCTAATGTCTACTTGAGATTATTAAGTAATTTCTAACCCCACTAAAAATTGGACACATTCCACTTCTGTGGAATTTACTTGTAGGTTTTTTGAGACATTTTGAGAAAATTCATGAGAGTATAGCTTATTTCTCCCAATACACACAGAAATCTATGTTAAATTGGCTAATAAAAATGCTTGGATTGGAAAACAAATTAATCCACACAGACATTTATAAAATGCCCACAAGAAACAGAAAAATAAAAGCTTTTCTACATTTAACTTCTGTGAAGAGAGAATGAAACATTCTTGTCTCCAGAGATCTTCCAGTCCCCGGTCCCATCCTTTGAGTTTTATCTTCTCTTCCCACATTCAGATTTTAAGGAGCAAAATAACTGGTTTTATGAGAAGAGATGATAATGGCAAGAGGGAATACTGTCAACCTAGGACCAAGTCCCTGGCCACATGAATATCCAAGGCAAAATGCAACCAGACAGGCTGTCTAGAGGTTGCTGGAGAAGAGTACCCTGCATGAGGTTCCTCCACAGCATTGATGCTTCCAGCAAGGCAGGCATCTGAAGGTCTGATAATCAATGGCAATATAATCAATACAGCAATGGGGCATCCATGCTGTTGTTCATCTCAGGCAAAGATAGAAGCTTAAAAGCAGACGCTTCTCTCTAGTGTCTTGGATCTCTTGCTTACATAAAAGTATCCACGTGTTAGTATTAGAAAAATTAATCCCACCCTTTCTTACGGCTGCTTGCATTTCCTGAGTTGCTCAGGAGGGAACACTCTTTCCTTTCTCTTGTATTGCAACTGCCCCAAAGTAGGGTGGGTTCTCAAACTTCATTTTGCAAGAGCAGTCCTCCTGATTATGAGCTCTGGGGGCAGTGCTTGCCAGGATGAAAGGGGGAAGAAACTGGGTATGTTCATGTTGGGAGGTTCTAGCAGAGTCCAACAGAGAGGCAGAGGCTCAAGAAATTCACCTCAGGGGAAGTGCTAAGCTGTATTTTTTCTGCAAAAAATACCCCAAGCTGTATCTCACAGATGTGCCCGACACAGAATCTGACCAGTAAAGTTCATCCACATAGGCTATCTTTTAAGAAAGGGGCAAAAATATATTTGATGCGGCATTCAGCTATTTGCACTTTAGAAATCCAGTTCCCAAGGAGTTATTCTCTCATTCTGTTTTATTAGTTTTCACTGTCTCCCAAGATCTGTGCAGTTCAGCTCCATGGTAACTCAGGAACTTGCTTAGTTGCCTTACATATTGATGTATACAAGGAAAGCACAGTGCTAATACACTGTTTGAGCATCTCTAAGATATATTTAAAATATCTAAATGTGTGGCAGAGTAGGATTTATAGAGGATACAGAACAGTGCTGGGTTGCCTTAAGCTTGATAACAATTGTTTCTTGGGAAGTTCCACCAAGTCACAACAAGTTGTTTAATTGCAACAATTAAAGTCATGCTAAACTTTTGTCTACACTGTTAAGCACCATTTGTTCTCCCCATCTTCTAGAGATTATGATTTTAAAAGTAGAAAGTTGTTTAAAAGAGGAAGACAAATAGAGGAAAAAGGACTTGCTCCACAGTGATCAGCTGTGTCTAGACTTCCTAGCTGGGTGCTACCAACATAGCTCAGGATATGAGCCCTGTAGACCTCATTCTTTGCTTGCCTACAGCACACTATGACTCTGCGCAGCCTCCAAGACCTGGGCTTTTTTACAAATGGCAGAAAAACAAGAGTGGTTGGTGCATGTCCATGTTTTGCTCTGATGTGTGTATCCATACTCAGAAGCACTTCAGGCAATAGAAAACAGAAAATCCATAACAACCCTCACACAGACCTGAAGTCAGATCCCCGATCCCTACTCTTTCATGCTGGTGCCCAGTCACCAGCTGGCTAGCCCCATACATAACATCATCTGACATAACCTGTTCAGTTACTTTGAATATCTGTGTGCTGATTTTTATGATATCTGATGGGGTCCAGACAGTGAAATGTTTAGCATAAACTGCAGCTCTGGAAGTGCTGTGAAGATTCACTAGTTGGTACCACAAGTACCTGGGGTGGAACATCTAAAGCCTTAGTGGCATTCTGCTCCTTATCACTGTTGCTAGCTTTGACTATCCTTGGGATTACTTTTTTTAATACCTCAGAGAAGATGACAAGAAAAGTAGAAAAGACTACCAAAAAAATGTTTTTCCCACATGTTTTGGGAGAGGAATAAAGCTACACATTACTGTTTTAATATTTGCTTTCAGCATACAAATTTTCAAAGAGCAGGAGAGGGAACAGCTTTTGCTATTTCAGCTGCAGCAAGTGACCTGTGTGGTGCTAGGAGAAGATGAGATACTTACCCAGACACAATGGCCAGAAGCTAAAAACTTGTAACAACATGTTCTGACATCCTCTGGCCTGGTAAATTTTTCAAACAGCAGTTCTACTTTGAAAAGTCCACTTTTCAAAACTGCTAATGAGTAACCAGTGATGTCAAAACACAGTACCTGTTGTGCCAATGAGCTTTTCCCCTACTGCCATTTGGATTTTAATGTCCTTCTGATGTGTATCAATGCAAAGCAACTCATACTACAAACAATCTGCTTTAACGGTTGCTGTTTAACTTACAGGATATGCCATGACAGAAAGATATCTCTCCAAGGTAGCTGGCAAAACAGATGAGGTAAAATACCTAATGTTAAAACAGAATGAATAAACACTGAAGATATTCTCAGTCCTTGTACATTTTCATTGAATGTACTTACATCCGCCTTTGAGCACAGAACCTCTTCCAAGAGTGCTAAAGGGGTCAGCAATGGGGTGTGGTGGGAGCATGCAAAAAAACCCATTGCAGCTGACTACCCTATAGAACATGTCAGAGTAAACACAGGATCTCAGCTCCCTCCACTAGCAAAGGTCAGGCAAGCATAGGCATTTATCACTAGTTTCAAATCTGGAGGTGAAGATTTTCACTTGGTGGTTTCACAGAGTTCCCAGCTAGTGTACATTGTCCTTCTGCTCTGGCAGTCTTTCCATCTGAAAGACACTGCTGTATAGCATCAGGATTACCTCAGGTGAGTTTTAGTTTGTAGTATGCAACTTTCTGGCTGGTATATGTTCATCTGTAATCCTATCAGCTAATTTCTGAAGTTGAGTCAGCTAATTTCCAAATGCAGAGAAAGGAAAATGGTTGTCTTCTGTCCATGTTTCAAAGTCTGTACGGACCTGAAAGATGAAGCTCCTTATTGTTATTGGTTTTACTATTGCTTTTATATTTTTCATTCTGAAGCACCATAAGATAAGAAAAAAAACTAGGAGTTCAAAATTAGTTTGATTAATTAAAGGGAAATACACCCAAGTATATATGATATGTAATTATAAAAGAGGTATAACTATACCTACTACCACAGAAAATAAATATTCTTGATTAGGACCCAGATCCAGCCTATGTAGATAAAACTGATGAAAGAAAAGGTACTTTACTTCTGGAGACATCTGTTTTCTGCTACTAAGTAGGGAACTAATATCAAATTAGATAGATCTTATATAAAATGTTTGGCATTATCTGAAGCATCCTGCATTCTGCATCTTGTTTTAGCTACCTGACTCATCAATATTTTGCTTTTGTAGCTAAGGAGAGCCACACTATCCTAAGGCAAAAATAAACAGTCATCTGATCTGTAAGTAAGTAATAATACAGTAATGGTACGGACCCATTATTTAAGGTTCCAGAACAATTTTTGCTTTAATTTCATTAGAATGCTACAGCATATTTTTCTCTGCACTGCTCTATGGTTAGTTGCCAGAGGAAAATATTTGGAAATTGCAGGTTTTAGGAGAAGCTGCTTTTTCAAAACACAAAATCAGAAATTTGTAACCTCTCATACTGAAAATTTCACCCATTTAGAGTCCAAAATAGACAAAATTGAACAGAAGTTTTCTCACTAGCCATACTAACAATGAAGACATGCAATATTTTTTTGCCAGTAGCCATGGGGAGGATTTGTTACTGAAGTGATCTCCACAGTCAGTATAACCACATTAGAAGTTTAGGGAAAGAGTACATAAGAATCACCTGTCCTATTTCTAATTCTGTCATACTTTCATGGCTGGAGATACATTATATATGTCTGGGGACTTATATCAATCAAATTTACATAAAAGCCCCCTATCTTTGCCTTTGTATCTATCCAATGGAAAGTGAAGCCCTCAGCCTCCAAAGATCATCCTGAAATCCACCTCTAGCCTATCTCCTTTTATTAATATCCTTGGCAGATGTTAGCAATGAATACACTCAAGCAGTCGTTTAAATTCTGCTGCTCTCTCAGGAAGGGAATTTGTCATAAATTATATTGGGTAGCCTCTACTAATTCATTCATTCTCCTTGAAATGCCAGCTATAGCCTGATGCTGTATGTGTGCTCATGTAAAAAACTTTCCCTTTAAGCATCGAGACTCTAAGACTCAGTAGTGAAAATGCTTAAATTGTTGATTTTATTTTTTTGAAAAAAAAAATATTTTGAAAACCACACATCCTCATGCAATGTTTCCACCTTGATTAAGTTATACTCTTTCCATTGGGAAAAAAAATCCGTTTTCCACTCTGTATTTATGGAAGCATCAGTCAATCTTCCTGAGGCTTCTCTGCAGGTCAGATAAGGGCAGCTTGCAATTTGCACTGATCAGTTGTTTACTGCCTTGAAATTTAGGCTTCTATATAATGGGTCACAGGAATGAGAGATTCAAAGATAGTTCCTGGGTACAACTAAGGGATCACTTAAATAATGCTTAATGTGATTGTTTAAGTGTATTTTATGTTTATGCTTCTCTGGGTTGGAGTTGTTATCAGTTTAGACCACAACTTAACATTCAATTGACAGTAAGTTGCAGTGCAAATACCATCATGCAAAGAGCAAATGCAAATACTCTGGTGCGATACATCATGTGACAGCTAGTTAGGAACTTCAGCTGATGTGAATATGTACGGACACAGGGGTTAAACTAAGGATGTTGTAGACTTTGCACTGCCTGCTTCCTGGATTTTTAATACTTGTTTCACCTTCATTAAACAGCTTCATTGTTTTAAAGAACAGTAAATTCATGCAATTAAATCTGCTTTGCAGTTACCTTGTTTGGGAAGTTCTCTATGGATCACAGTCTTTTCTGATATTACACTGTGCAAATATTATTACTTGTGCGGTGAAATTATGCTTAGTGAGTAAACAAAATATATGTGCAAATAAATAGACAACCTTCACTGAGCAACTTATTTCTGAATACATTTGGATATTAAGGAGATAGTATTTCCAGCATTATTGGCTCACAAGTTTATGAGCATTTCCTTCAACTTTCCACCTTGGTATTTTATTACGTACCTATTTCATTTACCTTGACATACCTAACTGAGATGTCTACTTCAGAAACCTCACCACTCAACATATATCATCTGCCATTCAAAACTCATTGCAGTCATCAGCTCTCCTCACTGGTCACAGATGTGTTATTTGACCTGCAGACCCAGAGGCAGCTATGAAATAGTTCTTGACAGGGTTTTGAAAGGTAACTAAGGAAAACAATCCCATAGTCTCTGGGATGAAATTCACTGTAGAAGGGCTCCATCTTACACTGGCAATTTAGAAGGAACTGTAAATCAAAAAAAGGCTGAGGAAGACTTTGTCCACTCTTAGCCACCTCCATGGCTAAACCTAAGGTCTTGATTCTGGCTTTGCTGTGTAATTAGCCAGTTCTGGATACTCTGAGGAGCAAAAGACTTCAGCAGTCCTTAGGCATCTCTGTAAAGCTGCCAGCTTTTTTAAGCTGAATATGAAATATCTTCTAAACAAACTTCTTACCACAGTTAATTGCACAGTTAATTGCATCCAGTTGTTCAGAAACATACACATGGTTATAGACTCATAAGCACAGTATAATTAGTAGAAATTATGAAAACTTACATTTTGCCTCTGCTGTATTCCTAAAATTACCTAAGTGCAAAGCTAGTTACAAAGTGAAGAGGGAGAAAGTTGAGGGCGACTACAACAAACTCTGAAGTTAACACTGACAAAAACAAGGCAGCAGGTGTCAGAGAAAGTAACTTGTGATTGCATACCACAATGTGGCTTCATTAAGAATATAAACAAATTTAAGCCTGAGGTTATGAAACTGACCTTAATTTGTCTTCGTAATGACAGCTAAAAATTTCAGAAAAAGAAACTAAAAACAACACTGTAAAGACGTTCTATTTTTTTGTACAACATAATCAAAATTGAAATATGACTTAGGTTGAAAATCAGAAATATTATCTGGCTTCTAATTAATTGGGTAAAATTAGGTAATAAGGTAAAAAATAATTCATGTTATCTTGAAAGAAAAAAATGTATAACTAAGCAGAGAAACACATTACCTGCTGTGCTCAGCTGAATTCATGTTATTTATATGTTCAAAGGTACCTATGTTTTTAAGTGAACCATGTCATTAACAGGAAATCTTTACTTCTAAGTCAAAGATAACCAAGAATCCGGTGCAATTACTGGCCTTCTCATCATACATCCTAGTTAACTCACTGGTCGTTGCCTTGCAAACTCAATTTTGGACTGTTTCAATCAGATATTTCCAACACAGATCTGCTACTGAGAGACTAGCTCGAAGCATTACAAATTCAGGCTACTCCACAAAACTCAGCTGCAGTGTCCCCTTAGTTTTCTTTTACTGCGCTCTACAGACATAGCCTGGCTAACCTGCTTTTACAATCCCAGCCTTGCTGCCCTGCCCTCAGTTTTCTAGTATAGCACCCACATACAATACACCTCTGTTACAACTATTTTTTAAGGACACATCAAAGGGTTTTCTTTAAAAAGTGAGCTGACCTTAAGTGGAAGGCTTTGTGAATACAGCCACACCAGTAAAGATCATACAGCATAGGAATGCTCTTAGCACGGGTATGAATTTTGAAAGTGTTGTGATGGTTCAGCCACCATCATTTTATGCTGCCATCAGTTGCCTGATCACACAGGTCAACACTGAACTAACTCAGCAACATCCCCTCAGAAGTCTTCTTTCAGATAGTCCTGCTGTAGGCTCCTGCGGGCCCAGCTCCTCCGTTGCCCACTGTGGTGCCAGCATCACCTGCTGGACACAACAGACAGAGACAGCTCCCTCAGTGTCCCCTCACATCAAAGGACACCACCCAGAGAGCCCCAACAGAAGCCACACCCAACAGAAAGCTACTCCCACTAATTGACTCCTGGTTAATATAATCCTGGCCTCACCCACCACCCCAACCACAACCACCCGGGTGAGGGCAGAGATACAGGTGGGCCAGCTTCTGCCTCTGGAACCTGAAGCCAATAAGATAAAACAAAACATTCTACTAGGTTGTGACTCATCTACAGGTCAGGTCCAACTTGGGGCCCACAACTCAAGTCCCAGCACTTCAGAAGGTATGGTTAATTTTCTTAGGAAAGTAGAGCCACAGGGAAGCCTGAAGTGGCTTGGTTTGTTTTGCTTTTGCTTTGTTTTAATCACATTAAGCTACAATAGCAAAATTCAAGTTTTGCAGCATAAACAGTGGGATTTCTTTAGCTTGTTACCATCAGTTGCACATGCCACCCTTTTTCTAGCATGGTTTTGAGTGATAAAACTTTTATCTCTGACACCTAGAAATCTGGCTTCTGTCTTAGACAAATTCCACACATCTGAATACAAGATCGTCTTAGGATAGTTTTAGCTATGAGGCTTCATTATTAAACATTACCAAGGTACTTTATCTCTGTCTGACAAACAAAGAATATTAGAAAAGATAAGCTGGAGTATCTGAGCCACAGAAGGGCCTAAAAGGTTCATTAGATAAAAAAATCAACAGGAATTTAACTCCAAACCCGAAAAGATAATAGCAAATTGCTTGTGTTGACTTTTCAGCTGGACTGGGATTTTTTTTCAAGATTTCTCTGCAGGTTAAGAAAAAAAAGACTTGGAAACAGTGACTCCTAAAACAAACTGAACAAAGATTTATGTCTGTTTGCAAAAATATTAGTTCTCAGTGGGCATGTATACCTTCAATATTTTCCATATTATTACATGCTTTCACTGTTGCCAGAGTCTGTTCAGGTACTCCAATTTTTTTTTTTTTTTTTTTTTTTCTTAAAGCTATATTCTGAGCCTTGTAACTTTCTGGGCTACAAATTCATAAGTGACAGTCAGACATGAACAGAATTTCTCTCTCTCTCTTCAGCACGCTCTATGAACAGAAATATGGAAACGATATTTTAAGTGTAAGCAGGGAATACTGATGTTAAGGTGTTGTTTCAAAAACTGCCAGGAAGAAACAATGGCATTCATAGATATTAAATAAAGAAAACTGGGAAAAAAGAATGAATTAATCTGTTTTCATCCAGTGAACACGACACACATTAAAAGGCCAGCAAAACCAAACTAATGAAACAGGATTTCTCTAGACAAAACTCTTGAATTTGAAAGATGACAGTGGTGTAACATAAGCATCAAAACTTGGGAAATTATTCTCTTCTTCCATTGATTGTTTCTCCTACTGAAACACCTTCTTAGAAGAAAATGGGCTTATCTCACCTACTCAGTCCATGGCATGATGAGACACAGCTCTCCTATGCAGAAGACTTGAATTTAAATGACGTGTATAATGTGATAAAATAAATAAAATGTTGACTACAGTAGAGGTTTTGACAGGTGCAGAGAGCTATCTATCTGTGCAGTTTTTTTAGAGTAGGATTAAAGCTGCTAATCAAGGATTTTAGATTTGATTCAGCTCTTGCCATTGAACTTCCTGCTAAAACTTGCAAACCTGGCTGGACTAGAAAGAGGATTTCTTTTGGTAAATAATATTTTAATTATTCTGTAAGTGAAACAATTATATAAAAATGCTTAGGAAGTTAATGGGCAGCAGAAAATAAAATTCACGTTTAAATAGAACAGAATCTTTAAAAAATATTACGAAAAACTGACACAGCTATAGCAGAATATTACGTAACAATTCTGTCAACAGTATTAGAATAGCTCTGCAATAGTCTTTAAGACAAGTGTGATATCTTTAAACACTAATAATTACAAATATACTGGAGAAAAAGAAAAAAAGGTATATATCTACAGACCTAAGTGGTATCCTTCAGAAAAACACAAAGATGACAGCAGTAACAGCCAGATACCACAAATATTCAATAAGAGCACAAAAGCAGATTGAGCAGAAGTGCTAAAATGACAAAAAGCTTTGCAGGATAATACACCCCAACTGAAGCACTTGCAAGGTAAAATATAATATGAGGCAGCTGCTCCTAAAGCCTCTGCATTTGCTCTGAGGAATCAGGTATCAGGTGGATGTCAGGCCCTTGAACCCTCCATCAACACTGCAGTGAAGGTAACTCCCATTACCAAGATCTCTGCACTTCAGCACAGCACACAGTGTGGAAATAATAGAGACACATTAGAAAGCACAAGGTAATAACGGGTAGTGAATGTTGACTTCTGCCAGTGACTGTGCAGTTTTTATTCTTTGCATTTTTAGCTTCCCATCTTGACTGCTGAAAAACACTTTTCTTGGGGCTATCTTTGAAACATACAGAGAAATCTTGTCTGGCAGATAACATAATGTGCATGACCCACTGTGGCACACATAAGTATGTGCTGTACTCTCTCACAGCTACCTGTTTGCTCCTGGCTGTTCTTAGAGGTACCTGTTACCCTCCTAAACTCGTACTGCATATGTAACACATGTATCTTGGAAAGACTGCTTTTTTTCATTGAATCTCTCACAGCAGTAGCAATGCTTTACTTCCCCATTTCTGTGAAGTCCTAGGACTATATTTGCAGATGTCAGTAGCTATGCAGCCTCCACGCGTGGGCCACGGTCCTGGAGCTGCCTTTCCCCTCATAGGCTCCGAAGAGGACGCCAGCTCCTGCAGTCAATGAAACATACAGCTCAGATGTAACTCACAGCAAAAATTAAAAACACTAAAAAAATACATGCACGAAATCATTTAAAAGATACCCCTACATAACATATGCAGCAATATCGCCCTAGCCCAGAGTCAGCCCAAAACAGTCTCTGTGAAGAATAAACTGCCACATATAGGATTATTGCTCCAATGCATGACAGAAAAAAAACTGCACACAGCAGAAAAAGATGCTGCAGACCCAAAATATATTAACTAATCTATTTCTATTTCTGCCATGAACAACAGGGAAGACCAAACCCACCTACATCCCTCTGAGATGCAATGGAGACCTTTGCTACCGCTGCTAGAGGAAAGGTTCCCTGCCCGTGGGTCCTGTCTTGCACACTGGCACAGCAACTGCTCCCAGCTGAGCCAGAGTGCGGGACAGGCTCTGAATGGCACTGGTCCAGCCCTGGGTGCTCAGCAGGGGCTCCTGAGCCCTCAGGTGCCAAGCCAACAAGTACCATAAAAAGTCGGTAATTGCATGCTACCCCAACACGCAGCAGCAGATGCCGGGGTGGTGATAGTTTTTCAGAAGACATTTTGTAATTGCAACTGTGTGTTTCATATACAGCAGCCAGATGCTTGGGGGAGAGGGAGGGGGAAGAGCTATAAATCTATAAATAAGTAATGGAGTGTTGGGCTATGAAATTCATAGATTAACATAGGAGAAATTCTCTCAGCGGCTGCATTAACACCAGCACAGCATTCAGCTGTTTATCACTTTGAAATGGCTCCTGCCTCTTGCCACAAAGGATGTGAGGGGCTTACCTGGCCTCCTGTGTGCTTTTCTCGTGTTCATCTCTGGCCATAAAGAAATAATTCATCACTGAGGTCATACAAACAGGATCTCAGGCTCCATAAATGCTCACTCAAATAGTATGATGTTGCCTCATGCAACATCAACTTCTCTGGTCTCAGAGTGCAGCTTGGTCCTCACTGCCTGTCTGAAAAGTTTTGGGCCAACAAGAGGCACAAGGGGCCACCTCAAAACTATTTCTGCTCTCACACTATGAGCCCACACTTGACATCAGAGTTCACAGGGTCATGGCAATTTCCCATGCCCTTGAGACAGATCTGTGAGAGAACATCAATCTTGGAGAATACCAAGAGCCACTCCTGGCTGTCAAGCAAGGACTGATTGCAATCTGCAGAAGCCCTTCCACATACTGCTTTTTCAGAGAGGAATTTAAAACTCCTTAAACACAGCAGCACGCAGCTGCATGCTGTGCAGGCTCAGCAGGTGCTTGTACCACATGTCCTGGAGAGCTGCTGCCACAACCTGCCGTCACCCAGCAGAGTCATGTCTGAAGTGGTGGCCACCTTCCCAAAGCTGCCTCCCCCATGGCCCTCTCTGCACCACACCACCCAGGGCACCACTGAGATTGCTGACATCCCTGGGGCAGCTGCTCACCACAGTGGGTAGCTCCAAGCCTGCTCCTAGCCACTCTTTTGCAAGGACAATGCACAATTTGCCTCAAGCAGCTGCCAGGCTCAACACAAGACCTTCCCTCAGGTTTTCTTGACAAGGGTAGACCCCAAGCGCAGCACTACGTACAGGCTCTTGCACAGCTCACAGAGGTACCTCACTATCCAGCACCTCAATCCTACAGCTCCTCTCTATCTGCATTATCCTGTCCCTTATCCGTTTTATAGTGCTTCTCCAACTGATTATCACCTTCCATCATGGAAATATCATACACTTTGTAGTTAGTCACTTTATACTTCTGCCAAGGATGCTCTCAAGCTCCTGTCACTCGAAACACCCTGTGTTCTCTTCGTGCCATAGATCTTTAAATGAAGTAGTTATACATTACTTAGGCTGCACATATTTCTTCCTAAAATAACACAGGCATCTCTACAGACCTTCACTAGGCCTTTGATGCACTCCAGGCATCTTGCTTTCCAGTCTATTCAGTAGCACAACTGAAATAATTGGGCCTTAGTACTTTCTCAGTCCTCACAATTTTTTTGACTCCTAACAGGGTGAGTGGTCAGGTGTGATACAGAGCTCAGAGGAAGCTGGAAGAAAAGAGAATAGATAAGTATGCTAGCAATTAAGCTAATTCTTGTTGTTTGTCTCTGTAGAGGGGTGTAAGGCTTACAGAGGAGAAAATAATAGGTAGTACCATTCTGAAAACACGTGAAGAAGGTGAATGAATGGAAAAAATGTAAGTCAAAGCTCACAAAAATTGTGGAGCTCCTGAAGCAGCATTTAATTCCCCTCAAAACAGTAGGTAAGATCCCTGGAGATTCCTGTCTCAAGCAGACCAGCAGGGAAGCCAGCAACTGTGGCGTGTGAGAGACAAATCTTGTTTCTTCTGCTTCACTGGATGCTGCCTAATCTCAAACAGGAGCATTCTGGAAGGACATGCGAGTTACCCAAACACGAGTCATTGAGACATCTGTGTTGTCCAGGTGCAGCACTCCCCATTTTCAACCACGGTCCTGAAATCTCAAGTTTCCCACTGTGCATATGTGTTACACTACAGAGCAAATTAGTTCTCTAGACTAATAGGGAAGTTTGAGTACAGATGATAGGCTGGCACTGGTGGTGACTGACCAGACTCATCAGAGTGCATGCATGCTAAAGGTGATGCCTTTGGCCTGGTCCAGTTCTGTAGGAGTGCCCCAGCAAGGCCCTCATCTTGCTGCAGTCCCACACAGCCACAGGCTGTGCCCCTAAGTATTGTGTGGCTTAACACAAAAGTATGGTAAGAGCAGGCCACAAACCAACCTCTCATTTGCTTCTAGATTTTCTGCCTACACATGGCATGTGCACAGTGATTGAGAGCAATATCTGGAGAAGACAGGGACCTGTTTCTTTGTGAGTACCACATTTGTAGACAGGGATTTGCAGTTGGGCAAAACTGCTCTGAAAAAATACAGGTATCTTGGACTTGTGGTATGTGCTTTGCTAAGGCCCAGGGGTATTCACAGAATCATAGAATCATTTAGGTTGGAAGAGACCTCTAGGATCATCTAGACCAACCTTCATCCCAACATCTCCCTGACCCCTAGACCATTTCCTGAAGCACCACATCTACTTGTTTTTTGAACACCTCCAGAGATGGTGACGCCACCACCTCCCTGGGCAGCCTGTTCCAGTGTCCAACCACTCTTTCAGTAAAGATTTTCTTCCTAACATCCAATCTAAATCTCCCCTAGTGCAAGTTGAGGCCATTACCTCTTGTCCTGTCATTAGTTACTTGGGAGAAGAGACCAGCACCAGCCTCCCTACAACCTCCTTTTAGGTAGTTGTAGAGAGCAAGTAGGTCTCCTCTCAGCCTCCCCCAAGCTAAACAATCCCGGTTCCCTCAGGCGCTCCTCATAAGACATATTCTCCAGACACCTCACCAGCTTTGTTGCCCTAAAGCTTCTCCACCTGGGCAAGAGGGCCCTGGTATACAAGAAGGAATATATCTTGTGATGCACCTGTTTTCACCATTTTGAAGCACCCTTCAACAGTTACCAGAGTACAGGTGGCTTGGGGTTAAATGTTTGTTAATCAAATAGAAGAAAATCAATACATATCTTTTTAATGCAGTCAGTATTTGAAATATTATAACCTAAGGAGACGAATCAAAACACTGAAGAGGAAAAACACAGCATGTCTGTTAAAAAAGACCTAGGGTTTGAAATAGAATATACTGGTTGCAAACATACTCCATCATTTAGCTGCTCCAATGTCTTCAAGGAAGCAGCCATGAGATATGCTCCTTACATAGTAAGCTCCAGAGAAACATTTCTGCAGTATCAAGGCGTGCAGGCTAAGCATGCTGGCAACCTGCCAGACCTGCCCTGGAATCAGCTCTTGCACGATCCTACTGAAATTAGTAGGATTGAATAGACTTAGAAATCAGGACAGCAGGATGCCCACTTCCAGCTGTCGAAGTTGCAAACTAAATTTGATCATCACAGCCAGAAATATGTAAGAATTCGGTTAAAACCGAATCTAAAGATGGGGTGGCAAATGTTCACACTGGTTACGCCAGTAAGCCCAGAGCACTTCTGTTTAGGTTATTTTCCCCCAAGTTTAAACCATTGGGACTGCAACCAGAGTTTGGAACAAGGGATCCAGCTTTGACAGTGGCTGGCAGATAACTGAAGTCAGGAAGTTTTTTGCTGGAATCAGATTAGTTGGGTAAGGAGAGCTGGGTAAGGCCATAGGATGGCTTCTTGACCAAAGTGTGACATACAGTAACATCTGAAGTGGAAAATGCTCCATCCTAAAAAAAAATTTCAGAAAGAATGATTGTAGAGGCAGATTCTTGTTTTATTAGGTGTAAATCAGATGTGATATTAAATCCATATGGTAAAGGTTAACATGTAAGTATTGCATACTGATCACAGCATTTAGAATTGGCCCACTTTTCATTGGCATTTTGTCTTCACAATAGGCAGTAACACTGATAGAGAATGACTAAGAATTAACTGCAATAGTAAATGATAATGTAAGTTTAAAAAGAGAATAGTGCCTTCCTTCTGCATGTGTTGATAACAAACAGCAGAGATCCCTAACAGTAGCATCGATTCCATCTCACAATCAAGCAAAAACCAACATGGAAGAAAGAAACTATGCAGATCTACCAATAAAATCACAAAGCTGATAGTAAAATGATCCAGCAGCATAGGAAAAAGCAAAATCAATAGCAAAAACATATTAATTAGTACTTTCTCCATTCTGCTGTGTATATGTCAGACTCGCGCTTGCAAAAGCAGGAAAGCTTGTGGTACCAGGGCTCCAGTCTCTGAAATTCTTCTATGACTGAGCAATTGTCCTCAAAGCCCACTAAAGTAAATAGAGGGAGACAAAGAGAGTAACAATTTTTTCTCAAGGACATAAGTGGATTATAATATTAGACATCTCCGAGGCACTGCTCTCAATGGAACTGCAACACTGTGCTTCCCCCTTATCTCTGCATGTTAACATCCCAAACTCTGCAAAATACCTCCCCGATGGGCAAAATGGAGCTGGCAGTGACTCTACACACTGACAAGAGTGGGCTGGTGTAGGCAGGAGGTGGACTTCAAACCCCCTTCAGCCCCTTCAAGGTTGGTGCCTCTCATAGCAGGGAGTGGTGGTCAGTCTCTGGCTCTGGGAATTACCCCACTGCTGGATCCTCCAGTTCACACAAGGATATTTATGCTGATTTGTGTCCGATATGCATTTCTTGGGCATACCTTTTTAAATGCAGGTAATTGAGACTGTGAGCACAAAGCACAATCAGTAAGGAAGGTATAGGTCAGTGAAACCTCAGCCTGCAAGTCCACCTGGACCTGGACCCATGCACAATCCTGTCAGCTGAGCAGAGCCCATGGGCACGACCAAGGTCTATCCTGGCCACCAGTACATGCCCCAAACCAGCCTAGAGGCTCAGCACCTCTAAGTCCTAGCAAGCAGCCAGGGAGCAGAGGTGCTTTCTGAGCCAGGGAGAGCAGAGTGATGGTTGGCATTCAACAGGGAGCTGAGGATTTACACCACAGTGCAACAGTGAACTCTTATTTTGTTCTTTGCGCCCCTGCCAGCAATTTCAGACAGACTCTTTCATTTTTACCCCTTGCCGGCTGCTGAACACTGCTGTTTTCATAAAACTGCCTGTTACAGGCCAAGCTCTTTCCCGAGCAATAAGTTAAGTTAGATCCGGTTGCCGTGCATGTAAAGCTTGGAGAAAGTCTCAATTTACACTGCTTTCTACCCATCAGCACTGAATTTCACCTGCTGTTTTACTAAGTGGTCATTCAGTGTCACAAAATCCTTCTGCGACTCTCCAGCCAGCTTTCATTTGCAATGCCTGTGGTAACTTAGCGCCATCAGCCAGAGATGAAGTTATTTTGGCAAGTTATCTGAAATGTCTTTTTCTCCCCACAAAAAAATCATTCTGTCAAATAAACAATCCTTCTTCTGTGAGCACGCCACTCCAATTAATGGAGGTTAATTGTCTATAACAAACAACCATTCCATGTATTCATTACACTAATGAGATTTCCTTTTTAGAGGATTTATTAGTTGAAAAATACAGTTTTGTTCTCTCAGCTTTTAACTGCAGCAAGGAAATGTGCTTGAACTTGGGAAAATCTTTCATTCCAAGAGAAAACGACAAACTGCTTTTCACAGAAAATGGATATTTATCCACTAGTTGACACTTAGAACACCCTGAGCAAAAGATCAAAAGAACTACTTTCAAATACATGTATTTATTAGGTGTTTTGTAATATAAATATTTGTGATACTGCGGTTGCACCTACTTGTTACATTGACTATAAAGATTTTTTTAAAGCATAACTAACCCCAAGAAAAACAATGTTTTCCTGTGTCACCACCAGGTTGACATCATAGAGCTAAAATTACCTAGTTTTAACAGCAATGTGCTGGAAAGCCAGCGGTAACAGTTAAGATACTTTCAATTCTCATATTTAAAGTTTTAAAAGGTAAAATAATTTGGCTGATTAAACGTTGTCCATTAAAATTATAAGGCATGTGTCAGGAGAGACAATTACACTGGGCTGGGTTTGGCACTGCTACAGCCAGACCGCAACACATTGTTAATTTACAGATTTACAGTTAGGCTGTGTATTGCTGTTCTACTCCTCATTCATACCCATGTTTTCAATGCAGACTATACCCTAAATAAGAATCTAGTGTTTTAATGATTAATAATGGGATATTCAAACTATCTCATTAAAAAAAAATAGATTTTGTTATGTAGATATTAGCAAGCTCTTAAAGAAGGAAAGAAAATACATTGACTATGATCTTTTCCACATGTTCCTGAGACCATCGACAGCATTTTCACATCCTGTGAGTATTTGGGAAACTCTCATTTTGCTTGCACAAATGTTTGTGCTGATCCCTCTTCAGTGGTGTGTGCCCCATACTAAGCTGTTATCATAAACAAGGTTCTGTCAGGCCAGATGTTCTGCAAAGACCTATAAAGACATTTTATCCCAAGGAATCTTAAATATGAAATTTAAAAGCAACCAGAGAGGTCACAACTTTAAGTCTTACCCACATGGCTTTATGGTATTTACCTGCCACTTTTTTAGATCGCACTTGCCTTCACATCTGGGTCAAATTCCATCTTGAAGGTAAGATCCTCCAGTGAGGTTGTCCATATGCACATGGACACGTCATCACTTGTTAAAGATATGTAAAAGCTACGTGGTTTCTTATGAGGGTAGTGCTCTGTAGTACTTAGAGTAATTTCAATTTGATGATAAAAGAAGGCATATGTAGCATGGTGGATATGAAGACAGAGAAATGGGAAAGGAAAGATAATGAGAAGCCCCACTGAAAAGACAGATTAAAAGTCTCAGGTACTTCACCATGCCAACAAGCCAACTCATCCTGAGTCACTTCCAGTGACTTCCAGGGCCAGTTTCACTTACCTTTCCCAAATAACACGTCTTTTGTTTCAAGAAGGGCTTGACTGTGGGCACTGAAAAATAGCATGGGCCACAGGGCAAAGAATAGTGCATGAATGTTTATAAGAGCATATACTTAAAAGTAAAAACTCTCTTTCATTGTGTGTGTAAGTTCATTTCTCACTTCAGCTGTGTGTGAAGCAAAGGTCATAAAGAGCACAGGTATGAGTTATGAAAATATTTGACTGCAACTAATAAGATGCTAAACTGAATGAGATGTGATAGGAAACACATCATTTGGCATGAATTCCACCACTGCTCCATTTGAACTGAAGAAAGCTCATACCAGCTTTAACTCAATTATTTTACTCCAGCAAAAATGCTGTGGCATTATTCATCCTATTGAGTTTGTCTTCTCTCCATGTGTCACATATAGCTCCTCCTCCATGAATGGACAGAAGAGCCAGATGCCTCCTGTCAATCACATGATACTATGGTATTTTACCAAAGATAAGTTCCAATATGCTGTTCCATACCATTTTGATGCAGAATTAGATCTAAATATAACCCACTTCTCTCAGCTCCACTACCCAAAGTCTCCCAACTAATCACATCCACAGCCAGTAAAACTAATATGAAACTTTACTACATCAGAACTTGTATTAACATATTACATTCTGAGGGACAGGATGTAGTTTCTCAAAGCTAGCACTTCCAAATCAAACCTTTATCACGTGCCTTGGATATGTGACATATTCTGTATGAATGGGGTTAGGAAAATTTTATTAATGCCAATTAAACAGCAAGAGTAGAAAAGGCATAAGATGTCCCAAAAAAGAAACACTTAGTAAGAGTAAATAAAAAGAAAAAAGTGTAAAAAAAATAGAAAGAATCCTCAATCTCACTTGATTAGGTGATACTTCTTTAATCAGCAAATTGCAATCTTGTTTCAAACTTAAGATTGTTGCTACAAAGAGCATGAGAACAAACTAAATCATCTAGCACTTATTTAAAATGCTGCAACACCAGCAGGCTCAGTGTAATATAATAAAGTAGTAGAGCAATTACACTTTGAGATTAATATTTATAGACCATAATCAGGTTTTCCTTATTTAAAATATTATTCAATAATTTGTGCTCCTTAAAATCAGCTTCAAAGTCGATGTAGGGTTTGAAATAAGTCTTTACGGAAAAGTATCAAAACCCTGGAAGGAATAGTGTTCACTGCCCCTCAGAGATCTTGTGTGGTGTGGTCCCTGCAAGTCTTGCGCTTCAGGAGCCAGGATCTCCTTTTCTAATTTGAAAGAATGAACACAGGAGAGATTAGGGGACGTGTTATAAAATAGCATGAAGCAGGTGCTGAGAAAGGGATTTGCAACATTGTCTGCGACAATGGCCACAAGGGAGGTCAGATACAGAACCTCACCAGGAGGAGGGAGAGGAAGGTATTTTTCCACAAGCAATCCAAAGAACTGTGATACCGACATATCAGCAATCAGGGGTCCTCAAACCTTTTAAAACAGGGGGCCGGTTCACTGTCCCTCAGACACTGTCGGGGGCCAGAATATAGTTTGGAAAAAAATGAACGAATTCCTATGCACACTGCACATATTTTATTTGTAGTAGTGCACAAAAAAAACAGGAAAAAGAATGCCGTATCCGGCCCGCGGGCCGTAGTTTGAGGACCCCTGCCAGCAATCTTTGTGAAGCCAGAGTCTCAGAAAATTGTGAACCTACAGGATGACCAGCCAGTAACAAAAGAACACAGTGGCACAGGCCTCCGGGTCTCTACCTTCCTGGATGGTTCCCTCTCTGGAACATGGATGGTTCTCAAGCAGGAGCTATCGGTCACTGTGTGCTCATACTGCACAGAGCCCAGGCATGAGCAGTCTGGGCAAAGGTCTCTGTAGGCTATTGCAACACAAATCTGTGCAATAATGACTATTATTTCTGGAATAGAGTTAAAACTAGCATCGGAGCACTTAAACTACTTACTTTAAATGAGAGAAAGGTATGCGCCACGATTTCCTTATCTGAGCCAGAGCAAGAACAGTGCCCAGATTAAAGAGATGGAGCAACAATGTACATCCCTTACACCCACAGCACAGGAGATCAATGTTTGCTTCCCATCAGCAGGAACTGACAGTATTTTAAGATGCTAACTGTTAGTACTGACAATTCTGAGCTCCAGGTCTTCTGCTGTAATGAGCCCTCTTTCAAATTCCAAAATGCAAGCACATTTTGTAACAGGGTGTCGGAGTACTGTTCATTGCTTAGCTTTGCTCTTCAGGAAAGAATTTCTTACATCTAAGTGTGTGTAACTCCTAATTATTTTATTCTTTGAACTGTAGTTCCCAATTGTTTTCACCATATAGTAAATACCCAAAGTGCTTTATAAACTTTGCATCTAATGCAACTAAACAAGACATGATTTTGCTTTATAGCATGTGGGAGAGTCCTTCAGTTTCCATGTCTTCAAGGTGTGTCCTGCTTATAGATAGCACAAAACTGTCACTTGGTTCTGAAGTGCTCAGCATCCAGTTTCTCTGGTATTAATAGAGATTCCCAGACCCCACTCCTGGGACATCTCTGTCTCACTTAGCACCCAGATCTGCTTGGCACTGCCTAGTGGAACCCAAGTTCAAGCCAACACCCCACTCGAATTAGCCTGGGGAAAAACTCCATGACTCTCCTCTCTGGAAACAGTCTGTGACAGCAGTGGAGCAGAAGACAGCCCAACCAAGCATCTTCATAGGGAATAATGATAGGTTACAGCAGACACCCAA
The DNA here is from genome assembly GCA_013400335.1 of Eurystomus gularis. Classification (NCBI taxonomy): domain Eukaryota; kingdom Metazoa; phylum Chordata; class Aves; order Coraciiformes; family Coraciidae; genus Eurystomus; species Eurystomus gularis. Next base: position 37,895 of record VZZY01006580.1, on the reverse strand, counting down.
ACAGAGAAAACAGAATACGTGAGATTAAATTCATTAAATTCCTTGCTGATACAGCTTCTGGCCCCAGCAAACTTGGATTTTTACATCTCACCAAACACACAGCTCCCTGGCCTCCTTTCTTTGTCTTCAAATTGTAAGAAGGCCAAATTTCTTGTTTATTCATATCATCTGATCAGCTTCCTGGCAATGGCTGTCAGGAAAGGACTTCTCTTGACGTCATGTCACTAATGGGGACAAGTTGCAAAGTATCAATGCAATACAGAGCAAAAAATGTTTCAGACTTCCCTTTAGAAAGTGCTGAATGGAATATAGCATTCACCACATAATCCCCCTGTACGGTCTCTGTTAACTGCTCAGAGGTACTCAGTACTTGGGAAATAAAAGGGCATTTCCCTCTTGTGACTTGATCCAGACAAGCTCAGAATGATTGAGGTTGCTGATCGAACAGAAAAGTTTTGCCCTCTGTCTTTTTCTAAAATAGCAGCCAATCACGTCAATCCATCTTTGTTTGTGACATGAGTAGAACCTTCAATTTAGCCACTTCCATTGTTGTTTTTTTTTTTAATTTCCCTCCATCAAACAGTACCTTATTTCCCTTCACATTCATATCTTGCCTGGCAATCCAATGATTCACAAATATTTCTTTTTCATATCTTTAGCAAAAATATTTTAATGAAAATATTAGCTTGACTTAGGTGAACAATGCCAAAGTGTATGTCTGAATTGAAAATCAGGAATTTGCATTGATATTCACAGCACCTTTGGTCCTTGTAAATATTCATATAAAGGTTTTTTTCTCTAAAAAGGTGACCAATATGTTTACAAGTTCATGTGAAGGCACCGGCACTTTTATAAACAACAGCCAGATAGTCATCTAACTACAAAAGAAAATAAATGGCAGGGGACTTACATGGCTATTCCAGCATCAGAAATAATAAAGTACAAATTGATGGCAGTAGAAATATTACCACATGCAGGGGAATAAGAGTGTGACTTGTACACACCACAGCCAATATATTAATCCATATCTCACATGTAGTATTGTTTTAGTTATTTAAATAAACAGCTGGATTTCTTCGTCTTCAGTGGCTAATTTGGAAATAGAAGATCCCTATTCCTACATCATATGGGTGAAACTAGGGACAAAACGGTAATTCTGTTTTCAGAAGAGGGACCCATCAGCATCAGATCACTGATTCTCTAATAGAGCTCGACATTTCATAGAGGCATAGAATCAGAATACATTGTGTTGGAAGGGACCCATAAGGATCATTGAGCCCCTGCTCCTTGCAGAACTACCTGAAACTGAACAATATGACTAAGAGTGTTGCCCAGGCATGCCTCGGACTCCGACATGTGTGGTGCCATGACTGCTTCCCTGAGGAGCCTGTTCCAGTGACAGACCATCCTCAGTGAAGAACCTTCTCCTAATGTCCAATCTGAACTTCTCCTGATGCGTGTTTATTCCTGTATATGTCTTTGTTTTTATTTTAACAATTAGATTTAATTATTTCTATTTTTTTAATCTTTTCTGTCTGAAATTATTAGTCATGTTTTGCATGCAAACCTGGAGGACACAGCAGCTGGAGCATATTCTTTTAGCAGTTCAACTGGAAAAGGGCATTCCTGCACGTAGACCCATTCCAGAAAGTCAGTTTCTGGTACCTTGTGGAAAGTAGGGAAAACGATTCATGTTTTGTGACTTGCATCTTGAAGGGAGAGCGCCCATAGTGCCTGACAGTCTTTTGACAGGTAGAAACTCCTGCGCACTGTAAGGCTTCCTTTTCTCCTTCCTTTAGGAATACTTGATTTTAACAGAAGAATATTGACTGTTGCAACCACAAGAAAGGTTATGTGGTGTCAACCTCAGATATGATGTGGAAGGAACATGTACAGAAAAGACTGCAGGCAAATTGATGCATGCTGTCAATCTAAGCTCACTGTTGCCAGGCATTTATAGCCCACATTTAAATTAAATTAATTTTTGACTGTCCATACAGCCAGCCTTAGAGATGACTGGTTCATGTAATAGTTGTATTTTCTTCTCATTTAAAGGTACTTGCAAAAGCATCTTTAAGTAAATATACAAGTTGCATGGAAAGAAAGCAGTATTTTTCTAGCAAATCTTGCTCTGCACATTTCTGACAGGTTTTTTTCACCACATTCCACATCAATAATGCAACAGCAACCAAAAGGCCACATAGGCGTTTAATCTGTGAGTGCTGAGGGCACACAGCTACAGGGCAAATGCTCTGCAAACATTCTCCATTACATGCTTCCACTCCAGGGAGTTGCCATTGGAGACTCCTCAAAGTCTAAGTTAGATTCATTTTAAAATAAAGCACTTTTTGACACTAAATAAAACAAACTTCTAACTTTATTTAAGTATATGAAGTTCTGTAGAAAAAAAAAAAAAAAGAAAAGAAAAATTATGTCTTTAAACCATCTTCTTGTCTCATCTGAAAACAGGTGCCAGGAACAGACTAAAACTTCCAAATGATAGCATGTAAAATTACCCTTTGTCCAATTTATAACTCATATGTATCTACATAAATTATATATATCATCTTTCTTACTGCACCAAACAGAGCTACCTAATACTGATGCCAGCAGAAGAGAAGGAGCAACAAGAGACAGTGTGAAGAAAGGGAGCAGGGTCACGAAATGAAGTGAGTAAAGGACAGAAAGACTCCACATCTGCTCTCATCCAAGGACCATGGAGCAATACAAATTATTCTCTCCAGTGCTGTCTTCCAGACACACCTGAAGGTGCTTTGTTTGACTTTGCCCTGTGCTTTCAGATTGTGCACTTAAACCAACACACAAAAACAGAAAGCAATTTTTTTGTGTGAAACGTGCTTCAAATAGTAAAATAGTATTGACTACAACTTGCATCCCATTATATACACATTGCCAAAGTGCAATTAATCATGTGCAAAGATTATAAGCATTATAGTTGTCAACATTTAAAATCTATATAAATGCTTTTGCAGGTAATTAATATACAGAAAACATTCCCTCAGTTAAGGAAAGAGAACACCTAAGAAATAATATAGTAATCTTCTCTTCTCTCGAAGGCAAAACTATAAAGATTTTACTGGTGACACTGTCTCTGTAATAAATGTAGGCTGCCTGAGCTAAACACATGAGAATATATATATAGCATGAACTTTTAAATAAAAGTTAGCTGGTTGCCCACAGAAAAAATCAGAGGTTTTTTTCTCTTTTCTTGCTTCTTCTAGTACTTTCTGACCCCTGAAGGCCAGGAAGTTGAAAAAGCAATTAATATCAAAAATTACTGTCATTGCATAGCAAATAATATAATATATAATGCCCATGACACCAGATCTTAGATAAGAATTCAGTCCAAAAGAGGACCCTATTGAAAATGTTATTGTGCAACTGCAAAAAGAGACTCTTGGTTTTGCTTCTCAGTCCAAGAGGCAGTGATAAAATAGAAACTCCGGGGAGAGGACAGCTCAGACAATGAGGAACTGGGCTGCTTTCACCTCTTCCATCTTGTGATGTCACAGGCATCTGTTCCTACTGTTATCCTAAGGATGTGTCTCTTGCCACTGGAAGATCCTTGGCATATCGCAGTTTGAGAAAAAAAACCTTTCTAGAGGGGAAAGATTCTGAGAGTAACAAATTGAAACAATAGTCCTTTCTACCCATATATATAAATCCTTATACTTTATCTGCAGTATTTCCAGAACAACCAAGAATTTAGTCTTTGCATGTTCCTTGAAAAAAGAAGTGTACATAAACATATGGCAAACACGTTCCCATGCTAATAAATGAGCTCTGAATTAGGTGACAAACCCACTGTAGGGAGAAGGACTGGAAAGCTCGGGGTATACTCATGCTGCCATCTGTGACAGAGCTGCAGTTGCTGCTCTGAGTAAGTGCAGCAGTGCAGATCTGGCTTTGTGCTGCTTCTTGGGTGGGTTTGGCAGCCCAAGCTGTACTTGGAGCTGCTACCACCAAGCTGCAGACACCACCTGTGAGAGTTAATTTAAGTCTGGCTTGAGCACCCTTCCAGTATAGTGCTGCAATAGCACTGACTTCAGTGTATTGTTTAGGTAGTATTACAAAAGTATAAAAGTATTACATATATAAAATAATTATTAATGTCCAGTAGATAGATTGTTTGTTCCTTATTTGCTCTTTTGCATAAAACAGCACTAGGACAGTGTCAGTAAAATAGAAAACAAACACATCTAGGTCAGCCTTTTGCACATGAGGCATAATTAGCTGATGGAGTTCCTCTCTAGCACACATTACTATGCCCAACAAATCAGAAGAAATCCAAAAAAGGGTAGGGATTTGTATAAACTGTGAGAAGAAAGTAAAAGAGAAAAATCACACATAAACATTGAAAAACATTAATGTTAAAGCAAACAGCAAAAACTCTCTTTTAACTTTCAGGATTTAGGAAGACTACAGACAATATATTTCATTGTTGTTTCTTACACCATTTTCTAAAGTGTTTGGCATGGGCTGGTCTCGGAAACTGTCAGTGTACTGGAATAGAGGAGTTCCCAGTAGGGGATTTGATACAGAAGGTGGTAATGATGCTGGGAATGATCATCACAGTTGCTCAGCAAGCATTCCCCAGACATGAAGTGAGTCTACAGATGCTGCTTGTGAGCACAGCTCTCCTTTTGTCCTGAGATGTTGAGCAGTGATACGCTCAACAGCTCACTCTTTTACTGTACTGTTTTTACAGTCTTTAAAGACCTGAATATGACTTTCCATCTTTCCGGCAGTGCTTTTTCTTTATTGCTTGCATGAGCTGTTCCATTTCATTATCCACTGGCATAGTATATCTTCCTTGTTTTGACAGGGACTGTTCTGTTACAATTACCTGCTGTCGTTGCGGTTCAAGTGAAGGTGCTGCCAGCTGGACAGAGCTGTAAAGCAAAATGAGTGAATTCCCCAATGTTAAAGGTTTTTTTTGAAAATACAGGAAGCAATTAGCTATATCTATATTTAGAAGAGTGTTTGTATTGCAATCAGACACTGCCAGCCGGAGGTTGGGTGCAGATGGAGCCTTGATGCTTCCCAGACTTCAGAGATGCTTGACTCTCTCATCAGATTTGAAAACTCATCTCCTCTGGAAAATTTGTAACACATAGGAACATGTGATACTTAGCCACAAAATAACAAGGAGACAAACTGCACCAAGCCTTCTGAGAGTGGTATTCCACATCACTCTTGCAAGGGGAAACAAAAAATTAATGACGGGGCAAACTGACAGAAAGTGTGTGTTCTTCCAATAGGCTGAGCACCTCGCGTCTCAGATAACTTAAGTAGGAATCAGTAGGGAACAGAAGCTATGGCTTACCAACCTTACAGGTCTGCATCCAAAAACACAGAAAGGAAAGGGAGAGGATGCAGGAGATGGCAGTATGGGCTCATACAGGTCACCTGCTCCACTACCAGTGGATGGACAAGGAACTCCTTCATGTCCTTGTACACTCTGCTGGAGGGACAGTCTGTGACCAATGGTAACCACCAGACGTGGACTGCTGGAGGAAAGGCTTCGGATATACGGGACAACTATCATCTCCTTAAAGATTTGTTCACACACTGTAACTATTAAAAAATTAATAGAGCCTCATTTTAAGAAATGAACAAACATAGCACAATATTTCAAAGTTACTTTTCAAAAAGATGGCTAGAGCACATTTGAAGGCCATATCAACCCCAACGCACACAGCCAAAAAAAAAAAAAAGATTTTGCAACCAAACTTGCAACTTCGGCAACAGATGAGCACAGACCAGAAGGCTGAAGCCATTATGAGAGGCCATGTTCCTACATGTGGGACAGAAGACTTCAAGAAAAGGAAGAATTTCAACTATAAGATGATAACTGACACTAATAAAAATTTAGTATAGTTAGCACAATTAGTACTTTTTTGCCAAATTAATCCTGGTTATATAAATTAATTTTATTTGCCTTAATAAGACATAGGAATGGTTTTTTACATTTTTTGCAACTAGTTTCTACTGAGCTAGTAAGCCTAGAAATAATCATTGCTATCTGAAAAATGAAAATTAACTTCTTACTAGCTTTTTCCCTCTAAAGGTTTACCTGTTAATCATAACTGCAACATCCTTTTCTTTTTGCAGAATATACAATGCAAATGGAAATATTTTCCTTCTCCAAAGCAGCTTCAGTTTCACTGAAACTTAGATATATTCCTGTAATTTTCCAACTATTACAATCCCAAAACATTTTATGTTATTAGATCCACTACTTTTGTCTTTCATCTATGTGTTCCTAACAGATGAGCTGGTTTTGTACCCCCTCATAAAGTTACAAGTTAAACTCCTACATGTTCTCCTTCTTCTTCATTTGGTGCTTTGGGACAGTACTGCCAGTAGCTCACTTAAGAACAAAACCATTTTCAGATAAGCTACAATAACCTCATCTTCAAATAGTAAACTGCAACTTAGAAAAAATATTTAGCTTAAACATTCAGTACAACACAATACAAGCTCAAGTGCATTCAATTTAATGACACATGAAAGAAATTCTTTCCAGAAAAGAAAAGTGAAATTTCTGTTAGAAGTCTGGGGTAATCTTGTGTTAATGAAAATGTTTTTGATGAGTCTTCTATAGGCAGGCTCATTAGAGACTGCCCCTTGCAGCATCAACAAGTGAATACAGGTAACTATTCTCAGGAACAGCATACAATTGCCACTTTATACAGTATAAATAACTGCTTGGGCAGCAAAAAAGTAATGAACTGTTTGTTACCTAGACTTTAAACTGGGCTATTACTTTTTCAACATAGGACTGTAGCCTCTCACTATAATGCCTGATCAAATAATGAGGCATGAGAATGAAGAGGCAAGTTAATCCATAACTTCTAAAGGCAATTAGAGTACCTAAAAGTAATAACTGCCCAGATGCTTCTAGTGACACTCTAGTGATGCTCAACAGATAGCAAACTCAGGGATAGCGAGAGCCATGTCTTTGAAAGGCACAGCGTATGCTCCAGGCTCAAAGCTACCAGCCACTGTAAGGGAAATATACAGTGGTATTTTCATCCTTGCTTACTTGGCAATAAGAGCATGCAGGGGTCAGGCTAAAGCTTCCTCTTTCCCTAACAGTACACACTTAGTAAGTACAGTCAATAATTGGTCTAAAATCTTTAGCTCCACTTTCTAACACTTGCATGACAACACCAATCTTTGTAGAGCAGGCTGCAATTTCCAAATGTACACAAACAATAACCATCAACGCTGAGGCAGCTGCTGCCCTTCTAGTGGGATTGGTGTGCCATGGGGAGGGAAGCATTGCTTGGAAAAAAGTTTCGTCCTTCAGTTCCTTCCCAGAGATAAGAGATACATGTGGAACAGGCCAGTATGGGTCTACTAATTCAGAGACAGCAGTACACTTGATCTCCTGGTGGTATGGATGGGAGATTAAGCTAAGGAGGCATATAGCCAGGGAAGTCACAATGTGAATGAAATGTTACCTGAATAACATTGTGATTTCTTTACACAAAAAATCTTTACAAAGTTTTAGGTTCTCCTTTGTTATAAATTTTTCCCTGCAGGAGAAATCTGGGATCCACAAACCTGAGTCCCCAAGTTCAGGTCCTGGCAAGACTCTGCGGATAAGAAATTTCTCCTTTCTGATGGACCAATGAACCACTCCTGTGTCCTAGCAAGGATGGCATCCCAACAACCCTGGGTACACAAAGGTCAGAACAACACTAGGCTGCTGAAACAAGTACCATAATGAAAGCAAAAAACCCCAACAATCATGCATTATTTTTATACATTCCAGAGGTAAAAAGTGGAACTTTGATTACAGTAGAAGTGCTCTCATTAAAATCTTCCTCTTTCTATTTCAAATGCTTATTAGTTGGAACACAGGGAACTACATGCAGGTTTTTATAAATCAAACAGCACTGCATTTATGGGGGCTTATGATGCAGTGATGCCATTTTAATAATAATCATCATGATTATTGTTTTACTTTTGTTGTGCCAGTTCAGCCGTCATCATTTTACGCTGCCATCAGTTGCCTGATCACACAGGCCAACACTGAACTCAGCAACAACCCCCCAGAAGTCTTCTTTCAGACAGTCCTGCCATAGGTTCCTGTGGGCCCAGCTCCTCTGCTGCCCACTGTGGTGCCAGCATCGCCTGCTGGACACAGCAGACAGAGATGGCTCCCTCAGTGGTCCTTCACATGGAAGGACACCACCCAGAGAGCTCAACAAGATACAACCAGCCCCAACAGAAGCCACACCCAAGAGGAAACTCCTCCCACTAATTGACTCCTGGTTAATATAATACTGGCCTCACCCACCCCCCCCAACCACAACCACCTGGGTGAGGGCAGAGACACAGGTGGGCCAGCTTCTGCCTCTGGAACCTGAAGCCAACAAGAAAAATAAAACATTCTGCTAGGCTGTGACTCAACCACAGGTCAGCTCCAACTTGGGGCCCACAATTCAAGCCCCAGCACTTCAACTTTTGAAAAAAATACAACTGAATATGACTTGTAACTCAGTAAATAAGTCTCTTGTCTACATTCCAATTTAATGTTTTAGAAGAATTTACTGATTGTTTTAGGATTTCAAACAGTTGCTATTGAAATATTCACAGTGCTTTAAGTACCTCATTTAACACAGGATGGAATTTCATATGGCTATATATCCTAGGGAAACAACACCTATTTTGTCTCTTTGGACTACACAGGTATGGCTCCCTGCATCCCCACCTGGGTAAAACCAGGTAATCAAATCACTGTTCCAGAAGGGGTCTAGGTATCCAGCCAAGTTAACAATGTCATCCCAAACTGATGCCATGAAACATAGCAGTGTTAATTCATTTCCCTGAAAGGTACAAGATAATTGGAAAAGCACACTCACACAGTGACTGTTGTCTGTAGATGTACATCCCCTTGCCCTGGGTTAATCTCTACTGCCCTTAGCTCCAGGAGACAGCCCACTTTTTATTTCTAGGATGAGAATTTGTGAGGTTTAAGCAGTCTCTTTTATTTCAAGCCTTGGGAAGTGTAAACACTCCTAGACTGGATGAAGTCAGGCATATGGGTTGGGGTTTTTTTCCTCATTCTGCTATTTTTCCTCAGGGAATTAGATTTTTCCCATTGTTTCTTGTCCCATTTAATTTTCCTTTATTGCTCTCTTCTGATTTAACACCTGGATATTAGGTAGGTTAATAATTAATAGATAACCTGCAAGTCATCCAATATTGTAAATATATTGTAAATATTGAGAATGAAGCACTTTCCTCATTCTGCCCATTTGAAATATTCATCATTGTATCTTCAATGATAGCATACACATAAAACATCACCAAGGATGCTAGACAAAAGAATCCCCAAGTTTAGTGGATAACTCATAAAATTTTAAACAATATAAACGTAAACTTCCATATGTTCTACAAGCTTCCATTACTGCCAGCAATACATTTTGGGATGATGTCATAATACATACATCACAAATACCCAGATATACAAGGCTTGTAGCAATCTTCCTACTAAACACGCAGAGAGCACATATATTTGAATATCTTTTTGACAATATTTGGGCTGGAGGAAAAAACAACTTTTTTCTCAGGCTCATCAAAAAGCAATTTGCTTTTTAAGCACAGGGTTTCATCCATGGGGGTTTATTTAAGAGACTTTATTGGTTTCAGGACTTTGCCATTGCACATTGATACAAACAACTTGTTCTATGTATATTTCAAATTTTGTCTTTGCTCATTGTGAAATCAAATGGCCTGATACAAAATTTGAAATTACATGCTTTTATTTCTGTGTTAACAGCATCTCCCAATAAAGTAACCTGTAACAGTTAGGGAAGGAAATTATTTTAGAAATGGCAATTCTCAGCTGAATTTGTCTGCTCCTTTTATAGACTGAGTCACCAAATCTTTATAGACAAATGTTAGTCTTTACTACTTTTTGCTTTTGCAAGTACTGCATACACCTCTGGGAGCTTAGACTTCAAGAATCACAATGAAACCCATTAACTGCTTCCCAAATTCAGAAATCCTGCTGCTGGTCATTCACCTATAGAGAAACACAATCTTAATTTGCAGGATACATTTGCTAAGCTGGTATCTGGCAAAGCAAGACATCTGACATAGGACTGACAGAGGCCGTCTGTCTGGGGCCCTCCAGTCACCAATTTTACATTCTTGTTTGAGTTCAGACCTGCAGCATCCTAACAGCACTTTTGGCCAGGGGTTTCTTGAATGCAGGTTGGTAGCATCCATCAGTTCAGATCACAAAAGCCAGGCTAACCAATCTGCTAACCCCCCAAAACAGTGGACCTGTATCTCCTGAACCCTTACCAAATCAGCTGGATTTCTGGGAGGGGAATGTCTGAAGTCAGCCTAGCCAGACAAATGAGAGATCCTTCCTCAGTCTGCCAGATGATGGTTAAAGCTGCTGCTTTAACCTTGCTGAACCTGATTTAATCAAAGCAGGTGAGATTCATCTTCTAATCACTGTCATAAAAAAGACTTTGGGTCACCATCTTTAAAACTCTCCTGTGAGACGAGAGGAGAGGTAAAGGGAGAGTCAAAGGGAGAGGTGAGGAGGCACAGAATAGCACAGGCACTGTGGCCCTAAAGAGGTTGGAAGGTCCTTACTATATCCTCTAACTAGCATGGTTTGTGACCTCTTGCTCGTGGCATTTGTCTCTGGCACTGCCAGCTAGCTGAGCTGAACCACAACAATCATCTAAGCTGAACTGTAGGTAGAGACGTAATTGCACACACCCTGCTGCCACCCTGAAAAAACTCATTCACTGTAGGCTGGAGTGTTTCCAGAGCCGCAGGCAGTGTCTCACTGACAATACTTCTCATGTTTAGAAATCACTCTCCTTTAACAGCCAAGTTAAGATTCTGTATATTACTCTTACAGCTTTCACTCTGTGACTTTTTAATGACTCGGCTATTAAAATCTATAGACTTCAAATGCAACAAAGACATAGCTTTAAAAAAAAAAGGAATCCCCAAAGCCCTAGTATTGATAGGTGGTAATGGCTGAGTTAAAAGGAGTGATACTTCTCAGAAAGGATTCAAAGGGAAACTCTGGAAACCTAAACCATCCATTAAAAGAAGGTCCCAGGAGTGGGAGTCAAGTGTGACACTCAGGTAGTGTGAGGTTCATGCACTGCCAGGTAAGCTGAACAGAGAGAGAAGGGATCAGAAGTAGGTATGAGAAGAATGTAAGAAATGAGTTAAAGATCAGAATGAAGCACACAATAATACAGGAATATTCTATAAAGATTTTAAAGTTCAAAGGTGTACCTTTGATGAGGTCTGATATGGACAGAGAGCCATAGACTCTGAGATTAAGAGAAAAGCATTTTTATCTATAGGTCCAAGTAAAGAATAAAACTATGCATTTTTGGACCAAAGAGAGGACAAAGAAAGCTTAGGAGTACTAACACCCTGAAATTAAACTCTGAAAGGCTGTAAGTATTGGTTTTAAAATACAGAACTAAGAAAAGTCTTGGCATAAATATAAGCCTTCTTTATATAACAGAAGACCAAGATCTCAGATTAGAATCCCTTAATATCTAAGGAGCTAGGCTGTGAACATCCTATAATAAGGACTCTCACCAGTTTATGTCCAATCAACCTCAGGTCTCTACAGCTAGAGCTATAACGTGCAATAGAGGATGGAGATGTTTCTAAATAAGCTTTAATGCCTGAGGAGGTCCAAAACGACACTTTTATGCCTCCAGGGATGCTGTGAAAACAGCTAGCTGGGCTTTTGGCAGAGGTAGAGCGCACTTATCCAGACCATCTTCATACTATAGAGCAGCAAATGGCTGAGCAGAAACGTGGCCATGTCTTCTCTGCCTAACATCTCTTACTTTCTTCACCCTGGTGGACTGTGAGCAAACTCCACTGTCTTTAGAGCACAGAGGTGGAGCATCAGCTCTGGCAGGAGAACAAAGGGGTCCTAGTTCAGCTGCCATGGTGCAGCTGTTAGCTAAGCCTGAGTGCTCCTGTCTGGGAAGCTATAACGCTGGTACATCCCCAGCAAAAGTCCCTACCTGCTAGATAATATAGCAGAAAATAGGAACTAGTAGCTGTTTCTCAGGGACTGAAAGAAAAAAAAAAAAAGAGATGTAAATTTGGACTGAAGAGCTACAGTAAACTACTTAAATGCAGCTCTATCCTAGCTGAACCCAGGACATCTTTAAATGCTCATTGATCTATGTTTTAAACACAAAACTCAATGCTGTTCCTCATTATGAGAAAAACAAACTCTTCAGCACACAGCAAGATCTCTACAAAATTTTGCTCTCCATGTGTCCATGTGTGACCTTGTTCTGCCAAAAAACTAACCCTTTCACAGGACCGAGGTGACTACTTTGAATAAGGTGTTTAAATAATATGGTGGGGGGACAGGGGAAGGTTTCTGTAACACCCAGATTAGGAAACCCATGGTTATTTATACCCAGTTACACTGAGCTAGGGGCAGCCCCAAGCAAATTGGAGTTCACTGCCTGCAGCCAGGGCAGCCACGTCTGCATGATGGTGTAACCTGAGGTACTGCTGCACCATATGTGACCAAGAGGACTCAGGTCACCATACAGGTCCCTTTAGTTATATATTCTGCCTGCCCAGCACCCACCACATGTGAATCTCTTTCTGAAGGGAATATACGCTAAAAAAGGTTTTCAAACTGAACCATGTAATTGACATCCTCTCATGGCCCGTACTGTTTAATTTTTGCCTCCACTTCAGTTACATCAAAAAGTGAAAGCTGTCTTCCAGGAGATTTATGGCCTTTGTATTACATTACATTGAGCCCATCAAAATTTAAGATCAATTGACAAGACATAGCACATGAGAATTCTTACTTTGTGGACATCCACAATGACATAAACTCAGCAGTACAAAAGGACAAGACTATGAGCTTAGACTCATCTTAGGCAATGTCTGGTTTTTGACTCTCCAGGATGGAAACCCCAGCCATTTAAGTGGAGTCTCCATAGTTCTGTGGGATAACCTGCCATTTTGCAAATAATTGTTTATTTTAAATTGAAATATTTCTGACCTCTGGTTTGTTCAGATAGCTACAGCTGTGGCTGTGGTGCAATGGCAGAACCACTTTGTTCTGATTCTTCTTCTGATGTTTATATGAAAGTTGAGGATTTCTGATTATTAATAAATTGACAACAAATTGACCATAGCTGTATTTCCTTGCTTTTATGAAGTACTCTCCTGAGGCAGATTTGCCTTGGAATAAAAGACAGGCAGATGGCAGGGATATATAGGTCATGGGCTCTTTATCAATGCTGATAAAGCAACTCCTCCATGCCTACATACATTGTATGTCTCCTGCTGACTAAGACTGAGAATAACTATAAAAGTACTCATTATGAACCGAAATATCCAAATCTAAGGATAAACACACTGCCTAAACTAATTATTGTGTTCAATTTTATACACTCCCTGTGAAATTAAATTTCCTGATTAAACAAAATGAAGCATCTGATCAGCCAAAATATGAAAGTGACACAATCTGCCGTTTTTTTCTGTTGTTCATATTGATTCCTCTAATTAGAACCTTTGACTTCCAAATGAGTAGACTAGATGACACCTTCTGATCTAGGATCATGTCAGCAGCTGTTGACGATCCTAGATGCTCCAGATGAGGAAGACAACATCCTCTTCTTTGTGCAAGGATGAACTAGCCAGTCCATTTCCTTATTTTAATGTTTGTTTGTAAGTCCCTGAATTATGATCATTTTTCTCTTCAGTCCTATGCATACTGTAGTATGTTCTAATTGAGGACATAAATATGTTTTAACTTCCTCCATCTGGTTCTTCTTCTGGCCTCAGGATTATAGTCGAGTATTGCATCCATTGCTATCCATTATCCACCCTGTCTTTATTTAAATATGATGTTTCATCATTTTTTCTTGACATTTGGACTGATTGAACATCTCCTTGCCTCTGTATTATAATTAAATACACACCAACATGAAATCTCTTCCCTTCACTATTTTTAATGTGTACTTCTACAGTTACCCACTCACTTTTTCTCTAGATAATCCTAATTTCAAGTTTAAACGCAAATTTTTCCATGTCATTCTTCCCAGTTTCTTCTAAATTCTTCTTTTCTGCTGCTCATTCTTTGTACATGATAGCCAGAACTGAAACATTCCAAATAAATCCATACCTTCTTCCATGCCACTCCTTGATGTGCACTGAAGTTTTGAATCAAAAGTGGTTTTTTTACTGGTTATCATTAACTTTGAGCTCTGACATCTGCAGTTCAGGCAATTCTTCTAAATGCAACACTCACATCAATTTTCATCTGATGCTCAGTGACCTAGCTTAGCTATCTCAGTAGTGCTCTTCAGTCTTCTGTTTTAATTATCCCAAACAATTTTGTCGTATTGCAAACGTCGCCACCTCACTGATGATTCTTTCACAGAGTGTGAATTATATTAATCACTGAGTACAGGTACTCAGCCTCAGGCCATTCCACCACTACTTTTGACATTTCTTTATCTGTCTCATCATCTTTCTGTAAAACTTTCTCTTCCCTCACAACAATTATCTTTTTTCATAGGTTCCTACAAAGAATTTTTCAGAAATAAAATATTTCTTCTTCATTTCTATAGAAAATCTTGCATTTTCTTTGAAGGAAAAATGTTTGTTCCTACCACACTACATTCACTTAGTTGTCTAGTACCCATTCATAATTTTTTAAACCAATTTACCCAGCTCACAAGGGCTGTAATCACAAGATTGTCCAGAGCACTTACTATCTGTTCAGCTGTCTAATACCTTTGCAGTGTTTCATTTCCCATTTGTGCTGTACCTTCTCGGGATAAAAGCCAGCCTGGTGATGCAGGCAGAAGGCTCAGAGTCAACACTGGATTCTTCTTTTACCTATGCCAGCTACTGGCAGAGTAACTTCGACTAAGTTTTCTAACATTTCCACATCTCCCTCCTCTCTCCAATGCAAATGTTGCTTAACAATGTCACAGGAAGAGATTGGATCAGTTCCTGTGTTTGTCTTAGTGCCAGTCTCTGGAGGCTTGTTACATGTCTTCATTAGAGCTTTAGAAGTTGGAGTACATGAGCACAGAGCAAGCAGGGAGCCCTGCTCCTCTATATGTGTCGGAATACCCACTAGCTTCCTGAGAATTTCCTTTCAGGATTGGGCAGGGAACACTATGTAGGCACTGAGTGGAGGCTGGCTCTGTGAGGCCAGATAGTGGGGCTTTGAATCACCCAACTGCAGGAGCAGACACATCTGGAAAAGCTACACATGAATTTTTTATGAAGCTTGATTATTAACATTTTGTAAAATGCTTGGAGATCCTTCATAGGAAAATTTTGCCAACTGCTAAGTATTAGCCTTCTATAAATATTTCCAAGCAGGGCATAGCTGCCAAACATTTTGGTTTGAGTTTAACCATTGTAACGCTGGGCTGGGGGGAATCTTCATGACAACCCACATCTTCTTGCTGAATAAATGTTTTACTCTGCTCATTTTTCCGGTTTCTGCCTAGTCACGATTGTTTCCTGCCCTAACCTGTGCTTTAAATGGTCATTGTAATCACGGATATAAACAGTTTTTGTCAAATGTGTTATCTTCTTTCTCAAAGCCAGAACTATACAGTCATAGTATTAATGCACCAGTATGCTGCAAATACAGGTTTCGAGGTCTTAACATATGTAACATATTCAGGGAATCTGAATAACTTGTTCCAGTATTGCCATTTTAACACTGTATTTGTTTTCAAATTCATGAAGTATTGCATAGGACCCTAATGACAGAAAGTCTGAGATAAATTACACCATTTGAATTTTGAATTTACTTAATCAGTAGCTACAAGCTTTGAGTTCATAGCAGCAATTCTATTAGGTAAATTATGATTGTAACTTTTTGGCAGCTTTATTTAAAATATTAGTAGCTGACAAAAATTAGTGAAGAAAATTAGTTCCATTCAAAATTATGCAAGGCCAATATGCAAATAGAAGAAAGAGTTTTAGAAATGTAGAACTATTACTATTTAAATACATATGTATTTAAATTTGTATTTAAATAAATACATCACAGAGACATTAGCCAATGCCAGATAGTCCTCCTACAGTGTAGGCTGGCTTTGATCTCTGTGTTCCACATATTTCTTTCCTTATATCAGCAGAACTCTTGACTTTCTCTCTGCCAAAGCACCATCTAAGTGGCTGACTTCAGAGCAAAGTTTTTATCTTCTTTTCCACATGCTAGTACTTGAATTAGAAAATATTATTCTGATCTTGTACTATACTTGTGTAGGACACTATTTTTCCTTATCTCAGTATGCTATGTTAAAGACAAGAGTTCATGCTGAATTCCTGGCAACAACATGTCACACTGTAAAGTAGATCCTGCTTGGGTCACTTTTCACTTAGCATCTCTCCCATAAGCATACTAAGAAGATGGGGTTAAAAATACACGGAATTGCATTTGGGAGTAATGTTTTCTTCATGTTCTCTGTGACCTGAAGGTCTACTCTAAAGGCCTGGCGTTCTGCTGCAAGTAAATAACTATTCAGGGCAGGCTACATGCTGAACTTTGGTGGGCTGGCTACATGCTGAACTTTGGTGGGGATTCCTTGTTAGTCTCCCTCCTGCATTATCACCCCTCGGAAGGAGGTCTTTTTACTGGAGTGGCTGAAAATGATCCAGGCATGCTCTCAGAGTGTACTTGAGTTTGCTGTTACCACATAGAAAGCTGATTCAGTTAAACAGACAAAACAAAGATTTCACATACATAAACACGCATTTACCTTACATAGGAGAGATCCCAAGATTAAGGGACAGATTACAGACGTGATCTTTCAGTGTGCTACAGGACTGAACCCCAGGGGTTTGAGATTATGTGGAAACAAGTATTTTTCTATGCTATTTCTCCTTCTCAAAATATTTTCCAAAACATTTTCCCTGTGGAAGAAAGACAAAGGTGCTTAAAATTGAGTCAAACAAAGAGAAAAAAAAAAGATTTAACTTTTAGTCAGGAACTAATTTTAATCAATTCTTTTCATAAGATTAATTTAAGAGAGTCTCATGAGCAATCTTTGCTATATTTAGGGCTACTGTGTCATTTGGGTGACATGAAAAATCAAAGCATAAAAAGTAAAAGGTAAAATGAAAAATCAGGCAAATACATAACATAGAATCTGAGAAACAGAGCAAATGATGTTATCAGCCTCCTCCTATTTGAAGTGAGAGCTTATACTTAAAAGCAAACAAAAAGCAGAAGTTCTTTTGAAAATCTTAACTTTCGGTTTCAAATGTAATTCTAGTAAAACAAGGGTATACTGAGTAATAGCGTACAGCCAGATCTGCTGAGGGTAACAGGACTGCTGAGATCTGTGACATTTTCACATTGAAGACGGAATCCCTCGAGTGTTTAAATTATTATTTTTTTATTTACAATTAAATTGCCAGCATTTTTTGCCTATCCATGGCAAATTATTTCTGTAAACAATTTCAACATTGGGAAGCATGTTTCAGAGATGGGTGGTAGTTACAATTGTCATCCACATGCTTCAACATACAATACCTGAGAACATTTTCTGTGCTGCAGCTGCTGTTAGCTGATAGTATCAGCTGTAAGGCTGGCCAGTGTGGACCAGTGTGGGCCAGTGTGCTGCAGCTTTCCAGAGCTCTGGAAAAAGCCAGGAGCTGATGCAAAGAGACAGGTTAAGCCATGGTAGTCAGTGAGATATCAGACAGGGAATGATTCAGGTTTCACTCAAATGTCTTGGCTCCATGTCCTTACAGAACAAAGCCTGGGAACAAAAATAAAATGAACTAAGGGTGTAACTTCACTGAAGACTGCAATGAACTGCACAGATATCTGACACAAATTTAAATTAGTGAGCTTTCAGCAGAGCAAATTAATGTGTACAGAGCTTCGTGCTGTCATATACAAGCAGCTTAGCATAGGAGCAAACTCTCAGAAATTTAGTCATAGCTGCTTTAGTTTATGAGGTTTAAACTAAGGCATATAATCTTGCAACTGGGATGTGCTGGATGCTTAGGGACCAACAGACATCCATTCCGGTTGTAGCAGTCGTGGCAAAAGCTCATGTGTTCAGGAAAAATGAGCTGGGTAGCTTCAACAATTTAAATAATAACTCTTCATTAATCCAGCTCATTTTCTAGAATGGTTTAGGAAATGATCACACGAGGGAGGCTGATGTTATCATTAGGATACCTAGCCTGACAGACAAGAAAGGGTTTAGAGATTCCTTGGAGACAAGAACATTGTAGGCAAATTTGTGCCTGACAGAGCTGCCAGAACAAGCTTTCAAAGCCTGCCACTCTACAAACCAGAGGACATAGCAAAGTGCTTATGAAACAAGTGCCGCTGCTAGTGACAAAGCTTTGGAGAAACCGAAGGAGTTAGAGAGGCCTGTAAAAGTAATCACAACACAAAGTTTTCTGCCACCCACTCCAAGAAAGGCAGTGGCACTAGTTCTCTTTGAGCTGCGCAGAAGCAGCGTGTCACAGGTGTCAACTAAATGCCAGTGCCCTCAAAAGGAGAGGGAAGCAACAGTGAACAGTCCCACAGCTATAAAGGTTCACGCTCTCATTCCCCACAGTTCAATTTTAGCTGAAAGTGATTGTCAGACACAACAACCTGGGAAATAGTACTTTAAAGAGGGATATTCAGCTACAGATATGGGATTTGCAAGTTAAATGTAAACCTAGGAGAGTTCTGGTGGTTGGAGGCAATAGGGCCATGGTTCAAAGTCCAGAGCCAGATTTTATGTGAATCAGGCAGACAAAAAGCAACAGTTAAAGCCAGAATATGGACTTACAAAATGTAATTAAAACTATTTACATACTGTGCCCAGTAAATAATACTGTCCTTACTGATAATTTTTATCACACTAGAGTTGAGGGAGCTCTTAGCACCAGATGGATGCTTAAAGACACTGCAGTGGTCATTTAAAATATGTTACTAAAAAATTATGAAAATGGACAGAGAAAGCTCATTTAGGGATTGAAAACTTTACGAGAAGGACTACAGATTTGTCTGGATCTTAAACAAACGATGCCATTAAGGAAGTCATAAGACTTGTCACACAGCACAGCAAGTACTTTTTCCCAGTGCAAAGGAGAAACAAACTTGCATGTCCTGGCTGGAAAAGGAAAATACACAGTCAGCAGTCCCTTACTTCTAGATATGTATTTAGAGTATTCTCATTTTCTTGAGATAGTGTTGCTAGAAAATGTAACAGCTTAGAAAGATGACATCCCAAATTTGGTTTGATATGCTAGGCCTGGTGTACCTGGCTTGTGTTTAACCATTCTGTTCTGAAATATAAGTTTAGTCACATAACATTAACCTCCATTATCTCCAGCCTCTGAAAGCTAGCAGAAAATACGTTAAAGAATATACAGGAAGAGATGACAATTCTGATCTGTACCTGGTACTGTTAAATAACAGAGTAGTACCAACGTAACCTGACTTGTTACTTGCTAACATTTTATTCAACAGAAAATGGAAAATGACTGTCTGCTCTTGAAAGCCAGCACATATATATGAAAGATTGGGTAGGGGGGAAGGTAAAAGGGAAGCATAATCTGGGGTACTGGGAGCTGTCACCATTTTGCAAGAAACAACTGTGAGAGCATTTACAATGGAAAGCAGTGACTGTAAGCAACAGAAACATCACAATAAATATCCTGTGGTCAGAGAAAAACTTGACAAATCAGGTGTACATATGCAGAGAAATAAGTGACGCTTTCTCCAGAGGAGGAGTACCAACACAGCCATTTTACCTGAGAAATTCTGACAGCCAACAGCCGCGGCAGGTTGAGATAAATTAATTTCAGGACACAGCACAACTGGAACTAACAGACTTGCTGCCATCTGACAGCAAGACTATTGATACTCTGGGAGAGATTTCCAATTCCGTGAATCACTGCAGAGTACCTCAGAGACTAATTGAACATGTGCTTGTTCATTAAGTTAGATTAAGTTAGTATCTGAACTTCCTTATTATGTTAATGTTTGATTTCAGGATGCAGAGGGAAGTTGCTGAGAACCATGTCTTTAAGAGGCTCTGGCTTGAACCAGTTGTTAAATACAAGCTACAAAGCACAATGCTCTTTTTAAGAGCTCACACTCCAAGTAAGGCAGATCCCTATCAAACTCCATGGTGCCTGCAGGTTGGGTCGTAGGACAACCCAGACATATGAAGGAAACATCTTTTTTAGCTAGGGGGAAGGTGAAAACCACACCAGGAAAAAATAATAAATTTCTCATTACTTTTTAAAAAACTAGTAATTTTCTCCTTTTCTTTCAGGGCACCCATTACTATATTAATGGAATAGTTTAAAGTATCCCCTCTGAAAGATCAAAGGCAAAATATCCTTATTTTTTACAAGGGAATCCTAGGAACCTTGACAGAGCTGCTCACTGCCTTCCCAGCATATCCAGAGTTATTATGCCCCAGAAATGTGTATATCTGTTGACTGGCTGAAAACGAAGTTCAGATAACTAGCTCAGATGTAGACCTCTATAGCACTGGTGTCTAAAATTACATAGGATGATTCATATCAGAAACTCACCAGATGAGAAAACAGAATTAATGATCACTTGCCAAAATCTTGATTTACCTGACCAGCTGGGCACTAGATGTAGCTATACAGTAGGGGCAATAATAGTGTGTTTTGCTGAGTACCTCAGTAGTAAAAGGAAGACCAGGGAAAATGTGGGCCCACTGCCGAATGAGGTGGGAGTTCTGGTGACAGAGGATGCAGAGAAGGTGGAGTTGCTGAACACCTTCTTTGCTTCAGTCTTTACTGCTAAGACCATTGCTGGGTCACTCTCCATCATTTTTGAAAGATCATGGAGAATGGGAGAGGTGCCTGAGGACTGGAGAAAAGCCAATGTCACTCCAGTCTTTAAAAAAGGCAAGAAGGAGGACCCAGGCAATTACAGACCAGTCAGCCTCACCTCCATCCCTGGAAAGGTGATGGAATAGCTCATTCTGGAGGTCATCTCAAAGCACATGGAGGAAAAGAAGGTTATCAGGAGTAGTCAGCAGGGATTCACCAAGGGGAAATCATGCTTAACTAATCTGATAGCCTTCTATGATGGTGTGACCAGCTGGGTAGATGAAGGGAGACCAGTGGATGTCATCTACCTTTACTTTAGCAAGGTTTTAGATACTGTCTCACACAACATCCTCATATGGAAGCTCAGGAAGTGTGGGTTGGATGAGTGGATGGTGAGATGGATTGAGAAATGGCTAAACATTAGACCAAGAGGGCTGTGAATNGGTAAGTGTAGAGTCCTGCACCTGGGGAGGAATAACCCAATGCACCAGTACAGGTTAGGGGTTGAACTGCTGGAAAGCAGTGCTGTGGAGAAGGACCTGGGAGTCCTAGTGGACAGTAAGTTAACCATGAGCCAGCAATGTGCCCTTGTGGCCAAGAAGGCCAATGGCATCCTGAGCAACATTAAGAAGAGTGTGAGCAGCAGCTCAAGCCAGGTTCTCCTCCCCCTCTATTCTGCCCTGGTAAGGCCACATCTAGAGTGTGCTGCCCAGTTCTAGGCTTCCCAGTTCAAGAGTGACAGAGAAATACTGGAGAGAGGGCTATGAGGCTGATTAAGGGACTAAAACATCTCTCTTACAAGGAAAGGCTGAGAGCCCTGGGTCTGTTTAGCCTAGAGAAGAGAAGACTGAGAGGGCATCTTATCAATGTTTATAAATATCTGAAGGGTGTGTGTCAGGAAGATGGAGCCAGTCTCTTTTCAATGGTGCCCAGTGATAGAAAGAGGGTTGGGCATAAACTTGAACACAGGAAATTCCACCTCAACATGAGAAGAAACTTCATTGTAAGGGTGACGGAGCACTGGAACAGGCTGCCCAGAGAGGCTGTGGAGTCTCCTTCTCTGGAGAGTTTCAAAACCCACCTGGACACGTTCCTGTGTAATCTGTCCTAGGTGAACCTGCTTTGGCAGGAGGGTTGGACTAGATCAGGGGTCCTCAAACTACGGCCCGCGGGCCGGATACGGCATTCTTTTTCCTGTTTTTTGTGCACTACTACAAATAAAATATGTGCAGTGTGCATAGGAATTCGCTCATTTTTTTCCAAACTATAGTCCGGCCCCCGACAGTGTCTGAGGGACAGTGAACCGGCCCCCTGTGTAAAAAGTTTGAGGACCCCTGGACTAGATGATCTCCAGTGGTCTCTTCCAACCCCTACTATTCTGTGGTTCTGTGCTATACATCTATTCCTGGTATGCATGCCCTCCACATTATTGAGTTGATATGCTTCTGGACAGGTAAAACTACTGTGGGCCACATCTGCTGTGATTATCTTCAAACTTTCAACCAAAGGCAACAAAGGAGGGACAACACAACCACCATCAGGCCTAGTACTATGAGTCACGGTTTTTCCACTCATGGTATGATTTACCCATTGTTCTGAAAATTACTGTAAATAAGTACTTAGGAGTTAATTATTAGATATCAATGCTAAGTTAGAAGATTTTTAGATAGCATCTCCTTTCTTCTGAAACAAGAAAACACTTGATCCTGCTTTGTACTTCTGTGAAAGAACCAGTCATTATGACTGAACTCAAGCCTCCTGTCTAACAGTTGTCCTTTATCCAAAACTGTAATGACTGAGCATAGGCACACCCAAAGTCTGTGGGTGCAGAGCACATAATTGAATTTGTAAATCTTACTCAAAGGGAATCCAAACAGCAAGGGAGTCTGAAGGATTTGAATGACATGTACTGACAGCATGATCAGGACACCAGTGTGTATTCCTGCTCCAGCCTGGCCTCAGAGATTTTTTTCTGTTCCTGTGCCTGTTACAGCAGAGAGGTTTGGGTGGACTGTCAGTAACAGGGATGTTAATTAGCCTAAAAACACTGCTCTGTAAGTGGGTAGTTCAGATCTGAGTGACAGGCAACACAGCTATCTGTTCCATAGGCCAGGGAAGACGAGAAATGTTAAAGTAGATCCCACTTTCTTCATCATTGTCATCCCAATCTGGGTGCTTTACCTGGTGTGCAAGCCAATAACACACAGAGTGGAGGTATTCCAAGTTTGTTACATTGATGCAAATGAATGCGTGTCTGTCCCAAGACAGCACACCCCAGCTCAAGAAATTTCCATATTTATACACTTCTCATTATATATTCAAATAAATAATACATATTCATTACTATTCTTTTTATGGATTGGTCCTGATTTCTTCGCTTCTTATTTAAATTAGTGTGCAGGCTCCTTCGTCTTCTTCCATTGTTTTCTTTTGGGTAGGTGGTCAATGAGTCTGTCGCTGCAATTTCCCCCTGCTGAAATTACCTTTCGCCTACTTCTTCCCTACTCTCAGCAGTTCCAAGCAGTTCTTCATGGCTTGCTAACCAAATAAACAGTTTATCATTCTTTCATTTCTGTTCTTGACAGGAATATCCTTCTCATCAACAAAGCCACATTGTCTATTGGTCAGTTCCTAAATTTAATCTTAGATAAATCATGTCTAGTTACTATTTCTTATTTTCCTATTAGGTAAATAATTAAATAGGATTGAAGCTGTACAGAGGACCTTTAGCAGCAGCAGGTTTCTTGATTATTTCAATTACATTTCGCATTTTGTTCTTCTAATTAATACAAACTTTAATGCAACCTCATCAGAATCCTAATTTTAAGTTCCTCCTAAAGCAGCCAATACAGCTATCCAGAGCCCAGCTCTATCGCAACTAAAGCAGAAATTATTTAGAATTCATCAAAAAGTGTTATTTCTGGCTCTTTTTCTCACATAAAACTTAATTACTCCTAAAGCTGTGTCCTCCTCAGTTTACAGCAAAAAAGTGATCCTCAGAATTTAGTTCTGCTAGATTTTGGTTACTTGTGCTATGAACATCATCAGCATCAGACAGAGCTTCTGATTATGAGTTATCCTTAAAATACACACTAACTTAGGTATTCACAGTGTTTTAAAAAGTGTTTTTAAATTTCCATGATCTTTGGTTTTCCTCTGCTCCTATGATAACACATAGATTTTACATTGGTGAAGGAGCAGAGAGATGTGTTTGATACTGGTGCACACCTGGACCTGTGAGAAAACTGAGCCCAAAGTTTTGACTGCTGATGAGCACTGATGGCCAAAAAAACCTGAAGCTGAGCATATTGGCCTCCTGTATAAACAGGGAGCAAAGCATCAACAGGAACTTTACTACAAGGTACATAACAATTTATTCACCTGTGTGTCAATCTCCTGTCCTAACATCGAGATCCTCCTCCCATTTCTTACCACCTTCTGTCACATTTCCCACTGACATTCCAATATTGAGAGCAAATAGGGCAGCAGTCCTGAGAACAGTCTCACACAGCACACAAATGCCTTTTCCCAAATAAAAAAATATTTTGCCTTTGTGGAAGCACTTTTTCCCTCCTAAATGAAAAAGCCCCAAGCTACTCATAAAAATCTCTGCTGAGATTCGGACTATGTGGAGTGCACAGGTGATCATCAGAGGCGTACAGCTCTAATTTCTTCAAAATAAGGGTGCCCTTGAGCCCATAAAGGAAGAGATCAAAGAGGTACTATGTGCTGGGTTTAGAGAGAGCTATTACACAGTGTTTTTTCTCTCTCTGCTGTCTCCAAAATTCACTTTCACAACAGCTTTTCAGCTATAGCCAGAGTGTCATGCTCCCAGCACAATGCTGTGTGCAGTGGATGCTGCCTGGGATGAGAATGCCCACGGCCGGTCCCCTTGGATGGCTGCCAGAGTGCTGCTGCCAACATAAGCCATAGGAAAAAGGATATTTTCCTCTGTTTCTCCCTGTTAGACCTGAACAGAATTTCATGGGACACAGAAAAGCATATATCTTCACCCTCTAGGACTCTTCCCTGCTAAATTTCAAGGATCTGTAGCAAACAATCTAGGTACTGGATTTCTACAGGCAAAAGATTTACAGGAAGCTTTCTCAATGGTAACTTGGCCAGTATGAATCAGGAAGTTGATAGTAACTCCTTCCATTGTAGGTAGTTTTGTTTTTGAAGGATAAAAGAGCCTGGAAGTTCAAGTGTGAATAATCATGCAGTGTCAGCATAACACTTCAGAAAGGGAAAGCTTAAGGAAGAGGGAGAAGGAAGTGGGAAGTAACAAAGTGGCCAGGCAGAGCAGTGTTTGCTATCCTCTGAGAAGCTATACACCATCTGAATAAAAAGTAGGCTGAGAAAACCAGGAGGAAAGGAAAAAAAAGCTGGATGACAAGGAGGAAGACAGAATACTTGGCAAGTAATTATTTACAGAATTAGTATTCTCTTCTAAAGTTATAAAATGTGGTAAGCTTGGCTTACCCTGAGGCTACAGGATAAGTGGTAAAGCCATAGCAGTGTCTTAGAAGTCTTCAACTCTAAGCCTTGTCAGCTTTTGGGTTGTAACGCCATACATGAATAGAACTAGTGATCTAGGAAATGCTGTAAGAAAAATAAGATATCTTAAATCTCATAAATAGAGTTTGGAAAACAAATTGGTGGCAGAATGAGGGCAAAATAAAGGACAAATTTGGGAATGGAAAATGAAACTAAAAGGCTGGAAATAGAAGAAATGCCCCAATCAGTCCACCTAGTCCTACTTACCTGATAGGGGATAGACTGAGATCAATAATGTGGCCTTCCTCTAGGTAAGGATATTCTTTGCATTCCAGTTTTGCTGACTCTTGTGATTTCCTCAAATGTGGAGAAGCTGACTGCATAATTTGTAGTGAAAGACTATTTACACCTTTAAAAAGGAAAACGGAGTAGGAGATAGTTTAGAAAGTGCATGAAAGCCTCACCACTATCTGTGGTCCGTTCCCCTTTCACTTCCCCATCTACATTTGTTGTACAAGGGATGCTCCATGGCACATCCCTGCCTATTCCTTCCAATATTTGTTTATGATGTGTCATCACTGAAATGGTCTAATTCCTTTTTGAACCTGCTGATACAGTCAATGTCTACAGGCTCCTGTGGCAGCAAGTTCTCAGTGTTCACTATCCAGTGTGTGCGTACATTCTTTTAAAAAAAACTGCTTTCAGGTATCTGTCTTAAACTACTTCTCACTTGCTTTACTGAGGGTCCTTTGTTTTAGCATTGCAGGATTTGATAAACAACAGTCCTGCCTTCACCTTATCTACCACCTCCAAGATTTTGTAAATCTTGACCTTATCCTACCTCAGGTGTCTCCTCTGCAAATTGACAACTCCCAGCTTTTTGCCCTCTCCTGGAAAGGCGGATGGCTCAACCTGTTTCTTTTTGTTGGCCTTCTCTCTGTTCTTTTGCAAACTCCTTCGTGTCCTTCTGTAGAGGAGGAAGCCTGAAATGTCTAAGCCCTCCAGCTGTGGATGCACTAGAGCTTTACGGAGAGGCAAAATGACACCTCATTTTCATGCCCGGCCTGATATGCCCAATATTGTATTGGTATTTTTGATCATCACTGCACCCTGCAGCAATAGTTTCAGAACACTGCCAGGGTGAGTCTGAGAGCTCTTTCCAGAGCTGCAACTGACAGTTCCAAGTTCAGCAACATGCAAGGATGGTGTAGATGAGGATTTCCTCTAGATGCAGTATTCCTTGACATTTATCTACACCAAAGCTCCTCTGAGCACTTATTCTGCTTTGCAGGGCTCTTCTGGAGTTCCTACTAGGGTAGCACCCATCTACTCCAAAGAGCTTAATATGTTTCTTACAAAAGATAGCAAGAGGGTGAGAAATGCAAGGAAGAAGAAAAGATATGAAAGGAAAATATAAGGGGGTTTTGTTGTTTGTTTGTTTTTTTATTACTTCAGTGCTAACGTATAGCATTTTGATACTGTCCTTATGATGTGATGTTTAATTATTTTTTCTGTATATAGGTGCACGACTGCAGCATATGGTTGAAAATTTCTGTTTAGGATAATAATGAAAAGATAACCAGAATTGTGAGTTGTTTTTATTGCCTGGTTTTTATCCCATGTACATCTTCTAAGATCTTTTTAATTTAAAAATATTTCAATAAAAGGATCATGGAGAGATTTCCTCCACAATTCTTATTATTTAATATATACCCATCAATGGAGAAAAGCTGCAACTGGGGAGAAAAGAAATAAGTATCTCCAGTAATCCAATCAAGACTGTTTACAGGTACACTGTACACAAGGAAGGGAAAAATAACCAGAATGGAAAGGAATGGCTAGAAAATAAATGCCATTAAAAGAATGGAGAATTAAAAGAAACACCCCATTAAGTAGGGGTTTGTGTAATTTTTAGGTTTTCCCCTCTCTTTTGATGTTGCCAGTCCTACCTGAGATGGTTTCACCTTTGAAAATCGATTTTGAAGAGTGACTGGGAGGTTCTTTGGCAGTATCATAGGCTCAGCTTTGGTTTAGCTTACTACTTATTTTCAGTTGTGTTACTGTAATTTATGTTTAATGATGACTATGGTATAATTACAGATGAGGAATGTGGCTTCCTCCCTTACCATTCCTTGACCAAGGCCTGGTACTCTCCCCCAGCTGGGGGGATGGGTCAGTATGAGGCTGTGTCTGGCAAAGGGATTGCGGTCACCATGTCTGAAGGGCAGTGGAAAATAATTTCTCATTCAAAAGAGGCATCACTTAGCCAGTCACCCAAGGAAATTATGTTCGTGCTTTGCCATGTTCACATATACTCAGAAGCCTGTATCTTTCCCAGTAACTTTTGAACCTGGGGGTCAACTTCAACAGAAGTAGACGGGGGCAAGGTACGGATCCCAGAGATAAGCTCCAACTGTCCTTTGAAGATAGGGGACTGCAGAAAAGAGACCTGATAGTGTTTTCAGTGAGGAAGGGTGGCAGTGAAAGTCCACTTCTCATTGAAGAAAGCAGAACTGACACTGTGGAGGAACAAAAAAGGAACCCCACTAAGGAGAAAAATGCAGTTGGAGATTTATCTTCTTTACAACATCAGTCACCTGTTAAGACATGCATTTGCAAGAAACCCTGCCTCCTTAATTACAGTGTGGTACGACTTGTGCAGTGTGCTACACCTGAGCTCTGCAGCTGCAGGCTGCCCTGCCACACAGCAGATTCCCAAGGTGATTTAATTATATACCTTTGTAAGAAGTTATCCAGACTTATGCAGGGTTGGCTGATGGCTTTTTAGGGTTCTTTAGACTGACATTTCACACAAGGACTGAAAAGGTCTGTGCCTGTTGTGATCAAAATGTTGTATCTTTTCACTGCAACCAAAATACATTTCTATTACCCAAAATACAAACTATTTTCAGTCCATGGAACTTGCACTCCTAAACGTGACAGCAGTTTGTCAGAAATCTGGTAGGCCCCCAGTACTCTCTCTTACAAAGTACTAACAGCGTGTACTCATCTTGACAGTATCATCCTCAGACTTTGTAAGAGGGGGTGAACTAATACCTAGGTTGCAGATCAAAGCACCCGAGGCCCTGTTATACTTGGAATCTGAGGCACAGAGTCCGGTGCTTCCTACATCTTTTGGGTTACAGAACACTGCCAAACCCTTAAAATTTCTTGTTCATAATTACATATTTGTTACATCACCCTATAAAGCCTACATGGATGTAACTTGTAACTATGGTTCCATAAATAACCTTTGAACAACTTACCTGCCCGCTGGCTCACCAGCAGTGTGCACACCCTGAGAAGACCACAGTCAAAGAAAGATTGAAAACCCTGTAAAATTTTAAGAAATCTGTTTTCTAGTGCCCAAGCCCACATTCAGTTATTTCTTAGGACTTCTAAAGAAACTTTGGAATTAAGCAGTAGTGGTTCGCCTAAAAATACACCACCTTAGCCTGGCAGTTCAGAATCTGGCAGACAGGCAGCTCAAACACAGTAGTTTGGGGAAAACTACTAGGGGTTGTACAGCACTTCCTCCCTGTGAACAGTCAGTACCTTTTTCTTGCTATTTTGCTATGAAGAAGTTTCTCTCCCAACCCTGAAATGACTGATGCCCTGAACTGTTTTCAGACCAACCATCATCCTTGCCAGTTAATGATTCCAGGTCTCAAGTGTAAAGTTTCTTCTGCTTGTATGTCAAATATTATAATTACATACTTTGAAATAAGATGTTAGATGTGCATATTTCAGAATTTAACCATAAACTTCTAAACTAAACCCAGAATCTGTAAGAGGTATTGGATACACGGGTGAAAATCAAGAATGCCTGTCTCTGAGAGGGAAGTGGAACAACCACTTCCAAACTAGCAGCTGAAATTCATGACCACAAACATCTCTGTGTAGGCATTGCTTGGGTGCTCATACTACTGGGTATTGGCTGCTGACAAACCAATGGCTCGTATTTTCTTGAGCCCATTCAATCTGAGACTGAGTTACAGCACAGTTCTCACTTGTTCTAGCAATTGCTGATGTAGGGGTGTCCTTGCTGCTTTTGCTGGTTCAGTATGTGATTTTTTATGATACAGATCTGCACATAAATCCTAGTTCGGACAGATCATCCTCATGCAACTCAAATGGTGGTAGCACTCACTTTCGCTCTCCCCTTCACTGAATGCAGACAAGCGACATGTTTGTAGGCTTTGATAGATTCACCTTGCTTCTTGCCAGCCTAAGCAATGAATGCTACAGCTGCTCTAACAAGTGTGCCTTCTTTGCTCCAGAATGGAGAAAAAAAAAAAAATAAGGTGGGAAGCTCAGCCCATCCAATAAAAAAAGCAGCCACTACTCTCTTCTCTGGAAGGTAGCAGAACCCTTCAAGCAGATGCCAGGGAATGAACCACCTCTTAGCAAGAGCTTGGTTTTTTTCAGTGTCTTCAAAGAAACTACCTTCCCACAACTCTTCACTCTCCAACCTATACTCTGAGTCCCCGTTCATCAGCAGAAAATAGCGTTTATGTGCTGTGTCATTCCCCGAATGGACACAACTGCCCTCCAAAGTTCTTAAAGGGTTTGTCCAGTTACAATATTTTAGCCCAAAAGCAGCGCCCCATATCATGGTTGGTATTCCTTCTTTTCAGTTTAATCTGTCTCACCCCGGTGATGTGGCCTGGTGTGACTCTCAGCACTTGGCATCCCGAGGAAGGTGAGACCTTTGTGAAGTGATGCTGCTAGAGTGGCAAAAGCATTTGCCTCAGCTCAGGAAGGGGGATCTGTTATGAGCATTTTTAGTCCTTGTTTTTGTATCATTTTTTTCTTGTTAACTTCTAATGATGGCTTCACACACAGTCAGATGACAATTTCAGCTCAGAACAGACGTGAATGCTCACCCATATTCTAAAGCTTTCTACTGTCAGGTACTGTGGTACTCAGCCTGATGGCCTCGCAAAAGGGAAAAATGGTTGCCCACATATTGTGTGAAATTTAGTGAGCAACCTAAATATATTAGCTTTTTGTTTGCGTCCCAAACAGCAAATGGTATTTAAATATTTTTTAAAGGTTTATACAGTATACAGCACAGCCTCATGTGAATGTCTCTCACCTTATACACTACCACAGAGCAGGAGATAGATGGAATTATTTTCTCTGCTTTTCCTACTTTTATTTTTCTGGACACAGGAATAAAGTGTTCTTGGTCAAGTGCTGTCGGCTAACCCTTGAACTATTTCATCAGATGATTCTGCTTTGACAGGTTTTTTCTCTGTGTGGGCGACAACTGTACAATTTACCTTTGTTAATGAGTTTTAAGAAGTCTCATGTGCACTAAAGTTCTTTGGCAAAAGTAAATACTCTGTAAACTGCAGGAGTTCCTAATTCCTTCAAAAGAGCTTTGCTTTCCTCTACAAACCACCCCACTCAAAACTCGGAAAAAGCGCATGCGCAGCTTACACCTAGCTTTCATATATAGTTTTCTGTGCAACGTGTTTAAAGTCATGGAACGCAATGTATCAGCTAAGCAGTTAGCATTTTAAAATCCACCGGATGTCCCAGACATTGTTTTAAAGCAGCTATTAAGAGAAGCGACAGCCGCCACTTACTTGCCCAACTGGAAGAGCGTATCTCAGAGCACTCCTAAAAGGTTCTTTTAACCCACTACTTTTAGGGCTAATGAGAAGATGACTGTTTTCCTAAGAACAAAGAGGGCTCAAATTGTGCTCCAGAAAATCCCTATATCCTCTTGGAAGAAAAAAAAGAAAAGAAAAAAGGACTTTAACCGCCTCCGGACAAAGCTCCGCAAGCCCAGTTTTGCACGGAGGTTCTTTATTACCACCGCCGGGCGTGTCAGGAGGAGGAGGAGGAGGAGGAGGAGGAGGAGGAGGAG